>CM076581.1:105217244-105425273 GCA_034641835.2 Pinus albicaulis
CTCCCTTTATGGGTTTCCACTTATATCTGGTGTCTCTGTGAATGATGTATATATGTTGATGTGGTTTATCAAATCTGCTTAATACTTGTTGCTCACATATTAAGACTGATGTTACATTAACAAATCTTCTTGATACTTGCTACTCACAAATTAAGATTGCTCACATATTAAGTTGACCTTGAAATGAAGATGTAAATTAGTTTAAGGAAAGTTTAAAAGTATATGAATGTGTTAAATTGATTCACCCCCCCCCCTCTCAGTTTAACTAAGGGTTAAACAATTGGTATCAGAGCCAGTTCCTTTGGAGTAAGCCTAATAGCTTGAAGGAGATCTGGTTGAGTCATGGACTATCAAAATGTACCTGTGTTAAATACAACAAACTTTCCTGAATGGAGAGATAAGGTTAAAACAATATTATCGGCTTATGACCCTGAGGTATGGAAACTTGTATGTGATGGTTACTACACAGACTCTCCCTCGGTGCAAGAACAACATAGGAATTCCAAGGCAAAATGTGTGATATTCAACAGTCTTCATAACAAGGATCTTGAGTTAATAATGGATTTAACCTCTGCAAAATAAATCTGGGATAGATTGCATTTCATGCATGGAGTAGACACTAAGGACAACAATGTCAAGAAGGAGAAGAGAATTAAGAAGAAGAAAAATTCATGCCAGTAGGAAAATGTTCAGTCAAATGAAGTACCTGCTAGTGTGAATGGAGATAAGAACCATGAAGAAATTACAGCTGAAGAAAAAGCCAAACTTGACACTACTACTGAAATAGAAATATTGAAGAATGAAAACAAAGACCTTAAGACAGTGGTGCAAATATGTGATGAGGGAGAATATGAAGATAAGAAAGAAATTGTTGGCCTGAAGACACACCTTGAAGAAGCAAGGAAAATAGAAGACACTCTGCTGCAACAAATGAGAGAGAAAAATCTGGAATGTGAAAAATTGGAAGAAGAAATAGTGAGCCTAAGAAAGAAATTAGAAAAGGCCCAAAGAGAAGTATTAATGAATACACCTAAAATGAAAAGCTCTGGATAGTTGGACCAGATTCTAAAGGCTCAAAGGTCACCTCTCATAAAGGCCGAGATAGGATATGAAGGTGAAACCAGTAAGTCCAAGGTTGAAGATAACAGGAATGTCATTTTTGTAAAAGCTGTAAAAGACAGTGAAGCAGCTCAGAAAATTCCCACAGAAGAAGAAGCCAGCAAGAACAAGATTTGTAAGCAAAAAAATAGAATCAAGCAGCAATATGAAAAAACAAAGAATGAGAGGATGAAACAATCAGATGCTAAAGGCTAATATGCTCCTGAAGATGAATTGAATAAATTTGGAAGATGTCAAAGAAGGTTCTTTCCTCCAATGGGAAGTATTGCATGTTTTTCCTGCCACAAACTAGGACATGGTGTAGCACATTGTAAGACAAAGAGAATCAATGATAACCAGCAAAAGATGCAGCAAATAAGAAGAACACCTCAAGCAAGCAAAGGGAAAAGACAATCTTTCACCAGGTACACAAATCATTTCCATGGTTACTGTTATGCATGCAATAATTTTGGACATAAAATTGTTGATTGTAAAATGAATTCAAGAAGGGGAACAAAGTATTATACATCAGCTCAAATGTATTTTGACAAAATAAGATGTTATGTATGCCTCAAGCTTGGCCACAAAGCAAAGGACTGTAAACTGCCATATATATTAAAGAACTCTAGACAGATGATGGAAACAAAGCAAATCAAACAAAAATATGAATTTAAAAGAAGTGCAGACATTATGATGAACTCCAATAAAGTATGGAATGAAAAGAGAAAGGGGGAGCCTATTATCTCAATAACATAATGAAAAATTCATAGTCTCAGGGGGAGCTGCTCTAGGAAACAAAGCTAATATCCAACCAGTGATAAATACGAAGCAACATCTCAGGGGGAGAGCAGTTCATAACTAGTCCCCATAAAAACAGTCTAAGAAGAGCTCCATGAAATGAGAATAGCTATGAGAACAGGAAGGGAAAGAAAAATCCCTCTAACAGAGAACTATTGAGGAAGAAGATGATCTGAAGTATTAAATATCTGACAGATTGATGGAAGAAGAGAAGACAACAAGCAACCATGATGGTAAAGGGAACCTTAGCCATGGACATGTAAGCTAAGAAGACATCAGCACATTTAGTGATGATCACATTGTGCATCATACTGCTAAAATTAACAAATGAATCACATTAAGAAGGATGAGTAAGAAAAGTGCCCATCATCTTTTCATTACATCTTTCATCTATGAATAATATCTATGAAAAGTCCCCTTGGAAGAATGCAGTTAAGTGAGTGATAAATCTTTGAGTGATCAGTCCATGAAGAGTCATAGTACAGAGATTGAAGATGTCTTCCCAAAGATCTTTATGTTGGAACAATTGAAATTGAATATAAAGTAGCAATGATTATGGAGCAGTCCTAGAAAGGAACATGCAGTGACATTCTTTCAAATCAGGATGACAGAATAAGTAGCAAGTTAATGATGCCAAGGTCTAATTCAATATATTGATGGTTGTTGGTGTGAACAGTGAAAAGATCAATAGTAGAAACTATGGGTTCATGTGCAAGCTAAAGTGAAATCTCTGCAAATTTTATCAAGGTAATATCAATTGGTACTTGGTACAAGCAGCATGCCTATCAACGGAATATCAAGTGTTATCATGGAGCAGCAGTAAGGTACAGGTCCTCAGGATCAAAGGATTATGGCAAGAGTACATTAGCATAAAAGAGTCAATGAAAAGGCTAAAGGATAAGTATTTTGTTTACTCTTGAAACTTTATGTTGAGCATTGAAGCAGTATCTTTTTCTATATAATTGAATGCCTTCCTGAAGTCAGCACTTATATATCTTCAAGGCCTCTGTCTTAGGATTATTCATAAACTGTGTGAAGTTTGTTGGATGAGATATTAATCAAGCAACTTGAAGATGCCTTTGTTGGAAACCACCATGACAGAATAGTTAAAGTATTGGAAGTATGAAAGACGAGCTGTGTTAACCTAACAGTTGAAGCTTAAAAGTCTGTTATTGATTCATCACGAGCTTACTTCAGTAGAAAGGAATTGCTGGTATTTCACCATTTAAAGAGAGAGTGATCATTGACATACATACCCCTTATGACATAAATAAATTGCATTGTTGATAAGTAAGACTGACCAATACACCGAATGTATCTAGCCTCAAGGGTTTGTTTTGAAAAATCATTGAACAAGCAGGAAAGTTATTTGGTCTTTCATATTGAAAGATATTGCCTATTCTCCCAATAAACTGTAGGCTCTGGTTTTATTCATTGATTCACTTCAACAACAAGGATCTTTCAGTCATTAAGTGTAATATCATCATCAGCATTCTAGCACATTTCATCACCAACAGGCAAGAAAAGTGAACCATAGAAATAAAAGATATATTGGCTTCATCACAATTGAACAGAGGTATATTGTAGATGTGCATTGCAAAAAAGACTTACTCCATCTATAACCTTCCTCAATAAATACGCATCACAGATGAAGATTATAATATAGACTGAAGTATAGCTTATGCAAGCTTGATATGTCACATGAAGCATTCACAATCTTTAAGGTTTGATCCAATAATGCATTTATGATTAGATAAGGCTGGTACAATATGTTCCATGAAGTGTCATTATCCTCACTTTCAGCCTTATACTAGTGAAAGGAGACTGTGCTTTGGATTGTATCAATTTACAGTGTATATTCAAGTCCAATAATCCTCAAAGTGTTCTCTCAACTAGTCTTGTACACCAGTCTGGAGCAACATGGTACACAGTCAGAATAAGAGGGCCTAAACACAACTCAGAGAGAGGAAATGTAGAAAGCACACTAAGAAATGTGCAACCCTTTGCCATTGATGTCAAAGGGGGAGGAAAAGCAAGCAAAAGGAGAGCACTAAGGTATTTCCATCAATGCAAAAGGGGGAGACTGTTGGAAATGTTGTCATTGATGGAAAAGGGGATGGAAAACAGAGAAGAAAAGTGGAAGAGAGGAGGCAGAGGTAGGCAGAAGTGAACTGAAGCAGAGAGCTATTCAAGGTGCAGAGTAGTGAAGAAGAAGTTTAAATGTCACAAGGGCTTGATGTATGAACTGTGTACATGAGGGATGCTTAGCTTCTGTGAAAAGTATGTGTATAGGTTGATTAATTTTTGTGTGGGATAGAAGAATAAATGTCAATTATGGGCCGTCGATGTTGTGTTTGAACAAATGCATGGGTTGCAGTCATACATGACATAGAGTCCACTGTAAGATTCGATATTACAGTCATCGATTGAATAAGGCGCTTGAAGGAAATTACAGGCTCTGTTATGAAATTATGGGCAGTGAAGTTATGAGTTTTGAAGTCCATATTGGGATTTTCTAAAATTGAGGAATTGACTCTGAAACTATGTATCTTGATTGACTTAAATTCTATGTGAATTATATACGTATTCTTGATCTGATACTTTAAGAGGAATATCAAGTTCTGTGGGTGAGTGTGAGAATCTGCGTGAGATTTTGCGTCGAAGAAGAGAGGTGCAATCCAGAAACGAGAAGTTAGTTCGTTTCGTAGAATTGAAGGCCAACCGGAATGAAATGCTGATAATGCGCAAAGAAATGGAACCGTGAGACTGAGTGGTTCTGTGTGAAGAAGGATTGACCCTTCTTAAGCTGAGTAGGAGTAATCTATGTAATATAACCCTGTCAAAGGCGGCAAACCCTACCATTGACGAAACTTGTGTTTTTATTGTGAGTCGAGTGATATTGTGGAGGTTAGGCTCGGAGTTAACGAGACAGAGGCCATACAAAGAACTGTGTTAACCAGAGTAAAGGCCCGGTCAGGCACTATTCAAAACCCGGGAGTGGTTTTGGAAAACCATAATAGCCTATTTCGCACTGCCTTTGGGCCGGAACGAAACCGCTTATAAAAAACACGATCTAGTAATAATCGGACACGTCAACGGGGCAATACCGCCCTCATTGCGTGAATTTTATGTGCTAACTCTCGACAATCAAATTAACGCAATAATGATGTGGATCGTCCGATCCAGAGGCTGATTGATCCAAGGGCAGTCGCGTCACAAATTGCATGGGAGATAAGTCAGGTACGATTCGGTTTTGCGTTAACACTATTGAGTAGTGATGTGTGGGGCCCGAAATGTAATGTAAACAGTCGTGTTAACGCTTGTGCGTTTGTTAAAAGGTTCGAGTTATTAAATAATATCACAACGTTAAGTCGAGAGACTGTGCATCATATTATCCTAAGTAAGGTTTGATATTTGGTTGAAAAGGTGTGAAGCGTCAACTATTAACCTTTTCACATAATATACAAAGGAGGGTGACATTGCATGCTTTGTCATAAAGACCAAGGGTTCTATTAAAAGGCCGCAGACTTTAATATTTGGACAAGCATATGAATGGAGGCCGAAGTGTATATTAATAAAATATTAAGTGATAGGACCGAGGACCTTATTGTATGGTCTAAACCACGGACCTTGAGTAAATACTACTAGCGCTTTATATACAAAAGGTTCTGTTGTTCGGGCTTAAAACAAACAAAGCATTATACGGTGGGACCCTCATAAATCGCATCGGAGAAAATTATGGCAGCAGAACATGTTAACAAAAGTTCCGATTGTGATGTGGACCCGATGGGCTTATGAACTATGATTCATACGTGTTTGAGTTCCGGCATCAAAGTAGGCCATCGCATCGAAAAAAAGTAGAACGTCAGAGCATTCTATTGAAAGCTGCGATTGCGATTATCGCATCGGGTCTTTTGCAAATGCATTAATCGCATCAGAAAATAGAAAAATGCTCATTATAATGTTGAAGGCATCGTATATGTTAACATATGTGAAAAGCGAGAATTTATTGTTGGTTTGTTATGTGTAATATAGAACAACATCTATTATGAAGAATTGTGATATGCATTGAATAACCCTGTGGGCCCGAGTTATTCAATTAAGTGATTTATTCTAATGTTAAATGGGTCGGAGTTCAATAGAGAAAATAAATAACTAGACCAGTGCGCTTGATGGTGGATATGTCGTAGAGCGTTATATAAAAGGGTTGATAATAAGGTTCGAATATTGATTCGAATCTCCATAGGGTAAGGTCTCTTAACACTTGATTCGGGGAATTATTTATATATGTCAACCTGTATATTATGACAGAACCATACACTTGAAAGGATATGATGCTTGGTTAATATATGATGTGAGTAAACATATATATGCGCCTGTAGTGGTTTAGCCTATAACAAAAGTTTTATGTGATAATCAAAGCCTGCACTTAGGCTTTGATAAAAGAGCAGTTTATAAACGTAGTGAGCTTAAGCTATGGTTTGAACCATATGTAAGCCTCCGCATGAGGGTTGAATCAAGAGTGATTATTTGGTATAATAACCATAAGAGAACCTTGGAAGAAAAATGCCTCTAGATATGTTTATAAAAATTTCCAGATCAACAGTTATACATACTGTAACGCAGTTATACATATACAACAGACACACAATCACAGTGAACAGGAATATGCACAGGAATGAATTTGACAGGTGTACAAGCACAGAAAACTGGAGAATATGCAGAAGACAGTGAACAGAGTATGCAAAACAGTTATATGACAGCTGCAACTACACAATTGCAGTGAATAGCAGAAGAAGGCATAACAGTTACCTGACAGCAACAAAAAAGACAACCAACAAGCCAAGTGCTGAAAAGAGGACCGAGTGAAATTTATATACGTAACTGAAAATGGGAATGTAAATGTTGTAATTGATTTTATATTTTTTGTGATGCATTGGCAAGTCTCCGGAGGAAAACAAAACTCCCACTGTAATATTGAAATTAATGCATATTATTATTTTTTTTTCTGAATGAGCGAGTAAAGGAAATGACAAGGTAGAAGGCAAAGAGGCATGGATGTCCATTTCAAATTCCCTGAGGAATTCTAACAGTCATAAGGGAATTTCTATAAATAATATCACATTGACATGCATAAGAGGTTAGAGAGTGAGGTAAGAGAACGCAGAAATGAAGCAATAAGGTAGAGGAGAAGGAGGAGTTGATAGAGAATCCGAGAAGATGCAGGGCAGATATGAGGACTGATGGACAACAGAAGAGAAGATATAGAACAGAGCTGATATCCAAGGTAAATCAACAAGTATTTTTATTTTGAAAGAGTAAGGAAGTTGGAGCTTCCCTATCAAGTTGTAGCTTGATAGATGTCAGTTGTAGCTGACTGAGGTTGGAGCCTCCTGTAGGTTGGTGCCTGCAGAAAATTGATGGGATCTGGAGCTCCTTGCAAGTTGTAGCTTGCAGAATTGAGGTAGGAGCCTCCTATAGGTTGGTGCCTATAGAAAATCAGTGGTGAGAGGGAGTTGGAGCTTGCCTTTTCATCACAACAATAATAAGATGTGGTTTTGTCCCTTTATGGGTTTCCACTTATATCTGGTGTCTCTGTGCATGATGTCTATATGTTGATGTGGTTTATCAAATATTCTTAATACTTGTTGCTCACATATTAAGCCTGCTGTTACATTAACAAATCTTCTTGATACTTGCTGCTCACAAATTAAGATTGCTCACATAATAAGTTGACCTTGAAATGAAGATGTAAATTAGTTTAATGAAAGTTTAAAAGTACATGAATGTGTTAAACTGATTCCACCCCCCCCCCCCCCCCCCCCTCTTAGTTTAACTAAGGGTTCAACAGATTAGAACATAACCATATTTCCCTTGAACAAATATAAAGAGTACCATGGGCAAAAAACCATCGTGCCCAAAACCATTTGCAAAACTCATGCACAAAACCATAGGTAAGTTTGCCCACCTATTATAGGGTCCATTTCTTTTTTGTGTGCGACTAGTCATGGAAATAATATAACACACACCCAACATGGATTATATCCATAAATTTCCATAAATGGGGTCATTTTTTATACACTATGGAAGGAAGTGTTATACCACCACTCAGATAGAGGTAACCACTTGACCCATTGTATTTGTTTATAAAATACAAAGCAAAAAAGATATCCTTCCAAACATTTGTTCACTATCTTTGTTTTCTCGTCAAATTGAGGATGATAAGATGAGCTATGAGCTAATTGAGTATCAAGGCAAGAAAAAAATTTCGTCCAAAAATTTTCTAGTGAGAATGGGGTCTCTGTCACTTACAATAATCTTTGGGTTTCCATGTAGCTTTTGAATTGTTTCCATAAATGCAGTAGAAACTGTACTAGATTTAAAAGGATGAGATAATGGACAAAAGTGTGCATACTTGGTAAGTCTATCAACTACCACCATGATGATACTATTTCCTTCATACTTGGGTAAACTTGTGATAAAATCCATTGAGACCTCCTCCCAATGCTGACTTGGAATGGATAAAGGTTGTAACAGACCTGAGGTCTTTAATTATCTCAACTTTATTTTGTTGGAAACCAAACATTTTTCCATAAATGTCTGAATATTAGATTTAAGGCCATCCCAAAAAAAATCCTTCTTGACCCCGTGGTAAGTTTTTAAAAAGCCTGAGTGCCCTCCTAAGGGAGAGGTGTGCAATTCCAAAAGAATATTTTGCTTAAGTTGGGAATTATTACAAAGATATAAATTATCTTTGTACCATAATGAATCATTTTTCTAGCTAAATGTATCATATGTTCTGGGATCTCGCTGCAAATTTTGAATGAGTGTCCACACCTCTTCATCATTCTTCCATTAATCCCTTGCTTTGGTTATCCAATCATGTTGGATAATAGAAATGGAACAAAGAAATGCTTCCACATCCTCATCATTTCTTAAGAGTGCATCTGCAACAACATTTTTCTTCCCTTTTTAGTAGATGATTTCAAAGTCATAACCCAACATATTTGTGACCCATTTTTGCTACTCTTCTAAACATAATATTTGTTCCAAAAAGTATTTAAGACTATCATGATCTATTTTTACCTTGAAGTGCATTCCCATTAGGTAATGTCTCCATTGCTTTAGTGCATGTAGTATTCCAACATTTCCTTCTCATAAATATGTTTGTGTAAATGCTTCCCCTTGATTGGACGAATTTTAAAAGAAATGGGTCTTCCTTCTTGCATTAAAACAACACCTATTCCATTTCCTGAGGCATCACATTCCACAATAAAGATTTTTGTGAAGTCAGGTGTAGCTAAGACCAATGCTTGGCACATTGCCTCTTTAAGATGTGTTACACGTCATTTTTTCACCATGAAATTTGACTATCATTATGGATCTATCACCATCCATATCATGTTCCCTTAGAGATAAAAAACACTTATGTTCCTAAACCAAGTCTTGGAAACTGGAGAAAATCTCTTTAACCTGTCTGCTTTTTGTGACCATTACTTGCGCATGCAGTGATACTTCTTCTATTAGCTGCAGTAATCGCTACTCTATTCGCCACTAAAATCTGTACACCCCCATAAAAATGAAGTAAATATAAAAATTAACTTCTAGAAGCCTATTTGGTCAAATATTATCCCAATTGGAAGCCTCTAGGGTCGCGCTAGTTCAAGCTTTATCCCTCTACTCATGGAACTTATCCCTTGGCCAAAGGAACCCAAATCCCTTCATGGGAGGAACTCATCCCTCTCTTAAAGGATCTAAAACTACCTCAATCTCTCTATAAATTGAGCTGAAGTTTCAGGTTGAAGGGTAGATACTCACTTGTATAGATTCTAAGTTGGAGAGAGTTCATAGAGTTCATAGATTATGAACTAGTAAGTTGATGTTTGCACATAGAAGATTACACCTTTGTGTACATGAATTCATGTTGGTCTTTGTAGAGAGGAAGGCTTATCAGATTGAAGGAAACGATTGCACAGACACATGGGATAAATCTGTACAACATCAAGGCTTAGGTTGTAGGATTTCTCTTTTTAATTTTTGATAATACATATGGATATCTTTTTCTCATTGTCTTGTTTATGAATTCACGGAAATGATGTCAATACTTAGACTCCTTGATCACTAAGTTAAACTTGTATTCATGATTATTATATATTGCAGGTGCTTTGACCTTTTGCATTGTTTGTGATTGCAGGTTCTTCTGAAAATTGAAGAATTTCTTTGGAGCGAAAGGAAAAAGGCTACATCGAATGTCTTGGTTGAAAGGTAGGAGAATAACCTCCTTATTTCAAGGTTGTAATAATCTAAAATACAAATAGTTGAGAGAAAGAGGCATTCAATGGATCTTTGTTTCTAGTTACTTGCTGGAGTACTAGGGATATCGCTCTTGTCCACAAGAGGGATTAATCCACAAAACAAATTGGCGAATCCACTAGGGAAGACAAGTTTAGTTTTCTTTGGTTTGACATTCAATATTTCTTGTTTTGTCTTCTCTGAGTGTGGTTGGGTATATAAAATTTTAGATTCTATGAGATAAAAAACCTTAAATTTATTTTTTCCAACTTTTCTCTCCCCTGTGCAGTTTTTTGTGGAAAACAGAGCAGAAACCTGCTCAACTTGCCAATATAGTTCAGTGCGCATGCGCATTGGTTTACACTGAGAAGTTGCGCACCCCTAAGGAAATTTTGAAAAAATTAAAATTTTCTATTCCAGAGTTAGATAACCAAATTCTTGAGGTTTAAACTTATATATACCAGTTGTCAGAGTCTGTGTATGAACTCCTGCTGAACACGTTAGAGTATTGTTTGATAAATCATCCTTTTTTCATAATTCAGTTAGGGTTTGCCATGGTTTGCTGCTGCTCCTTTTGGAAGATAGATTCATTTTCCAAAGATCATTGGTTTTCTATTATTGTCTCCTTGAGCCACCAGGATCATTTCCAGCCTTACCTATTTGTATATTTTTTTCTTATTCGATTGCAAAATGGAAAAGCTTCCAGATCACCGAAGTTTGATTTATCTCAAGCTAGTCTTTTATGATTTCATTTGTGCTAGGTCAAGTGGAAACATTTTTAGTTTGATTATAACTAAGAGAAATCATTAAAAAGACACTCATAGGTATCTTAGTTAGGATTGATAATTAGAAATTTGATTTTCTTTGAAGTTTTTATACTTTTTAGGGTTTTTAGAAGTTGCTTTCTTTTGAGATTTGTTTGTTCATCAAAATTGTAGTTTTTGGCTTTGTAATCAACATAATTTTATTTACAAAAGAGACATTGGTCATGCTTGGAAATTTTCTTCTTAATGAGATTTTTTTCTTGACGAAAAGGATTTTTATTTGAAGTTTTAGGAAGCTTGTACTTTTGAGTTCAAAAGTCCTTCAAATTTCTCTTAAATAGAATTCATTGAAATAAAAGAGTTGCATTTTTCATATTGATTCATTTAAAGTATTTTGAGTCAGGTCACAATATCATCAAGTTTCATCTCCATACCCCTTTGCATAAATAACAGTTGAATCAATACAACACTTAATAAAATCAATCTAGATATTTTTTACATTTTCTAAGGCTCATTCCAGCAGTTTAGCTTAGGCTAGTGCTTTGGAATAGGTTGTAATTAACATTCCAAAGTAGTTAAAAAAAATAAATAGCATCTTATGGTACAGAAATCCTATTGTTGCATTTGTACTCTAGGAAGATCTTCTTAAAAGATTCAAGCATGAGGTCATGTCAGATGATGTGAGGTAATCATACCTACTTCATTGGTGAAGATAGAAGACATGCACGTAATACAAATGGTAAACCTCGGATTAACCATTGTTGAGGAGCCTAGGGTCACTTGTTAGCAAACCTAGGATTTAACATGTTGAGGATATTTCAAGGGGATTGATATTTATGTTATCACTCCGCCAGATTCCCAAGGCTGAAGAAGGAATCCCAACAGAGGTAACCAAAGACCAACCTTTTAACTTGGTAGCTAGCCCTACCAAGTTGGAGAGGGATATATCCACAAAACACAGCCTAAGAGGCTGAATGGATTAGGATTTTAGGCTAGGTGTGAGTTCAGGGGTTTTGATAATTGATTTTGGTCAGGCTGGTGGATGAAAGTATGGTCAAGGGAACTAGGTCAGGGAAAATGAGATAGGGTTGCAGAGATTCAATGGGGCAAGGTAGGCATAAGGCTCAACAATTTAAGATGATTGTGATGATATGGTTTTAAGACTGATGAGAAATTTAGAAAGAGCATGGGATATGTATTCTTCCTAAACAGAGGAAAATGGACAAATTATGATAACTTTCCCTAAACAGAGCATGGGCAAGCATGTATTTGGCCTATCAACTTGAAAGAGATCATACAACAGAGATGTAATGAACATGAAGATAAAAAATTATAACATATGAATCTGAAGGAAAAAAATGATAAACATCATACCACATGTATCCCAAAAAATAGCTGCAACTCTTCTTTATTATCTGGCCAAACTGAGTACAATAGTCCTTGATCAATACATTAGCATCCAAACTGATTCCAATCCTTACTAAGAGTGAAGAAAGGGACTAAATAGACATCAAAACAAAATTCTATCATCCTTAGGGGTCAAATCCATGAGGTGAGGAAGATATCCACAAAATTATGAACTGAAAGTTGGAGTGTAGGAAGGTGCAAGTGACTCCTCCCTAATTACATTCAAACTGATTCATTTGACTTAATGACAACTTTTACCTAATGAATCTACCCATAGGTAACTTATCAATAATATAATTAAATTTACCATCCTCAATTACATAGGTGGAAACATCATTTTCTGAGATAAAGTCAAAATTACAGTGAAATTTAAAAAAAAATCAGCAAATGGTCAAGTGCGCCCTCCCTGTTTAAGGCTGTTTTTGATTGCCTTGTGGGTGTCCAAATTGGCTCCAAGATATCTTGTTGGAAAGCCCTCCAAGTATAGTTTCCAGATCTTCCTTCATTTTCCAAAATAAAGGTCATTTTCCCTATCAAAACTTCATTATCCCAAGACTTCTCTGTGCGCAGCGTCTAGGCCAAAACAAGGGTAGAAACATGATTTTTAGGGTGTTTTTTGCCATTTTCACTGACCAGTTTGTCTCAAAAAATTTAGAAAATTGACAGGCTACATGTCTTCATCATTATTAATCCAATGGTGGTCTCTGTTTGGCCATTGGATTCTTCAAAAAAGTGTGCAATGCCTAGGGCGTTGTGCATGTGAACAATTTGTTGATATCAACTTTTTTCAGGAATACACAGAAAAAGTCAGATTTTGCAAAAATGACTCAACATGTTTCAAAATTGGTGAAGTGAGTGCTGGTGAGGTGGCTAGGCTTGGAGTGAAGCCTCTGCAAGTATGTCTAACTTTATTTTCTCCTCCATCATGGTCAAAGCTTCAATCTTTGCATTGGCTCTTTTGAGCTTGGCCATTGCAATTTTCTCCTTTTGAGCATGATGCTTGACCTTCCTCCTCAACACATCATTGTCTCTATTAGCATTTTCCAAAATATTCTTCAAATGATGAATGGCTCTATCAAGCCATGGCTCCCTATTTTCATTAAATATCACTGCTTTCATTTAGGGTTATCTAATCAACAAGCTCAACCTCTTTTTGTTTTTCTAGAGCTAGAGCTCTTTTCAACCCTCTAGTTCTATGTCTATTTCTTGGTGCTTGTCCATATTTTTCTTCAAGCAAGCCATTCTTTTCAAGTGTCTCATATAGCATAACTTTGGCCTTTTCTGCCTCCCTTTGAGCTGTGATGTATTTGAATTCATCAATGCCATGTTTAGTCTTCAATTTCTTATTCTCCTGCTCAAGGAATTTTATGACAAACTTGGCCCTGTCAAGATTAGTCTGGAGCTCTATAATCTTGGAATCCTTTCCTTTGATGGCTATGTTGATGTTTTCATCATCATCCTCCTCACTTAGGTCAACAAACTCAAAATCATGCTCAGTCTCATGGAGGTTCTCTTCACGTCTAACCTCTTGCTGAATTTCTACCTCAATCACCTTTTCTTTGCCTTTGTCCACCTGCTTTTTTGATGTAGAAGGCATGGCCCCTTCCACTATGTGTGGAGAAAAAAAATGCCCGTGACCTCTCTGGTAGGTTTTTGGCAATGGCTTAACCTAAACCACATTAGCCCTCTTAGGCTCACTGACCTCAATCTTGCTAGGTGATCTAATGTCATGATGAAATGGAGATGAAGGAGGTGAAATGGGTGAAGGGGATTGATATGATGATGATGATGAATGTGATATGGGATGAGATGGAGGGATGGAAGTGGATGGCTAAGATGATGAAGGCACATTTTGCGTATGATGAGTAAATGGCTCTCTGAATATATCATTGGCTATGAAGTTACTCCATGCAATGTTTAGTTCATTAAGATGATAGAGGACTATGATTTTGATAAGGGAATGATGGAAAAGACTTCTCATTTGATGTTCATACTCCTTTTTCTAGAAAATAAGTGCCATCTTATCAATGCTCCGGAAAAGGTAGTAGGGTATGTTGAGAAACTTTAACCTATTTAAATGCATTAAGAGCTGGATGTGATAGGTATACAGTCTTGAAAATCTACCTTCACATGAAAAGTATTTCATGATTATCTTCATCATTGGTGCATATCTGTCCAGGAGGTATGAAAAAGGAAAGAACCTCTTTTTCTCATTCTTATATCTTGGTTTCATGAAAGGCTCAAAGTAGTGTTCCTCCAATTCACTATGCTTGTATAGGCTTTAATGCCTCCTTCCTTATCCTATTGTGTCACCTTTGTAAATCCTTCAATCCTATCCCAATTTGTTCTTAAGGGGGGATGTTAGGATATTCCGACACATAGGAAATAGTTAAGAATAACTTAGTCTAGTGTAGAGTTAGGTAAAGTGTGTTTCTTTACTATGTACATTTGTAACTTATAATCCAACGGTCACGATTTGTAGTGATCCAACGGTTATCTCTCTCCTCGGTATTAACGACACTTGATCCGTGGCTTAACACCCGATTGGTCCATGATCTCTATTTAAAGAGCATGGAGGGTCATTTGTCTGGTAACCATTTATGAGAGAAACATATGTAACTTTTCTTTTTATATTAATAAATTGCCTGAAGTGGCCGTGGAATGTTTCCCTCTTCAAGGGTTTTAACCACGTGATAATACTGGTGTACTGATTTGTAATTTGTATGTGAGCAGTGACCTTTATTTTTTATCTAAGGAACTTACCCTGTAAATTCCTACATGGTAGCAGAGCTATTTTGAGGGTCGCATCCATTGTTGATCCAAATCCAAAGCTGGTTTGACTGCGTGCGACTGTCGTTTTATAGATCTACTATTTATGAAAAAAATTGGGCCTGGAGAATTGCTCTGTTGTGTCTGAAGCATCTGTTACAATGAGGAACGCCATTCGTTTCATGCAAAAAGGTTTATGGTTGCCCAAGTTATGTCAGTTTAGATCTGGAGGTATAAAGTAGCTATTTTGCAATTATATTTGTTAATAGTTCTACTTATTTCGGTTCCCTATGTTTATTTCGGTTTTAGGTTTTATTTATTTTCTAGATCTATACCCTCTTCTCTGTGTATGCTCTTTGCTCTGCGCTGTGTGCGATCTCAGCAAATCAGAAATAGGAAGAAGGGCTTTTTTTGCTACATATGCTCTTTCCCCGCATCTTTGTGCGATCTTGGAAAATCAGAAATAGTGAAAAAATAGATAGCTGTCGGTAAGGCTAACCGAAAATCTAACATTTTTCCGTAAGGCTTGCATTTCTTTTTTTTTTCTCAGTTTTTTTGTTTTTTAAAAAAAAAAAAAAAAAAACCCTCTTCCTCCTTTCAAATTATTACAAATCCTTTTACTATCTCACTTCGTGAGAAGTTAGTTTATGAGAATATAGGTCTTGGGTTCAAGTCTCTTTCTCAAGCTTCTTTTGTAAAAAAAAATTTGTTAAAGGGGCGAGATTTTTTTTTTCAAAGTTGAATTTCATCATCAAATTTCAAACCATTCCCGTAACTATTCGGCATCTACAATTTAGATTTTTCAAAAAGGCATAACTTCTTCATCCGAAAGCCGTTTTTCGAGCCTCTTTTTTTTAATCAGCCTAATTTTTTGAGATCTATCCATTGGAGCAGTTAGTTTCAGCTTTTTTCAGCTTCAATTTTTTTAAAATGGAAAGTGCATGCCCGATTATTCTTAACAACACCAATTATTTCCAATGGCTACCTCACATGGTAGATATACTTAGAAGTAAAGGGATTTATAGAATAGCCACATGACAAGAAACTAAACCTTATGATGATGATAAATTCTCTAAATGAGAAAATAAACAAGATCAAGCACGAGGGTTGATAGGAATGTCCATTTCTCAAGATCTTCGATTTCATATCCTTAACATTGACACCCCTCATGAAGCCCTGGAAAATATAAATACTGTATTTAGCATTTAAAATCAAATCAGGGCCCACCAGCTTGAAAATGAGTTGCTTACTTTGGACCCCATTAATTTCTCCTCTATTGAAGATTTTCTATCCAAATTCAAGACCCTTAGACTTCTTTTAGAAGGTTGTAAGGTCAAAAAGGAATATGGTAGCCTCATCTATTGCATTCTTGCTAAGCTTGGCCCTGCATACTCTTTGTTTGTTTCCACCTTCCATTCCACTAGAGAAGCCATCATTTCTTCAGGAACCACCTACAAGAACCCCTCTTTTGATGCCTTTTGCGATTCTTTGATAAGAGAACAAGAAAAAATATTACACCTTGGTCTTATCACTTCTAAAAACGCTTCTAAGAATGCCTTAGCAGCTCAACAAAAATCATATCAAAAGAATCCCAAGAAGCAGTATCCTAAAAAGTATGGTCTGAAACCAAGCAAGGGTCCTAAGCAATTTCAGCCACAAACTGAAAAAGCAACTCACCAAAATGATAAGGCAAATAAAAACAAAGGGAAGAAGACAGATAGACATTGAAACTTTTGTAATCGTGATGGCCATATAGAGTCCAAATGTTTTAAGAAGATGGAAGCCTTAGAAGCAGCAATGAAGAAGCACAACATCAATTTGGAGCACTCTTCACCTTCATCTTCAGGAATGGCACTTTCTGCTTGTGGTTGTCAAGCATCAAGATCTGGTTATGCATTAAATGTATCTTCTTCTTCTCATTCTCATGAGTGGCTCATTGATTATGGAGCTTCTTACCACATGGCCAAAAATAAAGCCATGTTTTCTTCTTTAAATGATTGTAACACCAAACATATTTATGTTGGTGATGATAGATCTCTTATTGTTGTAGGATCTGGAACCATTCATCTAGATAATGGTCAGTTTAATGTTGTACTATGTGTTCCTACCTTGTCATGAAACCTTCTCTCTGTTTATCAGATAACTCATTCAGGTGAAGGGAAAATAGTATAATTCTCACCTCATGATGTTGTAATCAAGGACCTCAAATATCCTAGACATATTTTAGCTAATGGCATTGCTGATGATTCCACAAGGTTGTATAAGTGTGACAACTTTGGGTCATCATGTCTTCCCTTCGTTTTTGTTGCTCATAATGATGAAGTGAGAAAAATTTGGCATGAGTGATTTGGTCACTTAAACTATCACTCTCTTAAAACTCTATGGAAAGAAAATATGGTGACGAGTCTTCCCATGGTATCTTTCCGAGATGGTGTTTTCTCCGGATGTGTACTCGGAAAACATCATCGGGATAGTTTTGACAAACGTGCCTCTTGGCACACTTCAGTACCTTTGTAGCTTGTGCATAATGATTTATGTGGTCCACTTCCTATTGTTTCTTTCTCTAGTTTCAAGTACTTCTTAACTTTCATTGATGATTTTTCCAGACACACTTGGGTATTCTTCTTAAAACTCAAGAGTGGATTTTTTAACATGTTCTTCACATTTAATGCCTTTGTTGAGAAACAATCTGGACATCCAATTCTTAAGTTAAGATCAGACAATGGAGGAGAATATGTTAACAACAAATTTATCAACTTCTGCACTGAGCATGGCATTCAATTGCAACATACCATTCCATATACTCCACAACAAAATGGTGTAGCTGAAAGGAAGAATCACACCTTAAAAGAAATGGCTAATTGTATGCTTCAATCTAAAGGACTTAGTCTCAATTTTTGGGCAGAGGCAATTAACTGTGCAAATTACATAGTAAATCACACTCCTACTAAGGTTTTAAAGAATATAACTCCAGAAGAAGCTTGGAGCTCAATCAAACCAGATGTAAGTCACTTTTTTGTTTTTGGAAGTGATGCTTGGGCCCATATTCCAAATGTGAAACATAAAGCCTTAGAACCTAAGAGTGAAAAAAGAATTTTTGTTGGATATTCTGAAGATGTCAAAGGATATAGACTTCTTCAACCACAATCCAAAAATATAATCATTAGAAGAGATGTAAAGAAATACATTTTACCTAACTCTACACTAGACTAAGTTATTCTTAACTATTTCCTATGTGTCGGAATATCCTAACAGCTTGAACCATTTCTCCCCAACATTTGGGATTCCGGTGGCAACTGAAATGATGGCAGTTGACACAGTAAAGGTGACACCATCTAGAGTAACTTGGTTGTCATGGAGGTTGGATATGAAAAGTCTGGTCAACATGGCATGGTGTTGGACCCTCTAAATTTTCTCATGGAAATCAAAACACCCAACATGTTTGAAACATGTCACTGTCAAAGGAGATGCCAAAAGTTATCTAGTACTTGTTATCTCAAGTCTGAGTATTCTTCCCCCTCTATGTGGCCTTCTAGCCTCTGTTTCTTCTCCCTCACTGTATGATCTATTCTCTTCTTCTGCCATGATGTTTTAAAGTCAAAACCCTAGGGAAGTTGATGATGGTGGAAAGTGGTCTTACGAATGAGGAATGGAAAATGGAAATTGAGGGAGATAGTGCTAGGGATTTATGAAATGGGAAAGGGGATAGAGAGTAGTGATATGGTGGAATTTTAGGATGGGGGAATTATTTACAGGTTTGTGGTTAGGAGCCTATGTAGTTGTAGCACCTAGGGATTAGGGTATTAGGAAAAAGGATTAGGGAAAGGGGATTTGTAATATAGGGGTTTAGGAATGGGTATTTGCAATGTAGAAAGGGTATGAAGGGGTAGGGAGATGCAATTTGGGGAATTAAGAGTGCAATGGGAGATGATAGGGTTTTAAAATGATTTAAATACCAAATTCTAAAACAAATTTCACAACACCCAACAAATGAACTTGATGGAGATTGTTAAGACACCATGTTGAAGCACACACATGGTGTATGAGAAAGATGAGCACACACACAAGAGACTAAACACACAGTGAAAGATAAGCGTGAGGCTTTCTTATTTTCCATTATACAAAGATGTACATTTATAGTACATTGGTGTGACTCTTGGTTTCACATTCCAAGGTCACTTGGACTCCATTGTGACTTTTTGCATTCCACACCTACCCATGTAGGATTAGGTGTTCCAACATCCCCCCTTAATCCGAAGGGGTATGTGTGAGTCCGAAAAAAGAGTTGTAATACGATATGCAAAGTATACATGGCATTGCCCAGGTGAATCAGCTCTGAAATGTTGGAAAAAAGAGGTGGTTTTAGGATGACCACAAACACTGGAACGCAAAACTTGTGTGCTTCAACATGGTGTTTAACATGGTATCATGGGCATCCGTGTCTCTGGCTACATCTCTGAATCCGGAATGACGAATTGTGGCTCAGGCTCGCTTGAAGCCCAACGCTACAACTCTGAACATGGAATGAGAGATTGTGGCTCGGGCTCGCTTGATCTTTCGTCAAAGCTTGTACATGACCACCATTTTCCCCCTTGTCAGGGACAAGGTGAGATGATGGCGAAAACTCAACTGCAAGTTTGCTCAATATCCGTGAACAAGTTCTAACATGTGTCGTAAACATCTTCTTGGCTGCTGATGCCCATTGCCAAGAAGTGATCCATCTAAGATGAATCTTGGTTCTTGCAGGAGGCTTGTTTCTGAAGCATCTGTCTGAAGAATGAGTGTGCCGACCACAGTGCTTGCATGGATGAAGATCAAAACAGTGATCTTTCATATGGCCAACTCGATCACAGTGTTGGCATTTTACAATCTGTTGTGGAAGTGGAACAGGATCTGGAACAGCTGCAGGTGAACTGTCATATAGGAATCCGGCACTCTGAAATATGATGGGCTTGGTGTAGTCTGGAATATGAAAGGTCACATCCTTGTCATATCCAAGACCAGTTCTGTGCTTGTTGTGGACAAGCTCTTCCCAAGGTCTGATGATGGGCTTGAGAAGTGCAGGCTGAGCTGCTGCATCTGCATGTACATCTGCTCTAGTACAAGGAACTGAATGGGAATCATATGGAACTTTATCTTCTTGCTTCTGATGAGAGTCCTTCACAATCTTCTGAACAGAAACAAGTTCAGAATGGTGACTCTTTTGCTGAAGTTCTTCTTGTTGGAGTTGAGATTCCAACTGCAAAAACTCAATCTTCTCTTGTGCATCTTGTAAACAAATCTGAATATTACAAAGAGCATCCTTGCTCATTTTTATCATGTCATCAACATTGGAATGAATGAGGTTATTCAACAACACTAATGCCTCATTGATTTTGGCCATTTCAACAACTTAGGCTCAAAAATGAATGAAAGGGTGTCGGCTTCAACCGAAAATGCACCCGTTTACAATATGATTCAACAACAAATAAAAATGACTCCAAAGAATTTCCAACTATGGAAATCTCAAAGTACAAAGTGTGCTCCTCAAATGATGGAGGGCAATCAACAATGACTTACATCAACAACTCGAATTCACTGATTCCAACTATGAATGAAGAGGCAAATTCCACTCAAAATACAATGTCAATATAATAAAATGTCTCTGCAAAATATGTGCAGCTGAAAACACTATGCAAGAGGCCTTTGAGGCAGCTGAAATTTTTCTTCAAAGAGCTGTTTTGCACCAATAACAACTCGTCTTCAAATGTCAATTTCTTCAAAAAATCACCCTTATGCCACAAATCATATAATGTAATCTGCAATATTCTCTATGTGTTCAGTCCATTTCTTGATATGTCAATTCCTTCATCTTTTGCTGTTCATAACTCTCTTTTCTCTCTCTCTCTGCTGCTTTTTTTTTTTTAAATTAATTAAAAAATATTAATTAAAAAGGGAATTAATTCAGAATGGGGGTAATTTAAAAAGGGAACGGAAATTTATTGGGAATTAATGGAAAGGGAAATTAATTAAAAGGAGGAGGGTTATTATATGGGGGGTGGGTGATTATATTAAAATAGGAATAAAAAAGGGATTATTAAAAGGAGATTATGGGTATTAAAAAAGGGGATTAATTAAAAATGGGAGGGGGATTAACTTTAAAAAGAGGGGAACGCATTAAATGGAGAGGTGGGAAAATTTAAAAAGGAGGGGGGAACTTTTAATGTAAAAGGAGTGGGAAATATTAAAATGGGATGGTATATATATATTTTTTAATGGGTGAGTGGGGATGAAAGTTAGGGGGGATGTTAATGGACGAGAGTTCGATGAGAGGGAGTCGAATGTATAGGGAGCGGTGTATGTATGAGTCGCGTAGAGTGGGAGGGAGGAGTGAAGCGTAGGCAGGGCGTATTGCAGGAGTAATGGCGTAGGGGAAGGGAAGATAGGGAGCGTTATAGTAAATAGGATTAAGGGAACAAATTGAAAAAGCATTTCAACGTTGTGAGGAGGGTGTGTGAGTTAAAGGTCGAGAGGCCATAACGCAGTGGGAGAGCAGTGTTTTATTGTGGGCGGAGTGATGTAAGGTGAGGCGGAGTAATAAGGAGGAGCGTTGTAATTGCAAGGTGAAGCGGCGGCCGTGAGGGTATTACAGAGAGGGTATAGAGTTTAGAGAGCGGGTTTGGGATTTGAGCTTTGGAGCGAGTAGATGCAGGGTTGGCGTGTTGGAAGAGGCCGGTCAAAGGCCGTGGGAAAAATGTGGGAGGGGGCGCCGTTTGGAACAGGTGTGTGGAGGTGCGATGAGTGTGCATGTAAGGTAGAGCGTAAGGTAAGGGCGGATGGGCAGGTTGGATTGCAGGGGATTCGATGAGAGCAGAAGTGCAGGTTGCAGGGGGGCCGAAAGGTCAAATTTTCAATTTTTTTTTTTTTTTTTTTTTTTTTTTTAATTTTTAAACTTACAGCAGAGAGCAGAATAGAGACTTTTAGAGACGGTAGCAGAATTTATTTTTTAATGTATAGCAGAATGGACAAAGTGCAGAAATGAGGGCAACAGTAGAATTTTTCCAGCAGCAGAGAAACCCAGAATTGCAGAATTTTCCAGAAAATTGCAAAGATTTCACAAAATATAGCAGCAGTAGAATACTTTCTTCTTTCAAATATAGAGCAGAGTTTTTCTGGAACTTATAGCAGTAAAAAATCCAAAATTTTGCAGGAATCTTCGAATGAAAAACTCAGAAATTCTTTCTCATTAAAACCAGAAACCTCTTCAGAAATCAACTTTAAACAATTTTCAGCAGCTCTTTCAAAATGATGCAGATTTTAATGAGCAGAAATTGCAGAGAAAATTTATAATGAAAACCTTCAGATGGGCAGTACTGCTTTTTTTTCAAAACCAATGTCGGAATGCTGCCAATTTCTGAATGCTGCTCCTTCTCCAAAATAAACTTCTGAATGCTGCAAAATCACTGAATGCTGCTCTTCTTCAAAACCCTCTGAATGGCAGCAAAAACACTGCTGCAGAAACTCTCTAAATACTGCAAAAATGCAGATATGCACAAGCCATAAATACAAAATGGCTCACTCAATTTGGAGCAGGGCCAGCAATCGCCCGCTCTGATACCATGTTAAACACCATGTTGAAGCACACACATGGTGTATGAGGAAGATGAACACACACACAAGAGACTAAACACACAATGAAAGATCAGCGTGAGGTTTTCTTATTTTCCATTATACAAAGATGTACATTTATAGTACAATGGTGTGACTCTTGGTTTCATATTCCAAGGTCACTTGGACTCCATTGTGACTTTTCATATTCCACACATACCCATGTAGGATTAGGTGTTCCAACAGAGATGATATTTGATAGAATTAGCTTTTACTCACTTGCTGGAGGTAGATGGGAACATTAATGAAGCTTAGGAAATGATTTTTTTCAATTTGAATGAGTTTCTGGCATTCCTGGTCAAGTGCGCCCTCGCAGAAGAGAGTGTTCCCTAGCAGAAGGGAGTGCGCCCTCGCAGAAGAGAGTGCACCCTAGCAGAAGAGAGTGTGCCCTTGCAAAAGAGAGTGCATCCTCATAGAAGAGAGTGCACCCTTTGCTCTAGTTTTTGCAAATTTTCACCCATAAATTGAAAATTTTGCCCTCTTGGAGTGTGCTCAACGATGGTAGGAGACAAATGAGTTTGAATTTGATGTCAAGAAGGATTTAACACTTGTGTTATCACTCTGAAATTTCCAAAGGTTGTTTTAAGCGTTAAAAATAAATATCAGAGGTAACTACAAACCTACTTTTGAGCTTAGGATATAGCCTTCCTAAACTCAGAGAGGGATCTCTCTATATGATTTAACTTTGTTTATTTAATAGATTTTAGGCTAGTTATGTATCCTTAATTTGGATTGGTTGGTGGAATTAATGATTTAGATGAATAGGTGCTTTTCCATTTTCCATTTTCCATTGGGCTATGGAGTCAATATGCTTTGGAATAGAACAAAATAAAATTATAAATAAAGTGTTACAGGGCAAGATAGGTGAGCAATATCGGATCTCAAGACTGAATGGTGAAGTGATTTTTCAATCGGGGTCAAGGAGAAATTAAGAATTCCTTAAACCAGATAATGAAGAAGGGTGAAGAAATTAAATCGGTATAAGAGGGCAATTAAGAATTCTCTAAACTAGATATCAGAAGAAAACATAGAAATGTATAACAGTTAAAAGCAGAGTGTAATGTTTAAGCAAATTCTGTAGTAATACTCCTATTATAACATTTAAATTTAGAACACATATAAGTTTATGGAATAATTAGAAAGAGAACATGAACAATTGAAATTTTATACTTCACTGAGATAGCTCAACACATGAATCCTGTAAAGAAGTTTCTTTATAACTTGTTGTGTCTATCAACTGATTAGGATTTATTCTAGGAAAATAAAATATCTTTATGCAAAAATATAGTGACACCTTTCAACTGACTGATATCTCGCCTTGATTATTTGATTGTTGCTACCTATTTGTTTCTTTCATTTGTCTTTTTCTTTCACCCTTTACAGTAAATCACACCACTTCTCCCACGTTTCTTCATTTGGGATTTTGATTTTTATCATCCTACGGTAAATCTCATTTGCCTCTGAATATCTGGCAAATGTAGGCTTATTTACAAAAAGGTGATTTATCTCATGTTGGAGGTAAAATAAGTTTTCCAAAGTTTGAAGGAGCACCTTTCCTGTGGGAATGCCCTTCATTGAGGAAATGTGGGAAGTTTCTTTGGCCACTTCCCTTAAATTCTTGACATAATCCTCATGTCTCATGAGTTTGTCATTTATCACTAGAGGACTAGGAGAACCCTTCTATCTCAATACATCAAACTTATTTAAAAAAACCTGTTTATTGCAAGTTCCATGGTTTGACATTTCTCCTCAAGTTGTAACACTAGATTTCTTTTGGAAATCACTTTCTTCACTTCTAGGATAGTCTCTATTTTGTCAGCTATCCCGAGCTCTTCCGATTCATACTTATTTTTACAATTCAGGAATTTGACTATTTCAGAGGCTTCCTCTGGTTTCTTTCCAAGTTTGGCTTTGAATTTCTGAATTACCTCACCAACTTCCTTCACTAAGTTGTTCTACTCAAATATAATCTGTATAGAAGGCCAAATATCATTAACTGAGTTAATGATATTGGCCCACAATTTCTGTCTTGCTTGGGCTAAAGGCTCTATTAATGAAAACTCCTTTTCTATCTTGTGGATTCTGTTAGTCAGTCTATTGGCTTTCTGTACTTCAGCATGATGCATTACTTCTGCCAATTTCTTTTCATATTCTAAGCTCTTTATCTGTTCCTTAAACTTATTAATCTCTGTAGTCTGAATGGACATTTCTTCCATTACTTTGATTAATTTTCTGGCCTCATCAGTGGGATGGGCTGTTGGTATTTCTAACGCTGGTGCTAATGTAGATACTATGGGAATAGTTATAATGGGAACTGCTTCTATGCTAGCTTGTTTTTCCTATACACGATTATCCATCTCTGTCTCCATTTCCTTTAGTTGAGCTATCAACTGGATGATTAAATTAATCATCTCATCCTTTTGATTGTTTGTTTCCAAAACCTCCTTGGTTTGTGGATGCTCAGCAGTTGGTAGTTTTAACTATTTCTTCAGTGAAACTATGTTTGCATTTTTCTTCTTTATAAGTTCTTATGTTGCCTTGATGTTAGTTGGATTATAGCCAAGTTCAATTACCAACCCTTCCAGTGACTTAATCCTATTGTATTTTGCTTGTGACGAGGCTCTCTCTAGCTTTAACTGTAACTGCATATTTTCGAAGGAGTTCTGCAACTTCTGGACACTTAAAGATTTATGTGTCATGGTTGAATATATCATTTCTCCTACCTGTTTTTGAAATTCAATTTTGTCAATCGGATGCACGTCCTTGGCAGGAACTTCAAAGCTTGTCTTTTTATACTCTTCTGAAGTTTTGGGGGCTTGTACCTTTGGCTGTAGGAATGTCATCTACATTTTCTTTGTCCTGAGGTCAAAACCTGAAAGCAACCTACTCTGATCACTGGGAGTTTGCTTCCAATATTGTGTATATGTAACAGACTTCAGTGATTCATTTTTTATTTTAATCCCTTTATATTTCTCAATGATATCTTTTTCCTTCTCAACTGGTTTACTGGATGTTGAATTCTCTGCACTATTTTTCTTTTGAATAATTTCTACCTTGGAAGATGATGGCAGAGATGTTTCTTCTGTATGTGTTGTAGGTGCATCATCCCTTATAACAATCTTTGTTTCAATTGTCTCTTCTTGCTCTATTACTAGATTTAACTTTGTTTTCTTTCTGTACATAAGCTTGAATTTATTATCAGATGTAGCTTCTGTTGAGTAATAACTTTCTTCTCTATACCTTTTTGAATTTCTATCTTGTGGGTCTAGAGTAAGCAGGATGGAACTAGTATCAAGATGCTCCTCCATCTCCTGTAGACTGTTTTCCAACGACTCTGACTGGTTGGAATATTTCTCAATCTCAGGCTTAGATTCATGGATGAAAGGGGTGAGTTTAGACTTAATTCTTAATTTTCTTATGACACCCAAGGGGCCATATGAACATTTGAAACTATTACTGAACTTTAACTCTTGTAGGCATCTGTCTGCTTCCTTTCTAGCATTCCTACTATTACATATAAAAGGCCTTAGTTGGTTTTTTATATTGAACTGGGTTTTATTTTTGGCTGAAAGGAAGTTTACTTCATCAGAATTCAAGATCTGTTTAATGTACTCTAAGGAAAATATCCTCATTGGGAGGTATTTGGGAAGCTTGTAAGGGGCTAGTTGGCTTCCATATACTCTGATCTCTGTATGATTATGGTATAAATACCAGTCTCCTGTCTTTCTCTGGTCAGATAACTGTAGAAATTTTCTGATTTCATCACTAATTCTGGGTTGAACACTGTTGCTGAGCATATTAACCACTGGGTATACAAAAGAATCAATAAAGTCTTTGAAACTAAATTCATTGGAATCCTTTCTGATCAAGGATGTCCAAAAGATTACAGACTGGGGATTACCCTTTGTGTCTAATTTTTGTAGTTTGACTATAAACCTTTATGACTGAAAATATATGAACAAATGAAATAAAACTGAGTATTTGAACACTCATTATTTTGGCAGTTTGATTAGTTGATCATGCATGGCATCTTCCAGGAATTGGAAAAGTTGAAAAGTATAGCTGGAGGCTGGCCTGGGAAAAAGGTAGAGAGGAAATGTAACAACCTTAACTTTCAGAATTAACAATCATTCACTAAATTCATACTAAACATTTTAGAGTGGGATTTTTGAAGCAGAATATATATCAATTGACTAATTAATACTTACCTAGAACTGTGTTTGAAGATGTTCTTGATCCGCCATGGCTCCAGCTCCCATCACCAAACTGCCATTTTCCTCCCAGCCTATCTGAGGTCAACCTCTCCGGTCCCCAGATCCAGAAGACAAGTCTTCTGGCCCCCGTGCCCAAAACTCCAATAACAATCAAGATCACTCCATGACTCTGTTAGAACTCACTGCTCATGTCTCATGCAGTTAGAACTCCTCTGACAGCATCCGTGTCACTTTACCCACTCACTACCCATGCCCATCAAGTTTTCCCCTCTTCTCCTTTTATACACAAACTCCATTCCAGATATTTATTAAAATATCCTCTTTTAATAAATATCTTGGATTTCTAATTATCTTAGTTTTATTAAAATATTATTATTTAATAAATATCTTGGATTTCTAAAATATCTTAGATTTATTAAAATATTATTATTTAATAAATATCTTGGGTTTATTAAAATATTATTATTTAATAAATATCTTAGATTTATTAAAATATTATTATTTATTTGCATAAGTCAATGCTTTTAATTTTCTTTGAACAAAGTATTATTTTATATTATGATAGTGGTAGGTATAACTAATACATTCATTATATTCTTGTGAGTTAGGTATTTCCTCAATACTTCAATAATTCACTCATTACTCTACACTGAGATTTTTCATAATTGATTAGTGCATGTACTAGTGCAGTACATGTGATACATGCATATGTAGCTATCATATGCATGTTTCATACGCATGCTAATATTTCTATATTCCCTATAACTCGAGTTGGGTCATTACATACACCCCTCCTTCAGAAAACTTCGTCCCGAAATTAAGTTTTATGTCGTATATCATTAATTATATAAGTGATTAGTATAATCATATAAGAGTGGTGTACCATAATTGAATTTTCGTTTAATGTATGAGAACACTTTAACATTTATGTTTTGATCATTTATTGGTTTACAAATTTAGTAGTCACATCTTGCCCCAATAGTATTCCCAAGCTATTCTAGAATCATCCTATCCTCCCTAATCTCTTCTGCTCCCATCCTATCCGACCTCTACAGGAATATGCCATGGCATTAGTTTTACTGATCCAACCATCCATAGACCTTAGGGTGTCAGTGTCGATTACGTCGACCTGATAGACCAGTAGGCATCCGACAGTCATCATCACATGTCTAGGGGAGCGTGACTCGCACAGTCCTCCCATGACTCCAGGTTTTGGAGGATAAACGGTGGGCAACACCTCCACCCCTCCTAGTAGGACAAGGGTTAACACCTTATCATGGAATCTCAGTGCATCTCAATTATTCTTGGAGTTTTGTCATCACGCAGTCGGTTTGGTAACGATATCATCCGTGATGTAAAACACTTGTCCGCAAATTATAGCATATGTATCAATATGTTCAAAACAAATGTCTACCTATATAACAATTTCTACACATTCCAAATATGTTGCTATCTACGATATTGATCCTTCAGTTCATATAACATACTTGGTTAAAACACTTGTCCACATATGTATCAATATGTTCAAAACAAATTGTTACCCATATAACAATTTCTACACATTCGAAATATGTTTCTATCTATGATATTGATCCTTGAGTTCATATAACATACTTGGTTATGTTTATCCAATATGTCTGTAAATTCATTTTCACCCTGAATAGTCAAGTGCAATCACTCTTTTATTTCAATCTCATCATTTTAGGTTGATATGTAAAATTATAGATACCATATCCATAACATAATTCATAATTTATATTAGTATCCTAGTACCAACAATGTTTAAGAAAAACTTTCTTCATATTGGTATCCATGTACCAGCAACGCTTAAACAATTTAACATATTCTCACATGTCATAGTACAAAATGACAGTCTTAAGTATCCATCCAAAACATGGTAAGATTATACAAAAATAAGTTTTAAATGCTTATAAATATAACCCACAGTTATAAATTTCATATAGAATAATCGAACATGCATATACAAATAAAGTTGTAGCCACTATGTTCTATACTATTTTAACCGATTAACCTTATAAAAGTCATAGGTTGAGACTCTAAATATAATGGATGGATGCTCCAATCCTTTGCATATATAGAAATGAAATGAATTGAAACAAGAGCACAAAACACTTACTGTTTAGTCGAAGCATGATCTAATTTCTTGATACAGGTTGATTAAGAACTCTAAAACACAAAACTACATATGGATCCAGCCAATCTTTTAATTCTTGTTACTTATTTGTCTTTTAAGTCTAATTACCTTTGATCTGCAATCTGGATCCCAAGAGATAATAATAACATTAACTTCTTTATCATGTTATTTCATCTCATCTTCAGCCTAAAATCTAGAAGCCGAGGAATAGGGTTTGCAGGGCTAATAATTAGTGTTATGCTGGAGATGGAGGAAGAGTTAATTGACTACTCTAAAGATCCCTTAGTGAAAGGTTTATTTATCATTTTAGGTTTTAAGGCATCACGGGATAGAATCTTCCCAATCATACTCCATGATGTCCATAATCCATGGATAAAGTTAGTCACTTAAGGAAAATTTTATAATGTGACTCTCCCACTAGAGGGAGAAACTATTATAGATGTTTCCATGCACATAAATTATCCTATAATTGATCAATTTTATTATATATTCACTCTTTAATTTAATTTCATTGACTTCTTATGTTGCTTGGTGAGACTTCCACTCACTCACCTTTGGTGCTATTTTGTTGATCTCATTATTCTAAGTTGATTATGATAACTAACATTTATTATCATCATCAGAATTTTTCCATTTCGCTCTTTTCCCGTCCTCCCTAGGTACTATATTGATTATATTATGGTAACAATGGAGATCAAACTTTGAAATTTTCCGCTGCATTCTCTTGGTAACTATATCGTCTTGTTCGAATAGTGTGTTGATACCTTACGAGGTGGTTTCTTACCGTCTTAACATATGTTTCGTCCATTTTGTTTTTGGTTTTGATGTGTACCTTTAGTGAACTATACTTGTACTCTTAAGTTTATTACTCATGATTTCTCCCAACATTTCTTGAATATTTAGTGTCTTCTTTCATCCATTAATTTACCTCAAACTAGCTTAGCCTTCTATGTGGTTGTAGCTTCACATCTAATGGTCTTGCCATAATGTCCATAGTCATGCTTTCATTACCATTCTTCTTTTCTTCAAGGGTTAACTTCTTTGGGGAAAAGTCAGCCAAATAATCTTTATATATGCCTAAATAATCACCATGAATCATCTTATATAGCTTCGATCGTTCATATCAATGATAAATTTCCCCTTCCTAATTCACATTGTTATCCTCAAGGGGTATTTAAATTCCATGAATAATGCTATGTTGTCATATAATTTTGTTTCGAATATCAATATATATCCTTACGGTTGCAGATAGGCTAATTATCCATCTCAATAATGACATATGGTTGAATATCAAAATGTTCGGTTCGGTGTATATTAAACTATAAAAATTTAAACCTTCACTCTACTCCTTAAACCACTTACACATATACTTGGATAGTAATTAAATTATTAACATAAGAAAGCAGTATAAAAGATATTTGCATAAATTCATATCATCAATGGTTATAGTTATCAGCTAGTAAGATATATATATGGAAAGCTCAACGTCACTTGAAGAATGGAATGTTCCATTTGCGTAAAGACAATCAGGATAGTTTCCATTCTAATGTTCAAAATTTACAGAAAAAGTTTAATGTCTAAAGTGATGTTAATGTGCTTATTTTAATATAATAATTTGAATGTGCTTCAAACTCTACTTGCATGATATAAAAAATCTTAAACTTCATTGAGGAAAAATTTGCTGCTGATATCCATGAGTTATCTCAACTCCTTTGTCAGATGGAATGTAAAGTAAAAGTAATGGATTAGGAATCAAGTGGGATTGAGCTTGATATATGTCGTCGATACATACATTAGCATTAAATATCCCATCTTTTCTAATACAATGTATCATCCTAGGGTTCATAGCTTTTAAATATCGAAATATATAAAATTTCATTTTATTCTTTAAAAGCTTCAACTTCTTCCAAAAGTTGAAACCCATTTTTTTTTGTCATTGAATATTACATAACACTGAATACTTTGGGTAAATTATCAAGGATGACTTGGAGTAATACACCTCGAGTTATATTAGGATTGTTGCTATATTTATGAAAGTAAGGCGGTGATATCCAAGAATCAACACAAGACTTCGGGAAATAGTTGGAAACTAAGTTAATTCCCATTGTGATCATTCATCCTAGTACTTTCATCCTAGTCGAAAAGACCCCTAGATAAACTTTGCATTCCTCAACACTTAAACCTATGGACTGAAGTTCTCTTGAATACATTTCTACCTGTATGAAATCGTTTTGCTTATGGTTTCCAACCCACATCTATTTAATGCATATGATGAAATAAAACTATCAGTAGCACTAGTATCAAATAAAATTTTAAATTTTATTCCATTTATAGTACCTAAAGAGTCCACAACAATGAACTGATGCACTGCCTGATTATTGTTGACTAAATCATGGGTTCTATCATTGCCTTGAGTATTTGATGATGGTTACCACATTCTAACCATAGTCCCGATTTGAGGATTTAATCCATATACAAAACACTTGGCTTGACGTTCGTCAATATCTAGATAAGGAACATATTTTTATAGCTCCATAAACCTTATCTTATATTCTTCTATTGTTTTATTACCCTGGATTAAACGCGGCCTCCCTGTCCTAAAGCAATATGTTCTATGCGTAATATTATTAAAATGCATGAATCTTCATAGACCATAATATTACTTTGTAATATTTGTCTAACATTTTCTAATCCTAAAATAATAAACTACCAATTCCTACTTATTAACATAGGCTAGTCTAAATATATATCTTATACTCAACGTTTTATCAAATTAACATTTAATGTTAATAGATTCATACCAAGTCTTATAAATATAATTAATAAATATTGTGAATAACAATTTGTGATATACATAATAACATTTTAAATTCTCACAAATTATTTTTAATCCACTCAACCATCATCTAGTTACACATATCTTTTACCGAAATAAAGTTTATTTTATATAATGGAGAACCATTGAGCGTATATTTACTAACTGGAATATACAATAAGATTCCCTTCACCGTAATTATTAATAAATATATTAAAGTCTTTAATAACTTGATCTTCCCCTTTTCTGTTAGTTTACAAATTCCCCCAAAGCAATTTCCTAATTGCAATGAACTGATCACTTCCTCAGCTACATAAGGTTCTGAAAGATTCAAGTACAGAAAACTCAAAGTTGTAGATAACAAAGCAGCAAATGAGGAAAATAATTCATCGGATTGATTTATAATTCTAGGGTTCAAGACCTGGCACCTTGGTAAAATGCGATGTTTCCCTAGTTTGACAGGGCTATTCTTTCTTCAATGTAGTTCATAATGTCACAAAAAATATAGGCGCCAAGACTTGTCTCTAAATGGCAGCCACAAATGTGTTTGATTCTCGAGTCTGGTAGCAAACTTATCAAGGAAAATATAGAAGGAGAAATCATAGTGAGTGGCAACTTGTCTTCATAGATATTTAAGTAATAATTTCAACTTCTCCTAGATCATCAACTCAAGACAAGACAAATCAAAATTCAATTTAATATTTATTATAATTTAAATTTTCAATCTATTCAACAAATTTTCATAGTCCAAGGGGTCTTGAATAGACCATGATGAGGTGCTCTGTCAAAGCACTCCTTGATGTGAAGTCACAGGTTCAATTTTCCACCCTGATCTGGATGATATTTTGGACATGATGAAGATGTAGTTCCACCAAGCTTAAAAAAATACACATTCATAAGGATACTTTACTCACCCTTTTCTTTTATAAAATAAAATTTATCTAAAGTTTTGAAATATTCTATATATATATATATATATATATATATGTTAGGATTCATTATTATTATTATTATTTATTTTTATTATACCGTTTATTCAGAAAGGAAATTTTTTATTTTTATTTTAAATTTTATTTATTTATTTTTTTAATAATTAAATACAATTTTAAAATAAACACAAATATATTAAAATTATTAATAGAGATACCCACCTTCATAATACAAAGAGTATTAATGAACATATCCACCTTCACAACAATACCTCGAGTTTTTCTGTTTTTCTTTCCTATAGAATCTTTAGGTTAAAGTTATGGGGCTTCCTTTTCTGATCCCACACTCATCGACTCTTTAAATAAAATATTTCACTTACTCTTTACATTATAATTACTAGATCTTAAAAATTAAGTTGGTGGATTCCCAAAATGCTTTGACGTGAAAATTTTGTTAAATTTGTAGCATTACGGGAGTTAAAATGGAAAAATATTGAATACATAGTAAATTCTAAAAAATCCCAAATAACTAATCGTATCCATATTAAAATAAAATTAGAATAAATAACTATATATATATATATATATATATATATATATATATATATTAAATTATACGATATAGCTTTATAATTGATAAGCTAACTAATCATATCCGTCATTTTTTTTTTTTTTTTTTTGTCAATCTCACGTGGCTCATTTCCTATTTTCTTAAGGGTTCTGGATCTCCGATTCCATCAGGAGGGGAGGAAGTCGGTATGCCTAGGCCGCGGTGTCGACTCGGCTTCCCGTCTCTGGCATAAACACTGTTTTACCTAACACCCCCATTTACACTTCACTTACCATTCTCCATTTAAGAGACACCAACTACGAATTCTCTGCAATGTCGTTAACTACTATTAACCGAACCGACTCGAATTATCATCGAATAATTTGATATACGGATCTTATCTTTTCAGAAGATCGATCTTCTTGGTAACCTGGTCATGTATCATTTATAGTGCAGCATGGGTTCTGTTTAATCCCTGTAGGGACAAGTTATTACCAGAAATGTGGTTGGTCAATGAAATTGTATGACACCTAAAGAAAAATGCAGTGAGTTGTTGTTCATCTGAAGGTTTAGCTATCGTTGTCACGAATGGAGCAATGGCCTCCACCGAGGGCCGCGGGGATTCCTTAAACATTTGTTCGCTCAGCTTCTAGAAGCGGCCCTCGTACATCTGGTGGATTTCATAGACATTTATTTTTTTTTAATCTGTCTGTAAAGAAACACTACGAAGGTTCTCACAACGTCTGGTATGAATAGAGGATCATAGTTGGATTCATGTTGTTCCACACCGTTGTCGTAAGTCTCCTCGTAGTCACGCCCATAGCTTCTGTATGCCAGGAATAGATGAAACTGAGCAAATGGGTTGCCTGTCACTGTTGAAAAATGAAATGGGTTGTGCCTTGTCTCTCAAGCTCGAGGAACTACCATGGTTTCAACGATGTGCATGTGCCTGATGGTGTGTGAGGAGCGTCACACACCTCGAAAAAAAACTCACCCAACAACTACAAATAATATCACAATTTGTAAGGCATATTTTCCCTCTGCGCCGGACGTGCAAATAGCAATGGGTTGTTCCTAAATTTCGACATCTGCTATGTGGAATTCAAACGACGAGGGTTTTCATTTTTCTATTATGCCGTGAAATTTTGATACCTCTCGGCGGAATTTCGGAAATTTTGATATCTCTCGGTGGAATTTTGGTGGGGCATCCACATATTATACGGTTCTATTGATTTATTTTCAGATAATTTTGCATTGCAGAGGTTGGAGTGATTTTCTTTGGTTTCTTTTGAAGCTTTGAGGGGTTGGCACCGCTATTTCAAATAAAAATGAGGTGCTGAAATTTTGGCAAAGTATATCTATATATGATTTCTTTTGGAGAGTGAACTGTGTTAATTGACTGCAATATTGTGACCAGAAATTGAATGAACAAAATAAACCACGCACACTTATCATGGTCTATGTGAATTTAGAAAATACAAATAATAAATTAAACACTTTCTTAGAATAGGAGCGATATGTTTGAAGGCCTTATTTTTAAAATTTTAATGCCCTAAGGTCCTGAAGGTTCAATATTGCTCTGATACCATGTGTAACGACCTTAAATTTCAGAATTAACAATCATTCACTAAATTCATACTACACATTTCAGAGTGGGATTTTTGAAGTAGAATATATATCAATTGACTAATTAATACTTACCTAGAACCATGTTTGAAGATGTTCCTGATCCGCCATGGCTCCAGCTCCCATCACCAAACCGTCGTTTTCCTCCTAGCCTATCTGAGGTCAACCTCTCCGGCCCCCAGATCCAGAAGACAATTCTTCTGGCCCCCATGTCCAAAACTCCAATAACAATCAAGATCACTCCATGACTCTGTTAGAACTCACTGCTCATGTCTCATACATTTAGAACTCCTCTGACAACATCCAGGTCAGTTTACCCACTCACTACCCATGCCCATCAAGTTTTCCCCTCTTCTCTTTTTATACACAAACTCCATTCCAAATGTTTATTAAAATATCCTCTTTTAATAAATATCTTGGATTTCTAAAATATCTTAGTTTTATTAAAATATTATTATTTGATAAATATCTTGGATTTCTAAAATATCTTAGATTTATTAAAATATTATTATTTAATAAATATATTAGATTTATTAAAATATTATTATTTATTTGCATAAGTCAATGCTTTTAATTTTCTTTGAACAAAGTATTAGTTTATATTATGATAGTGTTAGGTATAACTAATACATTCATTATATTCTGGTGAGTTAGGTATTTCCTCAATACTTCAATAATTCACTCATTACTCTACACTGAGATTTTTCATAATTGATTAGTGCATGTACTAGTGCAGTACACGTGATACATGCATATGTAGCTATCATATGCATGTTTCATATGCATGTTAATATTTATATGTTCCCTATAACTCGAGTTGGGTCATTACAAGAAACCAAGGATAGTTTCATCTACACACTCATCAGTAAAATATCCTAGGATACAGGACAACATGGTCACAATTTGTTTGGTTCATTTTGGGAACATGGTAGCAGAGTATGGTGGGTTGTTTTTGGGAATTTGCATTGATTCAGGGAGGAAAGTCTGAAATATTTGAGACCTTTTAGGAAAATATAGCTTTAGGTAAAGCTCAGTAGGGGGTTCAATGGAGAAAGGCACTCCCTCTAGTTGTGATGGAATATGCAGCATTTAGTTAATGGACTGGGCAGTGATAGTAATTAGAATTTCTTGGTCAGGGGTGACTATGGATCTTTCATTTGGCAAATATTTAAGTTGGAAAAGTATGATTACTTTAGGGAACTGGTGGGTCTGTGGAACTATGTATTTTGGCAGGTTAGAGTTCCAAAAATTTATATCATCTGCCTGATCAGCGAACTTGTCATGGCTCCAACAATGGAGCTCCAAGAGATTTTTGTTATTGACTGTGCCTACTATTTTAAAGTCTTTATCGGCCAGTGGAGTATGGTCGACATCTAACAGGGGTGGTTGCAGAGAGTTTATGATTTGGACGTTTTTAGAAGCCATTGATTCATTCATTTATTAATTAATTTGATTAATTGATGGTGATGGGGTACTCAGAATTACCTGGGGTACCGAGGCTTTGGTTATAGAAGGGGTCCAAGCTATCACGGGGCTTCAATCCGGTTGGCGATGTTGATTTTATTCTTTTTCTGTAAGTCTGAAAAGATAGGCAAATGAATGGGGTAGCGGGGTTTTATATTTTGCAAATGGTGGTTTATCGCATGGCGACATGGTGGTTTGGTGGTTTGGGAATGAGGGGGTGCGATAACACCAAGAGGCACCGCGTGGCAGGGGAATGAGTGGATAAAACAACCCATTTCGCACCCCCCCATAAACATTTAAACATTGAATGTCAGAGGGGTGCTAAAATGAGTGTGAGACGTCCGATCTACCCGACGATGATCAGACGGTAAGTGGAGTTTGTGGATTTTCAAAGGAGGTGGGTTTGGGAAATATATAAGGTGGAGGGGTTAAATGAAAGTGGGGTCGGTAAACCTTTTTGCGCTTTTGACTTTGAAAAAAGTGGGTTTTTGTATTTTTTATGGAAATTTAGAGTTTTTTAAGGAGGGAATGAAGAGGGAGAAAGGGAAATAGGGTTTAATAAATGAATTTCTCTTTGTTGATTCAATTAAAACATTTCATAAGTCTTCATTCTACCTACCCTTTTATTCATGCTAATATTTTTCCTTTCCTTTATTGGGTGCATTTGAGCTTGCTGACCCTTTTATTTTCTTTTGATAAGCAAACTAACTTATTTCTAACCTTATATCTTCCAATGGCTCAGATTAAACTTATGAGCTCTTTTTTATTCTCTACCTAACTACTGATATGCCAAGATTAAATGGTTTGGTCAGATCTTTATTCACTAACTATCATTACATAAAATTTAAAGGCATGAATGATTAAAATTAGATTGCGTGATCATCATGAGTTGGGGCATTTTGAACAAGCTGCACACAATTTATTTGCAAAAGTAAAATAAACTAAGAGTAGTGGCATTTGAATGTGCAACACTTTCAGAATTTATTTATTTTTTCATTTTATGGGGTTCACGTCTTATATTTTTTTATTCCTTTCTTTCTTTTGGTCATTTGATTATTCTTTTAGGACATACCCTCTTTTCATTTTTTAATATGGAAAAAATTTGCAGAAATGAAAAGGTTTGTACAATATTACAAGACTTAACATAGCCAATTCAAAATTATGATCCCTATTATTATAGGACCCTAATAGTGGCTCCACTTGTGGTTGGCATCTCCTTGTGAGATGTCAAGAAGTTTCTGATCAGTGCCCTTGGAACTTTGGCTTCGCTTTGCTTGGAACTATTTTTTGTGATCTCCTTTATTCAAACATATGATGTTATATCTTTTAAAGCTTAGGGTTTCCTCTTCAGGCTTCGAATTTACAAGATAATCATCCACTCCAATCTAAACTTTTCTATGGTATTTACAATGAGTGAAATACAACAAATGAACTATTGATTAGCCTAGTGAAAAATAGTGCTTCAGTATTTGACCATGGACTGGTCCACCTGGTAATTCTGGTCCATTTAATTATTTCAAGAAAAAGGCGTTGTTTCCTCTGTAACCATAAATAATGTATGGGCCTTTCCAGAGGTAGTCAAAATTCCCATTTTTTCCTCTGTCTTCCCTTCTGGAATCCCATTTTAGTACTTGATCACCTATGAAGAAATCGTCTACTAATGTTTTCTTATCAAAGATCTTCTTGATTTTGTCTTGAATCACTTGGGCTTTGATATAAACTTTTTCCCTGGTTTGTTGTAAATAAATTGTTTGGTTTATCCTCCTTTGGATGTCATTTGGTTCTACTTGCAGCTCTTGAATCATTTTCATTATTAGCACACCTAATGAAGATGGAAAAACAACATCCATCCCATATACTAATTGATAAGGATATGTACCAATAGATTTCTTAGTAGTTAGTCTGTCTGCCCATAGGTTATTCACCAACCGTTTATTCCAGGTTTTCTTGTTATCCTCTAATAACTTCTTGATGATATTGACTAGGCTTTTGTTTGAAGATTATGCTAGTCCATTACCTTGAGGGTAATAGGCAATGGAATGGCCTAGGGTGATATAGTATCGGTTACAAAAATCTATCATTTTATTGGATTTGAAGGCAACAACATTATCAGTGATGAGATTTTGTGGGCATCCAAATCTAGAAAATATGTTGTTCTCAAGAAATGAAATAATGACAGAGTTTGTGGCTTGTCTAGAAGGGATGGCTTCTATCCACTTGGTAAAGTAATCAGTGTCTTTCAATATCCATTTACGTTGGGCATAGGAGGGTGGGTGAATTTCAACAATGAAGTTAAACCCCATTGTTGAAATGGCATTTATACTGAGATAGGTTTGAGGGGTGATGGTAAGATTTTATTCTTCCCTTCAAATATTTGACATTTGTGACAGGAGGTCACATACTTTCAGACATCTACAAAAAGGGTGGGCCAGTAAAAACCTGCCCTCAAAATTTGTTTAGCATTTGTTTTCCAGTATAGGTGTCCTCCACAATCTCCTGCATGAAATTCCTGCATGACTTTGTCAGCTTCAGCTTTTAATAAACAATTTAATAGGATACCACCATGATCTTTCAAAAATAAAACATTATCTAAGATACAATATTTCATTGCTTTCATTTTTAAGAATCTACTTTTGGTTCTAGATGAACCAAGAGGAGCTTGTAAGTTGAGTAAAACAAATATAAGGTCTGCATACCAGGGTGAATCTATAAAATCTTCACTAATTTATGGAGTCGCCAGCTCTTCCTGATCATCTATGGCATCCATGAAATTTATGTCTAAGGCTTGACAGTTTGATTCAACCATGAGTTTGGCCAAACCTTGGTCTTTTATTATTTTTGTAGGCTTGATCTCAATGTCATATTCTAGTATTATGGAAATCCATTTGCCTATTTTTCCATCATGCCCATTCTGATTTAGAATGTCCTTTACAACTGAGTTTGGAACATATGCTATAATGTGAGAGTATAGAATGTATACTCTAAAATCTTTTATGGCTTTCACTAAAGCAAGACCTTATTTTTCCATGATATTATACTTTATTTTTGCATCTCTCAAAGTTTTACTGAAGAAAGCAATGGGTTTTCATGGCCCTCATCGTTATTTTGCAACAAGACTGTTGCAATGGTGTGCTCTGAAGAAAATGAAAAAATTATGAAATATCTGTTAAAATTAGGACTTATGAGGACACGTGTTTTAGTAAGGGCTTCTTTGACTGCTTCAAAAGACTGCTTAGCCTCTACTGTCCACTTAAGTATTGAATAATTTTTTAACATGTTATTTAAATTTCTAATTAGTTCTTATAATTTAGGGATGAATCTTCTAAGAAAGTTTATTTTTCCTAAAAATGCTTGTAATTCTCTAATGTTTCTAGGATGACTGATATTTAGGATTGCTTCTATTCTAGCTGGATCAATTCTAATGCCCTCTTTTGAAATGATGTGTCCTAGAATTTTTCCTTCTTCTAATCCAAAAAGTGACTTTTTAGGATTTAAGGATATGCCAAAATTTATGCATTTTATGAATACTCTTCTTAGATGATCTAGATGTTCATTATCTGACTTGGAAAAAATTTTGATATCAGCTAGGTAAATTACTAAAAATTCATGGATTTCCTTTGCAAAGGCTATGTCCATGGCTCTTTGGAATGTTTCTCCAGCAGTCATCATTCCAAAGGGCATTTTCAAGTACATGAAAGTTCCCCAGGAAGTGGTGAATGCAGTCTTAGCTTGTTCTTTAGGTTGGACTAGGATTTGGTTGTATCCAGAAAATCCATCAAGTAATGAACTTCTGGATGACCCTACTACCCTCTGGAGAATGTGGTCCATTTTAGGGAGGGGATAGTTATCCTTCAGTGATACTTTGTTCAAGTTTTTGAAATCAACACAGAGTCTGATTTCTCCTGTTTTCTTTCTAGTGGGGACTAAATTAGAGACCCAATTAGAATATCTGATGGGTGCTATGATTTGAGCACCGTACATCCTTTTAACTTCTTTTCCTATTAATGGAATAAGAACAGGGTTAATTCTCCTTAGCTTTTGTTGAAAGGGCTTCTGATTTTCTTTAATTGGTATCTTATGCTGGATAATGTTGGTATCATAAGACTTGAGGTCTTAATAATTCCAGGCAAATATGTCTTGGAACTCTTTAAACAAGCTAATGTACTTCAGCTTTTCAGCTGGAGGTAATGTCTTAGATATCTTGATAAGCTTGGGATTTTCCTTTGTTCCTATGTTTCATTCCTCTATATCTGACCTTAGAGGCTCCATTTTTGGTTTTCTAGCTACATCATTGGAGTCAAAGAGGTCTTCTAGTGGGGCTAATCCCTTAGGAAAAATGTTGTCTTTGAGTTTTAAAACTTCTAATTCATCATTGATTAATTCCTCAATTTCTATTGTTTATAAATGTTCATTTTCTACTTTAGTGAATCTAGTTGGTTCTATCTTATTTACATCATTTACATCTATTTCATTATTTATGGTATAATCTAATGTACAGTCAGTGTCTATATTAACATTTTGAAATTCTCCTTCAGAAATCATAAAATCAAGGATTTGTTTGTCTTGTGAAAAGATTTTCCATTACTTTAAATTATCAGGTATGGTTGGTCTATGTCTTACCTCAGTCGTGTACAGATGATTTGGTTGAAAGGGTAACCTGCATGTGCTGGCAGAAGTGGCTAAGCTATGTGCTTGCATATTCTGCTTTCTTGGAATGACATCAAAGTCAGTCTCAAGGAAACATCTTATCAAGTCTAGGATGGTTTCTCTATAACACCTAAGTTTAGGGTTATTATTAATGTACTCTTCCTTGAATTATTTTATAATGAGTTCTGGGTCTCCCATGATGGAAACCCTTTTAGCTCCAAGTTTTCTTATGATTTGAAGGCCTAGCACTAATGCTTCATATTCTTCCATGTTGTTAGTGCATTTGAAATTTAATCTGTAAGCATATCCTTCTAAATGATAATTTTCTAATTTGTAGATCCATATTCTAACTCTTTCTCCTAATCTATTTATAGAGCCATCAAAATCCAAATGTCACATAGACTCATGTGTTATATTCTCATAATCGACTTCTTTGTGTTTCTCTTCTACAACTGTGATTTTATCTTTGTCATTGTCTAAATTAAATAAGATAAATGAGTCCAACTCAGAATGCATGGAATAGATAGGGTAATTTTGTGGTCTGTCTGAAATGCTTACTATGTATTTCATCAAGGTTTCTCTATATAGCTTCCTTTGCTGACCAAACACAGAAATGGTATCATATGACATGTCTAATTGCAGTGATCCCTGTAATTTTTCTCCCCATGAGCGAGATAATAACATACCATATTTGGGAGGGATATTAGCAACTACTATGTCCATAATGATACTCTTTGTTGGGCGCCAAACCAGGGTTACACATAGATCTTTAATCAGGCCAAGGAATTTGACTTGACTAGAATCAAAGGAGAACAGGTCCTTCTAGGGTCTGGTGATGTCTAAGTTTAATTTTTCCATGACTGCTTTAGGCATTAAGTTATGAGATGCTCTTGAATCCAACATAGCATTATGTAATATTTTATCATGAATGTTTAAGCTAATATAGAATGGAGGGACACCCCCTTGTTGATGTTTTCCATTTACTTCAGAACCAAATAATAACTCAGGTTGATCATCATTGAGGTTGAAAACATCTTCATCTTCACCTATGTTTAATGTTTCAGTAATTTTTGCTTTGTATGAGTCATTTTTCACCAGCTCTGTTAAAGGAACTAGTATTTTTAATTTGGCTATCTCAATTTTGATATTGAATGGCATTTGAGTTTTTCCTAATTTAATGATTTCATTTTTACCAATTGTGGTTTGTGTGGTTTTGTCTTCTTTATTAACACTTGGTATTTCAGTTTGTGTGTCAATTGTTTTATTTTCAATTTCCTTGTTTGGAACGGTTTGAGTAGTAGTTGATGTGATTTCCACAATCTTTGGGGTTGAGGCATTCTGAGTTTCTCTAGGGAGAAATTATAGAATTTTGGTCACAAGAGCTTCTATTGTTTTCTTAGTTGGGTGTGGACTAATTTCTTAATAGGAACCTCTATTTTCTTTTTGCTTCTAAGGCAATACTGTTTATGAACTTCGTAGATAGCAGATTCATAGCCTTGTTTGTAGTCAAAGGACTCTCCAGATTCTAATTTTAACAGTTGTAACATGTAAAAATATTGTTCTTCCTAGGCAAGAAAAATCAAATTTTCATTGTTTACTCCCATCAAGTTTATCTGGGTGTCCTGGTCTTGTTCATGCTGTTGTGAACTTTCAGCATAATTTTCCTGGAAAGGTGGTCTAATTTGTTGATCGGGTACAACTTCTCTTGATTTACCAGTATTAGGATTTTTCCTAAAGTTGGGGTTTCTAATTTGGGGACCTTGTTGATTTTTCCACTGAGGTTTTCTTTCCATGTTCTCTAGTCTATCCATTAGTCTTCTACATTTTTAGCTAAACTATCTATCTTAAGATCAGAAGTGGAAGGTTCTTCCTTAATGGTCACTCTCCTCTCATTTCTCATCCTAGCTCTTTTAGCTAGTATGTTAGCTTCTACACTAACTGCTTCACTCTACATTTGTTCTACAGTTGTAGGGTTTCTTTCTCTTAACTGATAGGACATGTTAGCGTCAAAACCATCTGGAAATTTAATTAGGGCCAAGCCTGGTGGAGGTTTGATATTAACTAGAATTGCATTGTAAATGTTGTTAAACCTAGTACAGTAATCTTGAACTGTTTCATTAGGATATCTCCTAATGTTCTCATATTCAGATAATATTTGGAGAGGGTTTTTCTTTCTTTCCCATCTATTTATAAACAATTAGTGGAAAGCAACTAAATCAGAAATATGGCCATCAAGTAAAGATTTAAACCATTTTTTAACATCTTCTGCTAGTGTTTGTGCAAATAATCTCATTTGTACATCTGCCTCATCAACTTCATGTAACTCAAAATAATTTTTCATTTTATCTACATGTTGTTGAGCAGTATACTGACGAGTACCGTCGAAATGAAATTTTTTACTCTGGTAATCTTGTGGCATGACCCGCAAGGGCATGGTCTAGTGGCCAGCGGACGCACTGTTAAGGTGTTCGTGCTATTAAGTAGGTCACGAGTTCAAGTCTCATCTTATCCGGGTACCACTCTTGCAGGCTGGGTGGTTCCCTGAGAGGTTATAGTGGTAGTCGGGGGGTTGGACCCCACGCCGCGCATGTGAAAGCTGCCTGATGTTTCTGATTCCTCTGACTTACAAAAAAAAATCTTGTGGCATGGCATGTAAAGGGGCCTGTAAGTCCAAAGGGGAAAATCTGGCTACCATGGCTAAGATTTTAGCTCGACTAGGAGGTAAAGCAGTGGTGCTTGAAGATGAACTTGAAACATTAATTTGGAGAGGAATTTTAGGTATGAATGGTTTTGTGGAATGAACTGTCATGGATATTATAGGTGAAGTGGAACTAAATGAAGTTGTATTTACAATTTCTGAAGATACTGTAGTGAGCTTAGGGGTAGCAGCAGTTAGGGCAACTAGTTCAACTGACTATTGAAAATAGGCTTCCTCTATGTCTTTTATCAAAGTTGAGGTTAAAACATCAAGTTTGTCAAAAGTATCTAGAACCAGTTGATCTAAATCAAGTTGTATAGTATCCTTCTTTTATTCAATAAATTGAATAAAATTGGGGTCTATTCGAGTATCATCGATTGAGTTTTCAGATTTGGTACAAAATAAAGTATGCTCAATTGATAAATCAAATTGAATATCCTGTATGCTTGATAACTCCTTAGGAAGTGAATTTTCTTTGATTAACTCACTACTACTTCCTTGACTCTCTACTATTTTAGGTTTTCTTAAAATTCTGTTAGGATCATCAACAATTGTAGCAGGTTGTGGATCAGGATGAGCCCTTGTATAATATGTTCTTTTAGAAGCCAGAATTTTAAATTACTATGATAAATTCGAAAAACCTTTTAAAACCTTAATGCGAAAAATGAGGTAAATTGTTTTCTTTAAAATTTATTTTAACTAGGGATTGATTTTTCCCCAGTACGATCGCCACTATGCTATCACTCCAAAATTTCCAAAGGTTGTTTTAACCGTTAAAAATAAATATCAGAGGTAACTACAAACATACTTTGGAGCTTAGGATCTAGCCTTCCTAAACTCAGAGAGGGCTCTCTCTATATGATTTAAATTTGTTTATTTAATAGATTTTAGGCTACTTATGTATGCTTAATTTGGATTGGTTTTGATTGGTTGGTGGAATTAATGATTTAGATGAATAGGTGATTTTCCATTTTCCATTGGGCTATGGAGTCAATATGCTTTGGAACATAACAAAATCAAATTATAAAGAAAGTGTTACAGGGCAAGATAGGTGAGCAATATCAGATCTCAAGACTAAATGGTGAAGTGATTTTTCAATCAGGATCAAGGAGAAATTAAGAATTTCTTAAACCAGATAATGAATATGGGTGAAGAAAGTCAATAGGGATCAGAGGAAATTAAGAATTATCTAAACCGGTGATTAGAATAAAACATAGAAATGTATAACAGTTAAAAGTAGAGTGTAATGTTTAAGCAAATTCTGCAGTAATACTCATGTTATAACATTTAAATTTAGAACACATATAAGTTTATTGAATACTTAGAAAGAGAACATGAAAAATTGAAATTTTATACTTCACTGAGATAGCTCAACACATGAATCATGTAAATAAGTTTCTTTATAACTTGTTCTATCTGTCGACTGGAAATTGGTACAATAACCCTCAGGCAAGAGATCAATCAGCTACGAAAATATTCAAAATTCCACACTTGATACTTAAAATGATGAAGTATTTATACAAAAAATTACAAAAAATATCCTGTCAAATGACTAGGATTTATTCTAGGAAAATAAAATATCTTTATGCAAAAATATAGTGACACCTTTCAACTAACTGATATCTACCCCTGATTCTTTGATTGATGTTACCTGTTTGTTTCTTTCATCTGTATTTTTCTTTCACCCTTTACAGTAAATCACACCACTTCTCCCATGTTTCTTCATCTGGGATTTTGATTTTCATCATCCTGTGGTAAATCTCATCTGCCTCTAAATATATGGCAAATGTAGGCTTATTTACAAAAAGGTGATTTATCTCATATTTGAGGTAAAAGAAGTTTTCTAAAGTTTGAAGGAGTACCTTTCCTGTGGGAATGCCCTTCATTGAGGAAATGTGGGAAGTTTCTTTGGCCACTTCCCTTAACTTCTTGACATAATCCTCATGTCTCATGAGTTTGTCATTTATCACTAGAGGACTAGGCAGACTCTTCTGTCTCAATACATCAAACTTGTTAAAAAAACTTGTTTATTGCGAGTTCCATCGTTTGAAATTTATCCTCAAGCTGTAACATTAGATTTCTTTTGGAAATCACTTTCTTCACTTCTAGGACAGTCTATGTTCTGTTATCTATCCTGAGATCTTCCAATTCATACTTATTTTTAGAATTCCGGAATTTGATTATTTCATAGGCTTCCTCTGGTTTCTTTTCAAGGTTGGCTTTGAATTTTTGAATTGCCTCACCAGCTTCCTTCACTAAGTTGTTCTGCTCAAATATAATCTGTATAGAAGGCCAAATATCATTAATTGAGTTAATGATATTGGCCCACAATTTTTTGTTTGGTTGGGCTAAAGGCTCTGTTAATGACAACTCCTTTTCTAGCTTGTTTACTCTGTCAGTTAATCTATTAGATTTATGTACTTAAACTTGATGCATTACTTCTACCAATTTCTTTTCATCTTCTAAGCTCTTTATCTGTTCCTTGAGCTTATTAATCTCTGTAGTCTGAATGGACATATCTTCCATTGCTTTGATTAATTTTCTGGCCTCATCAGTGGGATGGGCTGTTGGTATTGCTGATATTGGTGCTGATGTAGATAATGGCGCTAATGTATATAATATGGGAATATCAGTAATGGGAACTACTTCTATGCTAGATTGTTTTTCCTGTACAAGCTTATCCATCTCTGTCTCCATTTACTTTATTTGAGTTGTCAATTGGATGATTAAATTCATCCTCTCATCCTTTTGATTGTTTGTTTCCAAAACCTCCTTGGTTTGTGGATGCTCAGTAGTTTGTAGTTTTAATTTTTTCTTCAGTGCAACTATGTCTGCATTTTTCTTCTGTATAAGTTCTTCTGCTGCCTTGATGTCAGTTGGATTATAGCCAAGTTCAATTACCAACTCTTCCAGTGACTTAATCCTTTTGCCTTTTGCTTGTGATGAGGCTCTCTCTAGCTTTAACTCATATTGCATATTTTCTAGGGAGTTTGGAAACTTCTGGACACTTAAATATTTACGTGTCATGGTTGAATATATCATTTCTCTTGCTTATTTGTGAAATTCAATTTGGTCAATTGGATGCACTTCCTTGGTAGGAACTTCAAAGCTTGTATTTTTATAGTCTTCTAAAGTTTTGGGGGCCTATACCTTCAGCTGTAGGAATGTCATCTGCATTTTCTTTGTCCTGAGGTCAAAACCTGAAAGCAACCTACTCTGATCACTGGGAGTTTTCTTCCAGTGTTGTGCATATGTAACAACCTTCAGTGCTTCATTTTTAATTTTAATCTATTTATATTTCTCAATGGTATATTTTTCCTTCTCAACTAGCTTACTGGATGTTGAAATCTCTACACTATTTTTCTTTTGAATGATTTCTACCTTGGAAGATGATGGCAGAGATATTTCTTCTGTATGTGTTGTAGGTGCATCATTCCTAATAACAATCTTTGTTTCAATTGTCTCTTCCTGCTCTATTACTGGATTTAGCTTTGTTTTCTTTCTGTACATAAGCTTGAATTTATTATCAGATGTAGCTTTTGCTAAGTAAGAGCTTCCTTCTCTAGATATTTTTGAATTTCTATCTTGTGGGTCTGGAGTAAGCAGGATGGAACTAGTATCAAGTTTCTCCTCCATCTCCTATAGAGTGTTTTCCAACCACTCTGACTAGTTGGAATATTTCTCAATCTTAGGCTTAGATTCATGGATGAAAGGGGTGAGTTTAGACTTAATTCTTAATTTTATTATGACACCAAAGGGGTCATATAACCATTTGAAATTGTTGCCGAAATTTAACTCTTGTAGGCATCTGTCTGCTTCCTTTCCAGCATTCTTATTGTTGCATATAAAAGGCCCTAGTTGGTTTTTTATCTTGAACTGGGTTTTCTTTTTGGCTGAAAGGAAGTTTACTTCATCAGAATTCAAGATATGTCTAATGTACTCTAAGGCAAATATCCTCATTGGGAGGTATTTGGGAAGCTTGTAAGGGGCTAGTTGGCTTCCATATACTCTGATCTTTGTATGATTCTGGTATAAATACCACTCTCCTATCTTGCTCCGGTCAGATAACTGTAGAACTTTTTGATTTCATCACTGATTCTGGGTTGAATATTGTTGCTGAGCATATTAACCACTAGGTATAAAAAAGAATCAATAAAGTCTTTGAAACTAAATTCATTGGAATCCATTCTGATCAAGGATGTCCAAAAGATTATAGACTGAGGATTACCCTCTGTGTCCAATTTTTGTAGGTTGACTGTGAACCTTTCTGACTGAAAATATATGAACAAATGAAATAAAACTGAGGAGTATTTGAACACTCCTTCTTCTGGCAGTTTGATCAGTTGATCATGCATGACATCTACCAGGAATTGGGCAAAGTTGAAAATTATAGCTGGAGGTTGGCCTGGGAAAAAGGTAGAGAGGAAACCAAGGATATTTTCATCTACACACTCATTAGTAAAATATCCTAGGTTATAGGACATCATGGTCACAATTTGTTTGGTTCGTTCTGGGAACATGGTAGCAGAGTATGGTGGATTTTTTTTGGGAATTTGCACTGATTAAGGGAGGAAATTTTAAAATATTTGAGACCTTTTAGGAAAAGCTAGCTTTAGGTAAAGCTCAGTAAGGGTTTCAATGGAGAAAGGCACTCCCTCTAGTTGTGATGGAATCTGCAGCATTTAGTTAATGGACTGGGAAGTGATAGTAATTAGAATTTCTTGGTCAGGGGTGACTATGGCTCTTTCATTTGGAAAATAGCTGAGTTGGAAAAGTATGATGACTTCAGGGAACTGGTGGGTCTGTGGAACTATGTATTTTTTAAGGTTAGAGTTCCACAGTTGTATATCATCTGCCTGATCAGCAAACTTGTCATGGCTCCAGCAATGGAGCTCCAAGAGATTTTTGTTAGTGACTGTGTCTACTATTTTAAAGTCTTTATCAGCTAGTGGAGTATGGTCGACATCTAATAGGGGTAGTTGCAGAGGGTTTACATTTTGGACGTTTTTAGAAGCCATTGATTCATTAATTTATTAATTAATTTGCTTAATTGATGGTGGTGGGGTACTCAGAATTACCTGGAGTACCGAGGTTTTGGTTGTAGAAGAGGTCCAGGCTGCAGCAGGGCTTCAATCCATTTGGCGATGTTGATTTTATTCTTTTTCAACAAGTCTGTAAAGATAGGCAAATGAATGGGGTAGTGGGGTTTTATATTTTGCAAATGGTGGTTTATTGCATGGCGACGGGCTGGTTTTGGAATGAGGGGGTGCAATAATACCAGGAGGCGCTGCGTGGCAGGGGAGCGAGTGGAGAAAAAAACCCATTTCGCACTCCCCCCATCGGCATTTAAACATTGAACGTCTGGGGGTGCGAAAATAAGCGTGAGACGTCTGATCTACCCGACGATGATCGAATGATAAGCGGAGTTTGTGGATTTTCAAAGGAGGTGGGGTCGGGAAAAATATAAGGTGGAGGGGTTAAATGAAAGTGGAGTCGAGAAACCTTTTTGAGCTTTGGACTTTGAAAAAAGTGGGTTTTTGTATTTTTTATGGAAATGTAGAGTTTTTTAAAGAGGTAAGGGGTTAGGATAAGGGGAAATAAAAAGGGAAAAGTGGATTTTAGCAAAGGGAAGGGGAAATTGGTTTCCAAGAGGGGAAAAGGGTTAGGATAAGGGGGAATGAAGAGGGAGAAGGGGAAATAGGGTTTAATTAATGAATTTATCTTTTTTTATTCAAGTAAAACATTTCATAAGTATTCATTCTACCTACCCTTTTATTCATGCTAACAGTTTTCCTTTCCTTTATTGGGTGCCTTTGAGCTTGCTGACCCTTTTATTTTCTTTTGATAATAAAACTGACTTATTTCTAACCTTATATCTTCCAATGGCTCAGATTAAATTATGAGCTCATTTTTATTCTCTACCTAACTACTGATTTTCCAAGATTAAATGGTTTTGTCAGATCTTTATTCACTAAATATCATAACATAAAATTTAAATGCATGAATGAACAAAATTAGATTGTGTGATCATCATGAGTTGTGGAATTTTGAACAAGCTGCACACAATTTATTTGCAGAAGTAAACTAAACTAAGAGTATTGGCATTTGAATGTGCAACACTTTCAGAATTTTTTTTCTTTTTTCTTTTTATGGGGTTCACATCTTATATTTTTTTATTCCTTTCTTTCTTTTTGTCCTTTGATTATTCTTTTAGGACATAACCTATTTTCATTTTTTAATATGTAAAACATTTGCAAAAATGCAAAGGTATGTACAATATTACAAGACTTAACAAAGCCAATTCAAAGTTATGATCCCTATTATTATAGGACCGTAACAACTTAAATGAAATTGATTTTTTAATTTAAAACCGACTTTTCTAATGTTTCATTTCACTTTTGAAAACTTTGTTGAATACCTTTTTTCACTTTGATTTTCTTCTTTGCAGGTTGATGTGCTAAATTTTGGCACTCTTTACATTTTGACTTTGTTGATCTTCAATTTTGGCATATGAGTTTGAGTTTATAGCTTTGGGACAGTAGTTATTACATATAATGAGCATAAAATTACATAAAAAATTAAAATAAATTGCATATCTATTTTGAATAAAATTACACTTTGGTATGAAAATCGTAATTTGAAACCATAATTAGAATGTAATATCCCAAAACCGAGATTGCTAGCAAGGCATGGCTGAAAAATGCATTTTTCAGGAATGGATGCTACAGGATTTGAAACCAAGACTAGGATCCCTTAGATCAATGTATCTGAGACCAAAATCCAAGAGGAGGCTCAAAATAAATCACTCTAGGTGGGTTAACCAGGTCCCCCACACCTAGTTGTCTTGAGAAAGTGCCCAATGAAGGGGCTGCAGCAATGTATGAACATACAATGGAGTATCAGCATTATTTTAATGAGCCAGCATACATGAAGATCTGAATAGCCAACAAGTGATGTTATAGCAATAAAAATAGTACAAATCCTTGAGGAAACAATCACTCAAGTAAAGCAATGCAAGCCTCGACAATACATGTACAAGGAAATGAAGAACACTGCTACATATGTGAAACCCCAGGCTATGACAGCGCAGTCTATTATGGAGAACTGCTGCAAAATGATGTCAATACATGGATATGGAAATTTATAGCTCAAAATAGATGGGGGAGCAAGATATCAACCCCTGGAAACAACAATACAACAATCCTTGGAAGGATTGGTTGAAATATGCACAAAATGGAAAATCTGCAGAAATTCCGGAGTTGCTGGGTAGCAGCTGCAACTCAAGAACTGGAAATGAATAGAGAAGGCTGAAGATGATGCACCAGCTGAATAGACCTCCTCCAAGGGATATTCCAAGTGGAAGTCTGGTCCTAATACTGAAGATCTGACCCTCCAAACGAATACTGCAACCCTCACTAGAGATACTCAATGAAAATAATGCATTCAATGAGAGGGACTGTGTTGTAGGTGATGAAAAATGGTTGGCCTGATGCCAAAGATGATGGGAATCATCTCAAATTCTCCCTCACTTATCCTCCAAAGGTAAGGAGACTCCCTCCTCTGAAAAATAGCTCTAGAAGTGGTGTTGTAGAACCCCCACTGCAACACCCTGCAATACAACGTTTCCTGCTATAGGAATAACGCTGTAGCTGAAGGAGGATGCTTGGCCTCAAGCCTGAATGTGGAGAAAATGAAGATCAACTCCCTCAAGAGGCCTCTCTTGAAAGGATAAGGAATTCCTAAACAGGAATGTCTTGTGCTAAGGAGCACTGCAACTCTGCTGAACAGCAGGAGAATGCACAAAGTCTAAATAGACAAGAAATCAATAATCTTCAGCATGAGAGACAATGGCTGCCTTGCCCTCCTTTTAAACAAGTGAGATCCCTCTCACCATGTTTCCCACTCATTAGGGTTTCCTTCACCAAATAAACCTCTTCCCATTCATACTGTGATGTTTCTCTAAGTGTTCTCCACCTCCTATCCCAGCGCTGTTGACTTGGTCAAACTTGACCTTGTCCATCTGCAAATGATCTTGTTCACACATGAGGGTGTGAAAACCAGCTCCAATGATGATCCCCTTTCATACTATGAGGGATTTTATTTATATTTTTATTATGCATGGGCCTCCTTACCCATTTATTCTTCTCCTAAGTGAAATCAGCAAAAATTAATATTGCAAATTGCTGCATGCAAATTTTGGAATATTACAGTCCTCCCCTCCCAAATGTTGCTTGTCCTCAAGCAACTGCAAGGATCGAACTGAGAATTTGCCTCCCAATGCATGGAGACTGAAAAGTATTGGGAAAACATCTTTCCCAAGTGGATCCTCCATCACCAAGCAATCATCCATACAAAATGAGTCGCCTCCCAACATGGAAACTCCTGAAAATGCTCCTCCACCCTGAGCTCATGCAATGTAGGTGGGCTGAAAATCTGAACATGGTATACATAGAAGCCTACCCCACGCTATCCTCCTCTCCACTTATGATAAGTGTAGAGAAAATGTTGATCTTGGGCTACAAAATAATTTCCCTCAAGTGGCAAGATGAAGACTAGATCCCCAAAGATCTCTCCTCCAACGTTGTGAATCAAGCTGGCCTAATTCAACCCATATGTGATGGATAGGAAAACATCACCATATGGCATTCCAACAATCATATGGTCCACCTCAACAAAAGGAAACAAGTGTTTGGAAATGATGGCCATATCTCCTCTCATGCTCCCATTAGAACATGCAATGCAAAAAGTGTGGGAATCCTCTCCCCCAAAGGACACACCCATCTCATGTGTCTCTCTCACAATCATGCTTCCAATAAAAATTAGATCCATATCAGAAAATGAAATCATGATCAGCAACAAAATGAGGAAAATGTTGAAGGTTTCATGTGGTGCAAGAAGTTACTAACATTTTTCCCAATAGTGACAGCGCAGTTTTCCAAATTGTTGCTTCAGAAAATTACATGGCAAGTTGTTTTGTGTTACATGGATAATTATGTATGTCATGACATCTACTGATAAATAGAAAATGGCTAGTTACATAAATTGAACATACATGAAATAAAACACTAGCCCAAGGCCATATAAGAGATGGCTGTCTCCATCATACAATTTGGCGCAATGTTGACCATGGAGCTCAATGAAAAGCTTGTCCCCTTGTGGAGCAATGCACTGAATATGAATGGTAAGAGTATCCAAATGTTGTGTTAAATAATCCGTGGATGAAAAAATAATATCCTTACCATGTGTTGAGAGTAAGATGATGCATATGTATATGAATGACTCCTCCATAGTGGTATGACACACTCCTATGAATAGGAATGAACCATATGCTACATGAAGACCACCCTCCTCATACTTGGAAATCCAAGTCAAGAAGACAATAGCAAGTAAGATCATACCAATTTAATAGATGTTTCCATCCACTACTCCAACATCCACACCTCCTCTTTGTCCACCAAGTGCATCAAGTGTGAAGTGATCCTGAGGATACTCCATCAATAACCCCAAGCTCTCAAGTGACAACGATGTTGGCCCGTGCAAATAAGCTCCTGCCAACTCATAGCTTCATTATTTGACATGCTCCTTGTCAAATACATATCCCATAATTCTGATACATATAAGAAGTCCCTCCCAAGGTGGAAGTACCTCTTGATCATCTAATTCCAAGGAGATAATGTCATCTCCTCCTCCTGCAACATCATGCAAAGTGTGAGAGAAAATCTGCTCTTGCTCTCCCAAGAACAAGCAAAGCAACAAAAGATTTTTTTGCCTTCCCATACTTCCATCATAAAAATCAGGTGATGAAAACATAATGGATGACATGAATATCATATCAACACCATGTATCCATACTCTTTACTGCTAAAAGATGCAAGTATCCTGCCACATACCCTTAGAAAGAGGATGATGACCAAACTCTTTTAAGAGTAACCAGCGCAGCCAAGCCTCCTACTGCCCGGTATCATAAATTTGCAAGTAGCTCACCAACTTCTTGCTCTCCATCCACATCCACTCAACCACTTGTGGATGTCTCCTTCCATCCTCCATCTTGGTACTCCTCCCATGAGGGCTACCAACATCCCAAATCAGATTTCTATCTTTGCACTTCATGGGATTTTGAAATGCAATCTTCTCAAGGATCAATTTGATCCCATAAGGATCCAAATAAGTGGTAAGAAAAAACCTCCCATCATGATGTGTATGGCTCAAGGAGTGTCCAACACAAACATGAGAGATGTTATCCATCCGAAGATGTCCTCCATCATCTATCTGTTCCTCCTTGAATCCATGAAGATCCAAGTGTGAGAAGGAAAGAAAAACCTTGCACTCCATGATATGTTGAAGTGCACCTCTAATGAAATCTCTCCATGAGATCTCCCTCTCAACAATAGTCCTCCAAAACCATTGAGGTCTTGGATTTGCTGAAAGTATAAGTTTCTCTTTGAGCTGAGAGGAGCTCATTGAGAAAGGGTCATCTAGAAAGGAGAAAGGTTTTCTCACTTCAAGATGTCTACTATCTTCCATCCTTCCCTTCAAGTTTTCAAACCCCAACCTCAAGTGTGATATGTAATCCAAAAATGGCCCATGAGGATGATGGTTTATTTCTCCCTCGAATGTTTTCATGTTTCACAGCGCAGTGCAATCTTGCTGCTCTAGGTTAGCAATGTGATTTGACCCTTGGTCATGTAAAAGCAAATTTCCACAACTTTCAAAAGGACTTGCTGCAATAATAGATAGTGGAAATCTTTTCATACCTTGATGGAACTTGGGATCTCCTTGTATGGTTGCAATAGTTCTTTCCTCCAATGAAAGGGCTGCCCCATTTGCAGATGTAGAAGGCTGCTCTTCCAAGGCTGTGGCAGTGCTGGTACAAGTCTCCTCCCATGGTGGTGTGGGCTTTTTCTCCTCTGATATCTTGTTGTCAAAGGCTCTAATAAACCTTTGAGTGAACTCGAAAAAATAAAGTCACTCTTGCATGACTTAAGTGACTGAACCACCAAACATTGGCTTCACCCTCCAGGTGCAGTGCTGCAACTTCTACTGCCTCCCTCTCTACCACTGGATGTAGTAGGAAGAATGCTTCAAACTTCTTTGCCCAAGCTATTGCTGTAGTTGACCCATCAAATGTAGATAATAGGAATCTATTGCCTTTGATTTCTCTTTTGCTACATGGTCTCTTTTCTTCCTTCCACTGGATGAATTGTGGAAAAGCTAGAGTCTCCTTGAAGGCTCTAGGTGGAGATTTGTACTCAACAAGGTAATTACTTAGAATATGATGATCCAAGTATCTTTCATGCTTGTCTTCTTCTTTGTGAGAGTAGGAAGTGCACGGTCCTTCCTCTTCTCATTTTTCTGTCTGCTTAACCTCCTTGGAGAGGTCCTCTCTGGATCTAAAAACTGATGAGAGAAATCTCATCTTCTTCATCATTCTGATTTTCTTCTATATCCTTTGGCTGGGACTCACAGGCTGAACCAAGAAAGATGCTCGGATACCACTGTAATATCCCAAAATCGGGACTACTAGCAAGGCATGCCTGAAAAAGCCATTTTTCAGGAACGACTGCTACAGGATTTGAAACCAAGACCTGGATCCCTTAGATCAATGTATCTAAGACCGAAATCCAAGAGGAGGCTCAAAATAAATCACTCTAGGTGGGTTAAACAGGTCCCCCACACCTAGTTGTCTTGAGAAAGTGCCCAATGAAGGGGCTGCAACAATGTATGAACATACAATGGAGTATCAACATTATTTTAATGAGCCAGCATGCATGAAGATTTGAATATCAAACAAGTGATGTTATAGCAGTAAAAAGAGTACAAATCCTTGAGGAAACAATCACTCAAGTAAAGCAATGCAAGCCTTGACAATACATGTACAAGGAAATGAAGAACACTGCTACATATGTGAAACCCCAGGCTATGACAACGCAGACTATTATGGATAACTGCTGAAAAATGATTTCAATACATGGATATGGAAATGTATAGCTCAAAATAGATGGGGGAGCAAGATATCAACCCCTGGAAACAACAATACAACAATCCTTGGAAGGATTGGCTGAAATATGCACAAAATGGAAAATCTGCAGAAATGTCGGAGTTGTTGGGTAGAAGCTACAACTCAAGAACTGGAAATGAATAGAGAAGGCTAAAGATGATGCACCAGTTGAATAGACCTCCTCCAATGGATCTTCCAAGTGGAAGGCTGGTCCTAACACTGAAGATCTGACCCTCCAAACCAATATTGCAACCCTCACTGCAGATACTCAATGAAAATAACGTAGTCAGTGAGAGGGATTGCACTGTAGGTGATGAAAAATGGTTGGCCTGATGCCAAAGATGATGGGAATCAGCTCAAATTCTCCCTCACTGATCCTCCAAAGGTAAGGAGACTCCCTCCTCTGAAAAATAGCTCCAGAAGTGGTGTTGTAGAACCTCCACTGCAACACCCTGCAACACAACGTTTCCTGCTATAGGAATAACGTTGTAGCTGAAGGAGGATGCTTGGCCTCAAGCCTAAATGTGGAGAAAATGAAGAGAAACTCCCTCAAGAGGCTTCTCTTGAAAGGAGAAGGAATTCCTAAACAGGAATGCCTTGTGCTAAGCAGCACTGCAACTCTGTTGAACAGCAGGAGAATGCACAAAGTCTAAACAGACAAGAAATCAATAATCTTCAACATGAGAGACAATCGCTGCATTGCCATCCTTTTAAACAAGTGAGATCCCTCTCACCATGGGTCCCACTCATTATGGTTTCCTTCACCAAAGAAACCTCTTCCCATTCATACTACGTTGTTTCCCTAAGTGTTCTCTACCTCCTATCCCAGCGCTGTTGACTTGGTCAAACTTGACCTTGTCCACCTGCAAATGATCCTGTTCACACATGAGGGTGTGAAAACCAGCTCCAATGATGATCCCCTTTCATACTATTAGGTATTTTATTTAGATTTTTATTATGCATGGGCCTCCTTACCCATTTATTCTTCTCCTAAGTGAAATCAGCAAAAATTAATATTCCAATTTGTTGCATGCAAAATTTCGAATATTACATAGAACCTTTAAAAATCATATTTACATGCTGACAAATCTTCTTCAAATGATAAAGAAGTATTATTCAATCACTCTCACACTTTTTATGACCTTATTGAGATGAAATGGAGTATTATTAAACCTTGGAAAATGAAAACTAGTGACCTAAATGGACCTTGAATGACCAGAATCCATGTTGACTTCGACTAACATAATGACAGAGTGAAATGAGCTTCCAAGACTGATTTATTCTCAGAAAGACATGAATTTGGGCTAGCAGATGTGAATTTTTGAGGGAGAGTGAGGTTTTATGAATAGGACTACCATCAGTGAGTGAATTTTTTGCATGACCTAGTGGAATGATAAAAAAATTATCTGAGTGGGACCCCTAAAATAAATATGAAAAGAGTGACTTTGATCACTAATGGAAGAATGAAAATTCTAAAACTAACACTTTATACTCTTCCCTTGCATGTATATCAGATCGTAGACTATTCCCTCAGGTGCAATTGTCTCAGTTGGTGACCTTAGTGGCCATAATATTTAGGATTTTTCCCAAGGTGATGGTGGAGGGAAGGTCCCACTTTACCTGGAGTAGACGTTGACTAGACTCACTTGGAATTTCCGGAGGGTACTCTTCACTTCGAGATGGCATAGTGAAGTTACTTGCACTGGACTGTTTCATTAAGCATGTTGTCAGGGTAATTTTCCAACCGCCAGTTTTCCACATTAATTTCCACGACGTTGGATTTCATCACCAACTATTGCTTTTATTGTGGAAACATATTGTTTGTGTGTGGTTTTTCTCTTAAATTTTTTAGGTGCGTGTTCATTTTCATGATTTTTAGCGACCTTAGTTGTATTATTTTGATTTTTTTTTTTTGTGCGTTAAAAATATTAACTATGGCTAAACTACCGAGACATTCACGTAGAATGCAGGGGAAACCTCCTGAGTTAACACCTAGTCAATTGGAAAAAAATAAAACTGAAAGAGTTCAAAAATCAGGAACTGGGTCTACTGAACAAGGAGAAACATCCATTGTAATACATCCTGATTTCAAATTTAATCAACCTCAGATGATTGAAAAAGATCAAGAACAACCAAAAATTTCTGAAGTAATTATAGTTGAATCTGTTACTGGTGAATTGTCAAATACACAATTCACTGAACCCAAAATATTTGAGCCTAAATTTGAATATACTTCGTTCGAGTCACCTTCGGATCTCATAGCCTCGACTCCTCGTCGTCCTCGTTCACCTCGAGTGAAACTTCTCATTACTGAGAATCTTCCTCCTGGCATAATTAACATTGAAGAGATATCTGACATGGTAGAAGAGATTACAATTCCTTCTCGTTAGGAATCTTTAGATATAAGGTATGGTGAACCAATTTACCCATTCGTTCCTTTTAGACCGAATCCTTGGTATCATCAAATTACCAACTTTCTACACAACTCTGGTTACAATCAGTAACCATGCCGAATACCTTTTTACTCTATACCTAGAGGTAGTTACATGGCTTCACAAAGATGTCTACTAAGTCATCTATGTTTTCTTCATCACCAGAAACATTTTTTTATGGCGGTTCATCTGTTCCTGCTAGGTACCAGTCGCTCTCTCGCACTTTCTCAGGAGCATCTCCATCTTCCAAAAATTTTACCAAATCAACTGGTTTGTATGAATCTACCATCGAACCTTTGACAACGGAAGACATCTATATGTTTTATGGGAATATTCCCCAATATAGCTCTCAAGGTGGCTATATAGCGCCTGGGGGGCAACATCCTTTTCAAGGCCAACAACCTCTCTGAGGGCAACAACCTTTCCAAGGGAAACAACCTCTCCAAGGGCAATAACCTTTCCAAGGGCAACAACCTTATCAAGAGCAGCCATCCTTTCAAGGATGACAACCTTTTTTTGGAACTTATCCCTCAGTTGTAGGACAAAATATTCCTGGTAATTATGTTTCGGGAAAATATGGAAATATCACCCTAGAGGTTGGTTGGGATACAACCTCCACAGAGCAGGGGCATACTATTTAACAGAGACTCACACAACCATGCATGTTTCCCCAGTGGAGTCGCCAGTTCTGTTTCGGGGAAATATCACCCTAGAGGTTGGTTGGGATACAACCTCCACAGAGCAGGGGCATACTATTTAACAGAGACTCACACAACCATGCACGTTCAGAAAAACTAAATAGAGCAGAATGAGAGAGTTACCCGTAGGTCCTACGTTTGAGGTAGATCCACGTGGGGTCCAAACCCCCTGCAACCGTCCTTCCTTCCTAACCTGAAATACAAGAAGAAATCAGCACAAAGGACAAGTTGTATAGCATATATCTACTCTAAATGTTAGTGAGATTCATATAAAACATTAAATAAATCATAATGAATGCTTGTATAACAAATATTCTCATACATATAAGCATACACTAACACGTTTATTTCGGGAATAGCATGGTACTTCTGTATTATGAATAGCATGTACAAAAGTAACGGGTGGAGAGATCACCTGATCCTTCCAAGGCCTTCGCAGACCGTCGTCCGGATCCGTCCAGCCCTTGCCTCACTAAGACTCCTTCCAAACTGGTGCATACGAGATAACATATAAAGGGATGTGTATCTCAAGGAAACAAGGGTTTCCTACAATGAACTGGGAAAGTGCAGGAGGCACGAGGAATCAGACTTGGATAGGGAATACCAACAGAGTATAATATCAATAAATTCTCTCTCCCCCTTAGGCCATACACATGAGGGCTTTTTATAGTCCCTCCAAGTAGTTTCAGCAGTTGGAAACAGTTGGCCACGTGCTGGGGTGGTTGAACTACCTGAGTAACCATCGACCCAGCCCGAAAATAGGGAATAATTATATATTTTTTAATCATTTTAATGGCATACGCGGAAAAGTCTAGCTAAACTCGCGTATACACGCGGAAAATCACGGGCATAGTCGCGTATGGGGGATTTTACACTTTTTTTAAGTGAATTTGTCCAATTCTGTAGGAATGAGTGCCCAAAAACCATAAAGCAATCATGAATCATATCAAGGTGAGAAATGATGCTATAACAAATTATCAAACTTATGTTCCAAAGCCTCAAACTAGTTATGGTCAACCTTATGCATCACAACCTTTGATGGGAGCTCCTTGCCCAGGAATTAATACTTTGTGGAATCCTTTTTTGAATCAACAGTATTTGCAACCTACATTATAAGTACCTTATAATCAACCTGCTCAGCCAGCTAGACAATTTGGTTTTACCCAAGTCCAATAGCCTGTTCAAGGTGCACTTAAAATTACCCCACAGGTATTTGTGCCGAGTAGTTAGCAAGCTAGTCTGAGTACTCCAAGTACTCCTATCCAATATGTTGCGCAAATTTATGTTCAACAACCGAGTACACCTATCCCTATATTTTCTCAAACTCCTATTTTTAGAAGCCTTCAAACGAAAACACCAACTGTTACACAGGAAATTTCTCAGATTATTGTTCATCAAACTGGACCTATAGTTTAGTCTATTCCTCAAACCTCTATAGGAAAACTTGGTGCAACTACGGTTCAAACAATTCTACCTTTTACGGGTCAAGCCTTTCAAGGTCAGTTTGTTCAAAGTCAACCATTTCAAGGGAAATTTCAATATGGACAAATGGGACAAAATCTAGTTTACCAGAACCAACCATACCTTGGTTATACATATCAAATAGAAGCTTAGCCTTAGTTTGGTATGGCTAACCCTGGATATCCTCCTCTGGGTATTGGTATTGTTCCTCAAGGTTATTAGTTTGCATAGCAAGACCCTAACCGATGATTACCTTTCATTGCAACTTTAGATTTACCAGACTTGTCTCAGCTAACGAATGATGAAATTTACTACCTTCCGTTTTGGTCAGAAATGCCTACTAAGTTTCCCAGTGATATTCCAAAGTTTGAAGGAAAATCAAGAGAAGACCCCTCAAATCATGTGATGACTTATCATATGTGGTGTGCATCCAATTCCTTAATCGATGATTCGATTCATTTGAGACTTTTTCAAAGAAATTTGATCGGCTTAGCTGCAAAGTGGTACATTGAATTACCACGTGGCTCTTTCAATAATTAAAATGCTTTAGCAACAACCTTCCTAACTCATTTTTAGTTTCCATTCTATTATGATAATGACACGGAGATTTTGACTTCATTAAAACAAAGTACATCTACGTACACTTTCAGATCACATACACGAATGGAGACAAAGTTTTAATTCCAGATCAAATTCAGGCCGAATGGTTCATCAAATCATTTCTTCCTAAGTTTAATGAAGATGTAGCTAAAGGAGGTGTTCTAACATAAGAGCAGGTCATAGTGGCAAGCACAATACCTAGACCTCGTTAATCAAGGTTTTCATTGATGTCAATATGGCGTTGACTAAGATGTTAATATTCTTGAGATGTCTGGTCCTAGATGATGATGCCATAACCCTTGGTTGACTAGGTTACCATCAATAATGATGTTAATCTACGAAGATGTCAAGATAACTCTTGATGTAATTGATGATTTCATATACTAAATGAATGACCACGATTGTTAATGTCACTTGATAAAAGTTGGAAGACTTGGAAGATATTATTTGAAGCTCTCCTAATGATGCTGCACTTGAGAAGGTTGGAAGACCTACACTATTATTGAATACATGATATTATACCTTCGTGATAACATGAATGATGGATACTATCATGATCACATGCATAATTACACCATGATCCTATGATGAAGAAGATAAACCATGAAGAATCCTAACAATAAAAGCCTATCTTCCCTATCTCTAATTCTACATTAATTTATGACCAGTCACACCAAAAAATAATTTTTAGTATCTTAGAGGCAGCCTCTCAATTTGATTCCTTTGCCATATTTTAGATCATTATTTTTCATTTCCAATGAGCTATCACTTGGCCCGAAACTCGAAATAAGCTGGGAGATATAGATTTTATAAGTTGAGAAAATTAATCTGGTCCTTGAGCCGACCTGTGCTACCATACCCATGTCGGCCTACTCCAGAGACGTGTCCCTTCATTCAAGCAAAAAAATTAGTATATATAGAGATCGCAAACCATCATTTCAGTCAATAATCTCGGTGAAGATTTCAGAGATAAGGTTCAGAAGCATAGAAGGAGATAGAAGCCAAGGAGACAAGGAAGATCATAGTTGAGCTAATTCTATTTTGGATTTTTTGGTGATTGAGTATACCATAGACCTGTGGTAACTCGGATACTTCTGTGGAGATACTATATTGCAAAGGATTGTGTCACCTTGAAGGCATATAAAAGGGTCGGATTTCAGTACAGTGAAGTCTTGGACACTTGTATAGCTCAAATTGCTGACCTGTAGGGATGCATCAAACCTGTGGGAGGACAACCACCAGTGAAGAGGACAGTCACATTTGTTTAAGGCTTGGTGCAGTGATAACCTTGAGATCACACCGGTGAAAGCTCAGACTTGAAGGAACAAACCTGCAAGTAACTCAGACTTGTGTTTTAGGGCTCAGTAAGATTATAAGGACTGTGGGTAATGATAGTTGGACAAGGAGCTCGAATTACAGACCTTGTCAAGTGCTTGGACCAAGAAATAAAAGAACAGTAAGCTCGGATTGTTGATAGAGGCATAGACTCGGATTACAGACTTGTGCAAAGGAGCTCGGACTAGTGCAGACCTAGAAGATTTGGACTGTCAGCTAGTGAAGGGATTACAACTCAGTTTGTTGACAAGAGGTTAACCTAGGAACTGTCACCTGTTTTTAGTAGCTCAAACACTGTGGCAGACCTATCTATTACGAAGCTTAGATCAGAGAAATAATCACAGCCTCAGCAATAAACCTCGGACCTGTGATAGCTTGAAGGCCTGGGCAGTGACATTTACGAAGCTCGGATCATCACCTTAAGGAAAAACACCTTGGATCTATATAAGGTGAGCATCATTGAAGAATTTTTTGAAGCTACTTTGAAGTGATATAGATACATCATTTATGAGATAGTGGATTATATTAAAAAGACCTTCTTGAAGTCCCTTTGGAACATTAATGAAGGCATATTGGAGAATACTTTGTAGATTTATCTTTGGATACAATCTTGAGAATCTAGCAGACTTGTTGAAGTCTAGTATGCAAGAGTTGTGAAGGGTTGCTGGCTTGTTAAGACTTGTGAATTGTTCCTTGAAGATTTATGGAACAGTCTTGAAGCCTTTTTTAAGCAGATATTGGACCAGACCTAGAGGTGTATTTAAAGAGATTTTTGACCATCTTTAGAAGTTTTTCTTGGAGCACCATTGAAGACACTTTGTGAATATATACTTGAGCATACCTTGGAGAATATTTTGGAGCTTACATTGAAGATCCATTAACGAGAATTGGAAGCATAATAGAAGTTGATCTAGGAAGCATTATTGAAGATCATGATGCATTGTTGATGTCATCATGAGGTAACTTGGAGAAATTGTTTGGGTACGATGAAGAGCAGTGGTGACACCTTCTACGAAGAAAGGGTTGTCATTGATGATGTGATGTGTAGATTACAGTGAAGAGTAAGCTGAAGATTGTCAGGGCTCATTGAAGAATACATTGGGAGCCGTAAGTATAACCAAATATATCTTGAAGAAATGAAGCAGGAGGTTGGAGCCTCATAGAGACAAGGTTGGTGCCTTGGAAGATAGGGTTGGAGATCTTGAGGTTGGTGCCTCAGAATTGACAAGGTTGGTGCCTTAGAAGATAGGGTTGGAGCCCTTGAGGTTGGTGCCTCATAATTGACAAGGTTGGTGCCTTGGAAGATAGGGTTGGAGCCCTAGAGGACAGGAGTCCTCAAGAGACTAGGTTGGAGCCTGTACCAGATATAGGGTTGGGGCCCTTGAGGTTGGTGCCTCAGAATTGACAAGGTTGGAGCCCTACATATATTGTACTTGATTTATTGTAAGAATAAATTAATAAAATCATTTATTCTTATTGTTCATTTTTTGTTCTAAATATAAGTGATCTAACTGGTAAAAATAACAATTGAAAACAAATATTGATTCACCCCCCTCTCAGTATTTCCAACAATTGGTATCGAATCCAGTACCTTCACTCAAAGCCTAACAACTTGAAGGTTGATCATTAGAACACAAATGGCAAAGCCAAGGAAGAAATTTTCCAATCCACCTAAAGATGTGTCTTCCTCAACCATTGAAATTGAAGTAAATCAATTTGTGAAGGCTCCATTGTTCAATGGAAATTTTGATATATGGGTGGCAAGAATGAAGAATTTCTTGAAGACTCAAGGAATCGAAGTTTGGAAATCAGTGATTACTAATGACAAGATGGACGAAGAATCCAAGGAGTACAATACAAGAGCAATGAAGGAAATTTTGAATGGGTTACCAAATTCTGTGAAGGCCAATTTTGAAAAATGTTCGTCAACAAAAGTCATATGGGACAAACTTCATGATCTTCACTCAAAATGAGAGTTTACAATGATCTCTAGTCAAGAAGATGATGGAAAACAAGAAAGAATTCCAGAATTCGTCAAGGAAGCTGAAGATAAGAGAGATGACAACAAGACTAAAGAAGACCTAGATGATGAAGAGAAAGAAGAAGACTTTGAAGAAGATCTCCTGAATAAACTTATGGCTTCCATGGAAGAAATTAACTATTTTAAAAAGGAAAATGAGGGACTTAAGAACAAAGCACAATATGGTAACCAAGACAAGACAAGGAAGGAATTTGACTTTGTCCAACTTCAAGTACAAGAAAGAGATGAAGAGATTGCAAAACTTAAAGAGGAATTTCATCAAAACAAAAGAAAGCATCATGAAGAAGTCATATCTATGACAAATCAATTGGATAAGGCAAAGAAAAGGGAAGAAACTTTGTCAAGCCATCTTGAACAAAGACTTAAGAGCTTGAACAATCTTGAAGCAGAGATTGGTCAATACAAGGAAGAAGTCTCCTCTCTTAGATCTCAACTAGAAGAAGCAAGGAAACAAGCGCAAGGAGCTGAGAAGGTGATGGAAACTTTGGCATTCATAGAAGGACAAGTTAATGAAGCAGAAAAGGAGAGAAACACCATGATATGCCAACTATACGAAAAGGATGAAGAAATATTGAAACTAAAATTAGACATCAATCTTCTCAAGGCCAAAACATGTGAAGCTACAAGAATAAAAGAAGAAATGGAGAGAAGTCTAGAAAAGGAGAATGAATAAGTCTTCATAATGAAATCAAATATCATCTCCCTTAAAATCGAAGCACATGAAGCAACAAGGATGATGGAAGAAATGAAGAAGCAACTACTTATGAAAGATGAAGATTGTGAAAAGTTGAAAGGAGAAATTGTCCTTCTTGAAAAGGAAGTTGAATTGTTGAATAAAAACATGAAAAGCTCTCAAACCCTAGATGACATCCTAAGTCAGCAAAGGTCTCCCCTTGATAAATCAGGTCTTGGCTATGCAGGTGAATCCTCAAGCAAGAATGATAATGCTTCAAACAACAAAGATGTGAGGAACCTAGAAAGAAATGTTGATGCTCCCAGTTCCAACAAAGGCAAGGAGAAGAATCAAGACAACAACGGAAGAAATTCTACTCCAAGGAGACTTGCATATGGTGTCAAGAATACAAAAGGAAATGAATATCATCAAAGAATTCCAAGACAAAAATACTTCAAAATTACTTCAAGGAACTCTTCATCTCCCATGTACCAAATTATATTTCTTGGATATTTCTATTCTTGTACAAATTTTGGGCACATGGAAAAATATTGTAGGGCATATCACAAAGACATCTATAATGGTCCCCGTCAATCTCATAGAAGCAATTTTGCAAGAAGAAGTCATGATTTCTTATTCATTAATAAGATAGAATGCTTCAATTGCCATAACATTGGACACATGGCATGTGATTGTAACTTGACTTGGGCCCCTACACAAGCTAGAACCATGCGAGGGAAGAAAGTTACACAAGTATGGAGAAGGAAAAAAATTGAATCCGGAAGTCTATTAAACATTCTAGCCAACAAAAAATGTTGTTGATTTGATGAAGTCATCTTTGAAGAGATGATATTACAAGGTTTGAAAATCAATTTTTGCCAAGAAGAAGACTATGCATACTGTTAGGGGGAGCTTGTGATTCTTGACGATTCTTGCAGAGGTTATCTGTGAATGGGCCCTATGAAAACCTTGATGAGTCACACTTGGACGATCATCCTTTGATAGATCATCTCTTGGGAGCAACTTCATTGAAGAACATGATCCCTAATTCATCCGATGAACTGGTTTTTTCTTCCACTTGTTTACAAGGCAACAAGTTTTTCTTGAGCTAGAAGAGTTTGTGCAGGCAAGAGAAGTTGGTTCACCACATGAAGAAATGCATGGACCACATTGCTAGAAGGAAGAGCCCTATGACAGGGGGAGTAACATACATATGAAGGACTACTATTCATGAAGAAAAGAAGTAGCTTGACAGGGGGAGTTCTTGGGCACCCCGTTGCCATTAATGTCAAAGGGGGAGAGAATGTTGGAAGGGCAAGAATATTGCCATCAATGACAAAGGGGGGTATTTTTAATCAAGGTTTTCATTGATGTCAATATGGCGTTGACTAAGATTTCAATATTCTTGAGATGTCTGGTTCCAGATGATGATGCCATAACCCTTGGTTGACTAGGTTACCATCAATAATGATGTTAATCTACGAAGATGTCAAGATAACTCTTGATGCAATTGGTGGTGTCATATACTAAATGAATGACCATGATTGTTAATGTCACTTGATAAAATTTGGAAGACTAGGAAGATATTATTTGAAGCTCTCCTAATGATGCTGCATTTGATGAAGGTTGGAAGACCTGCACTATTATTGAATACATGATGATATACCTTCGTGATAACATGAATGATGGATACTATCATGATGACATGCATAATGACACCATGATCCTCTGATGAAGAAGCTAAACCATGAAGAAGCCTAACAAGAAAATCCTATCTGCCATGTCTCTAATTCTGCATTAATTTATGACCAGTCACACTAAAAAATAATTGTTAGTATCTTAGAGGCAGCTTCTCAAGTTGATTCCTTTGCCATATTTTAGAGCATTATTTTTCCTTTCCAATGAGCTATCACTTGGCCCGAAACTCCAAATCAGTTGGGAGATATAGATTTTACAAGTTGAGAAAATTAATCTGGTCCTTGAACCGGCCTGTGCTAACCTACCCATGTCTACCTACTCCAGAGACATGTCCCTTTGTTCAAGCAAAAAAATTTGTATATATAGAGACCGCAGACCATCATTTCAGCCAATAATCTCGGTGAAGATTTCAAAGATAAGGTTCAGAAGCACAGAAGGAGATAGAAGCCAAGGAGACAAGGAAGATCATTGTTGAGCTAATTCTATTTTGGATTTTTTGGTGATTGGGTATACCATAGACCTGTGGTAACTTGCAAACTTATGTGGAGAGAATACATTGCAAAGGACTGTGTCACCTTGAAGGCATATAAAAGGGTCGGATTTCAGTACAGTGAAGTCTTGGACACTTGTATAGCTTAGATTGCTGACCTGTAGGGATGCATCGAACCTGTGGGAGGACAACCACCAGTGAAGAGGACAGTCACATTTTTTTAAGGCTCGGTGCAGTGATAAACCTTGAGATCACACCCGTGAAAGCTCAGACTTGAAGGAACAAACCTGCAAGTAACTCAGACTTGTGTTTTAGGGCTCAGTAAGATTATAAGGACTGTGGATAGTGATAGTTGGAAAAGGAGCTCAGATTACAGACCTTGTCAAGTGCTTGGACCAAGAAATAAAAGAACAGTAAACTCGGATTGTTGAAGAGGCCTAGACTCAGATTGCATACTTGTGCAAAGGAGCTCAGACCAGTGCAGACCTAGAAGATTTGGACTGACATCCAGTGAAGGGATTACAACTCAGTTTGTTGATAAGAGGTTAACCTAGGAAATGTCACTTGTTTTTAGTAGCTCAGACACTGTGGCAGACCTATCTATTACGAAGCTTAGATTAGAGAAACAATCATAGCCTCAGCAATAAACCTCGGACCTGTGATAGCTTGAAGGCCTAGGCAGTGACATTTATGAAGCTCGGATCACCTTAAGGAAAAACACCTCAGATCTGTAGAAGGTGAGCATCATTGAAGAATTCGTTTAAGCTACTTTGAAGTGATATAGATACATCCTTTATGAGACAGTGGATTATATTAAAAATACCTTCTTGAATTCCCTTTGGAACATTAATGAAGGCATATTGGAGAATACTTTGTAGATTTATCTTTGGATAGAATCTTGAGAATCTAGCAGACTTGTTGAAGTCTAGTATGCAGGAGTTGTGAAGAGTTGCTAGCTTGTTAAGACTTGTGAAGTGTTGCTTGAATATTTATGGAACAGTCTTGAATCCTTTTTTAAGCAGACATTGGACCAGACCTAGAGGTGTATTTAAAGAGATTTTGGACCATCTTTAGAAGTTTTTCTTGGAGCACCATTGAAGACACTTTGTGAAGATATCCTTGAGCATACCTTAGAGAATACTTTGGAGCTGACATTGAAGATCCATTAAAGGGAATTGGAAGCATAATATAATTTGATCTGGGAAGCATTATTGAAGATCATGATGCATTTCTGATGTCATCATGAGGTAACTTGGAGAAATTGTTTGGGTATGATGAAGAGCAGTGGTGACACCTTCTACGAAGAAAAGGTTGTCATTGATGATGTGATGTGTAGATTACAGTGAAGAGTAAGTTGAATATTTTCAGGGCTCATTGAATAAGACATTGGGAGCCGTAAGTATAACCAAATATATCTTGACGAAATGAAGCAGGAGGTTGGAGCCTCATAGAGACAAGGTTGGTGCCTTGGAAGATAGGGTTGGAGCCCTTGAGGTTGGTGCCTCAGAATTGACAAGGTTGGTGCCTTCGAAGATAGGGTTGGAGCCCTTGAGGTTGGTGCCTCAGAATTGACAAGGTCGGTGCCTTGGAAGATAGGGTTGGAGCCCTAGAGGATAGGATTCCTCAAGAGACCAGTTTGGAGCCCTTGAGGTTGGTGCCTCAGAATTGACAAGGTTGGAGCCCTACATATATTGTACTTGATTTATTGTAAAGAAGAAATTAATAAAAGAATTTATTCTTATTGTTCATTTTGTGTTCTAAATACAAGTGATATAACTGGTAAAAATAACAATTGAAAAGAAATATTGATTCACCCCCCTCTCAGTATTTCCAATATTTTACACACAGTCTGGTACTTTGTATGAAAAAATTCCCAATTTACCATGCCAGGTAAACTCACTGCAACTCCTTCCGATTCTCATTCCATAGACGGTGTAATTGGTACAGTTAATATGACAAATATTAATAAGAAATCATCCAAATCTAGTTCTCCAATCATAACTCTACCAAATTCACCTAACGGAGATCCTTCCCTAGAAACTTCTGCTGAGATTCACGTCATAGACTCATCTACAACCAAAGCTAAATCATCTAGAAATAAGAATAAGGGGAAGGCTAAAAATAAACAAAACACTTATCCCAAAGAGAAAGATGAAAAAACCAAACGATTAGACAAAAAACGGAAACGTTGTTATCCTTGTCTCATCTGCAATGAGGATCACTACACCAAAGAGTGCCCACATTGGGCCGAGGTATCCAAATTTGTCAAAGGTTCAACCACGCCTGTTGTCTTGAAAGATCCTTTTCCATCACAATATATAAAAATGATCGAATCTTCTTCCAAGTCATCGGAAAATTTCTTATGTTTTCCCAGGTCATGGTTGTGACACGATCTCAAGATTATGGATCTAAGAGTCCTATAACTAGTAAATAAACTGAATCATCTAGTCAACCACCAGTATCAACTCCTTCGATTTCTGAACCATTGCAAATCAATAAACCTAACCCTGATTTAGTAATTAAACCACCTGCCAAAGGTGTACATCGAAAATTGGCTTTCAACCCACATGCGAGAGCCGCTCAGAATTACAATATTGTTGAAGATTTGGCCATATCCCCTTCAGCAATGTCGGCCCTCGAAGTGTTTCAATATTTTACAACTCAAAGGAAATTACTATTATCATCTATAGGAGCGATTGATCCTCAAGAATAAAATTTCATTGTCTTTGATCTCGAGAACTTTGTCCCTAGACTCCCACATCAAATGAGTTTTTAAATTCCGGTATTAGTCAAATCAAGGTGATTTTTTCGCACAATAATTGATGAGGGAGCATCTACGTGCATTATTTCCATAGTTTGTTGGAAAAATCTTGGTTCCCCGACAATCAACTAGTCACCAACCATTCTTAAAGCCCATGATGGAAGAGGTTTTCACCCATTCTAAATACTCTAGGATCTTCCTATAGAGGTACAAGGAAAAACCGTAACACTCGAGGTGGAAGTTGTTGATGCCCCTCTTGATTAATACTTTATTTTGGGTCGAAGTTGGTCTTATGCTATGACCATTGTCGTTTCATCAATATTTTGGATAATCATGTTACCTCATAAAGTAAAGATTGTTAAAAATGATCAGTTGTCTTACTTTGCTTCAGACCCTACTTCTACAGATAGTATCCATCATGTCAAAAAAATCATTATCCCTTATGAAGATGTTGGGGTAGGACTAGTTAAGGATTCCGCTCTCATGGGAACTTTCTCTATACCTTCTCCCAACGTACCACGAACTATTTCCAATATCAATATGATTACATCAAGCACAATGCCATTTGATGACACATGGAATGTGCCTTTAGAATCATAATTGGACTCCTATGGTGGCGAGATGCCTTTAAGTCCTTTTGAATCGGCATATGTACCCGTACAATCGTGTTATGACAATCCATCAACTTATACTGATCAAATGAATGTGGTCAATGAAGAATCTTCTTCTTTATCAAGCTCAGACTTGACATCATTTTCGGATCCTTTTCAATAAGTGTTTTCAACTGATGAAAATATCCGAGAAATCTTGTCATCAGATGAATTACCATGGGATGGTCTGCATCATTAATCTTCTTTTTTACCTAACTTTTGTAGACTCGAGAATGTTTTTTCATCCATGTTTTCAATTGATTATGTCAAGGAACCTCAAAATCACATGTCCATTCTTTATTCAGATTTTGAGAAAATTTTGGGAAATATTTCCACCACAATTCCTATTGACATATCAATTAAACCCGAGATAACTGAGAACATTCACATAGGTGCTTCTTGCTCGATTGAAGAGATCAAAATATACAAAGCCCTATTTCAAGAATTCTGAGACATTTTTTCCTGGTCTTATGAAGAAATGCCAGGTATTGATCGTAAGTTTTTTATTCACTAAATTAAGACATACCCGGATGTTGAGCCTATTAGAGAGAGATTACATCCGCAGAAAGCTACTGCAATTAAAGCTGAAGTTGAGAAATTACTGCGTGCAATATTTATTTATCCTATTCCTTTGACGGATTGGGTATCTAACATAGTTCTCGTAAATAAGAAACAAGGGAATATCAGAGTATGTGTCGATTATCGGGATATTAACAAGTCATGTCCTAAAGACAATTATCCTACCCCTTATATTGACCAAATTATTGATGATTGTGTTGGAAACGAAATACTCTCGTTTATGGATTGATTTTCTGGCTACAATAAAATCAACATACTCTCTGTTGATCAGCCTAAATAACATTTATATGTCCATGGGGCATGTTTGCATAATGTAAATTACCATTTGGACTAAAAAATGTTGGCGCAACTTTTCAACGAGATATGTCTTATGCATTTCACGATATCAAACATATTGTACAACCCTACTTGGATGACTTGCTCATTCTTTACGCAGACAAGATCATCCTACACATTTGCGTGCCATCTTTATGAGATGTAGGCGTTACAAAATTCGCTTGAATCCACAAATTTTTATTTTTTGTACAATCAAGACGTTTACTTGGGTTCATTGTTTCAAAAGAAGGCATTTGTGTCGACCCATCAAAGGTTGAGGCTATTGTTAATCTACCTCCTCCTTCCACTCTTCCCCAACTCCAAAGTTTATAGGGGAAAGCAAACTTTCTGCGTCGTTTTATATCAAAATATGCGAATTTAACTAAAGGTTTCACCCGGTTGTTAAAACAGGATGTTCCATTCATCTGGGACGAGCTTGTCGATAAATCTTTTGATCTGCTTAAACACACGTTGACCCACACACCGTTGTTGCATCCGCCTGATTATCACTGAGATTAATTTTTGTATTTAGTTGCGTCTGATTCCAATATTGGAATGGTTTTAGTTCAAGAGGATGATTCTAACAATGAACATGTGATTTATTACCTAAGTCAGGATCTCATCTCGATGGAAATCAAGTATTCACATGTGGATAAATTAGCCTTGGCAGCTGTTCTAGCTGTCCAACAATTTCGTCATTACATATTGTTACACAAAACCATAGTAATATCTAATTGTAACTTGATGATGTATATTTTGACGAAACAATTACTCGAGGGAAAATACTCTAAATGGATTGTTATTCTGCAAGATTTTGAATTGGAGTTCGAGAAATCCAAGTCTAATAAATCACTGGTGTTCGTTGAACTTATGTGTGATTTTCCCAATACTGAATATAAAACGGTGGCAGAAAACCATCTTGTTGATGAATCTCTATTTCTAATCAGTACATTAGATCCTTGATATGGAGATATCATTATATATCTCCAGACCCAAACCTTTAGACCAGATATTTCATGATCAGATCGATGAAAATTTTGATACCAATCTCAACAATACAATATTGTTGGCAACACTCTTTATCGTCGTGGTGTCGATTCTATTTTTCGACGTTGTATAACTCATGAAGAAGCTGAAAGGGTTTTGAATGACTACCACTCTGGAGCGTGTGGTGGTCATATGTCTGGGTTTGCCATAGCCCAAACGAAATTGCACGCTGGCTATTTCTGGTCGTTACTATTCAAAGACTATATTCTCGTGGTTAGAAAATGCCACAATTTCCAGATTTTTTATGGAAACATATGTGCACCTCCAACTCCTCTTCACCCAATCATTGTTGTCAGTACTTTCACTAAATGGGGCATCAATTTCATCACATGTAACCCTAACTCGGCTAGGGGGCATGGTTATATTATTCTCGCTATAGATTACTTTACCAAATGGGCTGAGGTGATGCCTACATTCGCGGTTGATGGAAAAACTGCAACAATTTTCATATTCAATCACGTGATTGCTCAAATCAGTGTCCCTCAAGCTATCATTACGGATCATGGGAGTCTTTTTCGAAACATTATGATGATTGAACCTTCCGCTCAACTTGGATTACGCCAAGATAATTCTACACTATATTACCCACAAGCTAATGGTCAATTTGAGGCCGTCAACAAGGTTTTAACCAACATGATTAAACAGATCGTCAAAAGTCATTAAAAAAATTGGCATACCATGTTTTTTTCGGCATTATGGGCATACCGTACCTCTGCAAAAACATCCACAGGGCTCACTCCTTTTCATCTTTTTTATGGTTTAGAAGTTTTGTTACCCATTGAATATGAAATCATTTCACTCAAATTAGCCATTGAATTATTACCAACTACTTATGAAGAGGAGAAAATCTTCCTATACCTAGCACAATTAGATGAGACTCATCACATCGCTGCATTAGATGCCGAAGCTCATAAAAAAAATGTTAAGGCTCAATGTGAACAAAGTGTTAACCCTCGCATATATTAGGAAGGTGACCTAGTTCTAGTATACGATCAAGCTCACGACAAACTAGGTGTTGGTACATTCGAAGCAATGTGGCATGGTACTTATATTGTTAAGTGTGTGCTTGCAAAAGGAGCCTATGAGATAATCGATTATGATGGCGTCTCTTTAGATAAACCTAGAAATGACCTTTACCTCAAGAGATATTATGCATGATTCTTCGTGTGAATATCCTCTTTGTACATTAGTTACATTTTAGAACAGTGTGCCTTAGATTAGAAAAGTGTGCTTTAGGTTAAATATTTTTGCTTGACGATTTATCGCTACTTTCATTGCTTATCTTGATTACTCTTGATACTGCAGATGTTGACATTCCTTCAGATTTACATTGGTTTTGCCGACGACACCTGTCGTAGTACACGAAACATCTATTATGTTGCTTGGATCATCTATTCGCCCACTGATGAGTTAGTCTCTATTCATGGGATCAGTCAAACAATGAAAAATATTGCAGAATATAACGCAACCATTGAGCTATTATATGATGCCATCGCATTGGGTATTCGATGTTTGATTGTTAGGTTATATTCACAACTCATTGTATTACATTTAAATGAAGTTTATGCTATAATAAATCCAACTTTGTTAAGAATGTTTTTGAGGGTTTGTCTCTTGGAAAGACAATTTGATTACATTGAATATAAACATATTTCAATAAAAATAAACACATTGGCTAATGCGTTAGATAATCAAGTTTTAAATAGACATCTGCAACATGTAAAGTAAAACAAAACAATATTTGATCCATATTAAACAAGATACTCAGAGATCGTAAGTGGTAATATCATTAGGTTAAAATAGTTCTGTGTCAAAAAAATATTACATCATCTGTGATCATAGGTTTCAAACACCTTATGATCTAAAGATACTGATATAAAAAATAAAATGTCAATCTAGATCAACCATCAACTATCCATGATGATGATCATGGTAGCAGGCTATGGCACGTGCCACCCTGTGCAGATATCTCCTGAATGGGCCTGGAAACCCAGTCACATGTCTCTAGAGCCTGAGAGGTATATCATCTATCCCTATCCCCAGGATGTCAATAGTCAACCTCTCTAGGTTGTGCTCTAGCTCTGTAAGAGCCTTTTCCGCATCAGTATGTGGTGGGCCTACTATAGGTTGCGCATATTGCCTAACAAAGCGAAAAAGCGTTGCTGGTCATGATGGGCCAACATCTGCATATTAATTTTTATCAGTATTGGATGATATAAAATCAAATAAAAATTAGATAACATAAAAACTTTAAAAATGATTTTCTTTACCTGATGCATCCCACTGTGTCCCTGGTGGGAGTGATGTGTTAGGGTCACCCCTGAAATCTACCCATGCATAAGGAAAATCTTCAATCATGAAGATTTGGTTCCTGAGCCATATAAAGAACTGAGGAGTATAGCGAACCACTGGAGCACCATTGCCACCATGGCGAGCCATCAATGGCATCCATCACAACATACGTGGTTCCCTAGGTCCCATGGGATCCACTAGAGACTGCTGAGGTGCGAGGAGTGGAATCCTTTCCAAAGAAAAATACATAAGAATGGATCCATATTCGAAGTTTTTCAACCTCCCATTCTTCACTCTCATAATTTGGCCTTTCATGTTGAATAACACTCCTTCGCACCAGTTGAAAATTGTTCCCTGGGAACATTCAACTGCAGTCTGCATTTGTGCTTTGTTAGCCACATGCGGTGCTGCACTTCCACACAACCTGATAATTGTAAATGAAAGGATCTTTAGGTCTAGTTGCACAATGGTTTTGATATCAATGCGACCATCCTTTAACTCTGAATCTTGGCTGCAATATTGAGCCATATAAGATGCAGTGGGCAGACCACCTAGTCTTGACCCAAACAAGGAAATGTCTCTACCTTTGTGGGGTAATCCAGTGATGAAATAGATATCCTCTGGCTCGATCACAAGCCTATGGTGTCCAATGATGAATCATTTCTCTCGAACATCCCAAGCATTGACTAACCAGGTCATCAGCTCTAACTATGCCTTCATTCCTTGAATCGCCAAAAATTTATACAATCTGTAATTTTTTAATGTGGCAATTGTTTCCGGGTCATCCATGGCTTTGTTATCTTGTATCTCATGCTCCCTTTCTCGTCATTCCAACATGAATACAAACCTACAAACCATCACTAAGGATCATTAGAAATCAATTGGGAGAAATTGGGCCATTTTTTATGGATAGAAACACAATTTTTCAAACCCCACGACGCTTGTGTGGGTTTAATGTATACACAGCGCGTTTTTGCGCACTATCTATACATAAAAATCGTGGCGGCCCGATGATTTTTTCAATTAAAAATCATCGGGGTGCGTGAGTTTCGCCACGAAAACCTCTGCACCCCTGAGGGCGGATTTCAAAACCTTGTTTCCCCCTAAAAAATGACCTAAAAACTTAAAATAAAAAACTAAATGGATGAAAAGAAAGATAATGATGATGTGGAATACCTGGCGTTGACAGTTCTCGAAATGGATGGCTGGTTCTCCCGATATCTACTCTGGAAGGTTTAGGGGAAAAATTCTTTCTTCTTTGCTTTGAAAACTAAAAGGTAAAAATGATTTGCTTTGAATTATTTTATAGTTTTAAATGAATAAAACAATATTATTTTGTTTATTTTCACTTTAGAAGTCAAAAGTCAAAATATTTTTCGTATTTTGAGAGCAGATATTTGTAATTTTTTGAGTTTTTGTGTAGGAAACAGGTTATGTTTGAAAAGCATCATTTTGAAATGCGTATAATTTTATCATTTTTTCGGGCTCTATTAAAAATATGAAAAAGAAAAACCCTGGAGTCCTCTTTTAAGCCCTTTTCAAACTCTCTAAACATGAAAATATCGTCGAGCACTTGACTATTCAAACTCGTTAAAGTAAATGAACAGTCGTCTATTCAGTATAATTTTACCCCTTTTACAGACTGAATTAGACTATTTACGAAAAATTTAAACGTTGACTAAGCATGTTCAATAGAGTTCTCTCCTACATTATTTATCCTTTTTCAGATTTGAGAGACTAAATTTACGAAAAAGAACACTACGGAGTTTACTTATTTTTTTCTTCTGACTCCTTAAAACTGAAAAACATTGAGTTAATCCTATGTTGGACTCGTTAAAATTAAACAATACAGGACCTGTCGATCACAACAGGACTGAACCACTCCTTCTTAATGTTCGTTTAAAAAATAATAAAATGGAATCGTCCGAAGGATGAGGTTACACAACAAACAAATGTTATCCTCCTCAAGCTTGACAAAAAATAAAGAGGTACTTGCCATTAATGGTGAGGGAAAAAGTGAGAAAAAGAATCCATTTGTTATCCTTGTTTTAGAAAGCAGCATGTCACTCTTGAACAGGACAATTTTTCGCACTTGTACCTTGGTTGGGTAATCCTTTGTCTTACAGTTAATCAAACCACATTGAAATTCTTTAGTTGGTTCCTGGGTATTATCTTTGAGTCAAATGCTGCCAAACCGTTTACAGTGTCGTTATGTGTTTAAGAGAAAGTTCAATTTTAAATTTACCATTCTTTGCAAACATTTGTCTTCATTCGCGTTGACCATCCCTAAGTCAGTCCTTGCAATTTATTCAAAACTGGATCTAATGGTTTCGTGTCGTAGGCTTTCCTACGATGGATCACTTTATGTCGACATCATATCATTATCTAGAAATTTGATTTAGAATCCTATCAGTACCTTGGAATCTGCATGCCTTAATGGTAGGTTCCTCGCCTTCGATGATAGGTTCTCATCATTGACCTTCAATCGAATGGTTCTATGAGTGTTCAACTGCAAATCATTCATTCACACTTCATATCTTGTGTTGAAGTACTTTGAGAGCCATTGTCATTATTGGTGGTTTCTCTCACACTTGTTAACGGTTCTCATCATTGACCGGTAATCAAGTGGTTTCTACCATGTTCGACTTCGACACAATCAATTGCATGGATAGATTCGTACTAGTTCGAGAAGCAGAAATCAAGACCCTAGATCTAGTTTCCATCATCCAGGTTGCGAGGACTTATGTATATATGATACAGTAGACTTATTATGACAGATGGTTGCGCCCATACTGTGTCTACTCTTGATGTAATGCTAAAATCATACATGTGCTAGAACATTTAGTTATTTTTTCTCTGAGTATGGGAATGCCTACCTCAGTGATGATATATATTTTCATTGAATGTTTTTACAGGTGTTCGACCGGTGTCTCCAATCCAATCCTTGGAATGATAAAGCACTTCACTCTTTAGAAAAAATTTCTCAAACTTCACACTTTAGGGGGAAATCTGTTACACGTCATTTTATCACCATGACATTTGACTGTCATTATGGGTCTATCACGATCCAAATAATTCTCCCTTAGAGATCAAAAATACTTATGTTCCTAAACCAAGTCTTGGAAACTAGAGAAAATCTCTTTAAAACCTTTAAAAGAGTACTTGCACGCTTTTTGTCACCATTACTTGCACATGTGCTGATACTTCTTCTATTATTCATGGCGATCACTGCTATATTTAACACTAAAACCTGCGCACCCGCATAAAAAGGAAGTAAATATAAAAATTAACTTCTAGAAGCCTAGTTGGTCGAATATTCTCCCAACTAGAAGCCTCTAGAGTCATGCCAGTTTAAGCTTTATCCCTCTACTCATGGAGCTTATCCCTTGGCCAAAGGAACCCAAATACCTTCATTAAAGGAACTCATCCCTCTCTTAGTGGATCTGAAACTACCTCAATCTCTCTATAAATTGCGCTGAAGTTTCAGGTTGAAGGGTAGATACTGACTTGTATAGATTCTAGGCTGGAGAGAGTTCATAGAGTTCATAGATTCTGAACTAGTAAGTTGTTGTTTTCACATTGAATATTACACCTTTGTGTACATGAATTCATGTTGGTAATTCTAGAGAGAAAGGTTTATCGGACTGAAGGAAACGATTGTGTAGACACACGGGAGAAATTTGTACAACATCAAGGCTCAGGTTGTAAGATCACTCTTTTTAATTTTCGATAATACATATGGATACCTTTTTCTCATTGTCTTGTTTCTGAATTCATGGAAATGATGTCAATACTTAGACTCATTGATCACTAAGTTAAACTAGTATTCATGATTATTATATATTGCAGGTGATTTTATCATGATTATTATATATTGCAGGTGATTTTATATTTTTCATTGTTTGTGATTACAGGTTCTTCTCAGCATTGAAGAATTGATTTGGAGCGAAAGGAAAAAGGCTACATCGAACGTCTCGTTTGAAAGGTAGGATCATAACCTCCTTATTTCAAGGTTGTAATAATCTAAAATACAAATCTTTTAAAGAAAGAGGCATTCAATGGATCTTTGTTTCTAGTTACTTGTTAGAGTACTAGGGAGATCTCTCTTGTCTGCAAGAGGAATTAATCCAAAAATCAAGATGTTCAAATGCCTTAGTTGCTTCTAGAGTCCAAGAAAATGCATCTTTCAGTAATGCTGTTAGAGGTGCTACTATTCACCCATAACTCTTAACAAAATTGTGATAATACCCAGTCAATCCGAGAAATCCTCGAAGATGCGTTATGGTTGTGGGTATTTTCCATTCCTTAAAGGATTTAATTTTTTAGGGTCTACCTTAACACCCTCATGAGATACAATATGACCCAAATATTACACCTGCCATACTCCAAAGAAATATTTGGAGGTTTTTGCATATAATTATTTCTCCTCCAACAGTTTGAGCACCCTGTCAACATGTTGAACATGATCCTTCCAATACATGTTGTAGATTAGTATATCATCCAAAAATACTAACACGATTTTTCTAAGGAAGGGTTTGAAAATGGAATTCATCACATGGATTTTTTTATTTTTTTATTTTTTTTATTTTTATTTTTTATTTATTTATTTATTTATTTATTTTTATTTTTTTATTTATTTATTTATTTATTTTTATTTTTTTTTAATTTTTTTTTTCAGAATGTCTTCAATATTCATTCTAATTTGATGATATTGAATGAAGATATAGCGTGGTGAAGTAAATTGCTCCATGTAATTCATCCAAAAATTCATCAATGACATGTGTGGGAAATTTATCTTTAATAATGAGATTTTTGAGCTCCCTATAATCTGGACACATATGCCATTATCCATCCTTCTTGTGCACTAATACTACTGGAGTAGAGAAATAACTTTGAGTAGGTTGAATTAAACTAGCCATTCTGAAACCATACATTCAATTTCACTCTTTAGGGCATACAGATATTTGTAAGGTCTGGTCTTTAGAGGAACACTTCATAGAACCAAATGAATAACATGATCATAATCACAAATAGGTGGGATGCCTTTGGGAGTCTCAAATAACTTGGAATGATTTTATAAGGCTTTTTGGAGAATTGAGAAATAGATGATTTTGATGTTTAAAAGTCTAGTGAGAATAATTGTGCAATTACACCCTATTGTTCTTTCTTCAGAAGTTTTTTCATGCAATTAGAGTTTATTATCTTTCTTGGTTTCTGTGTGATACCCTTTAATTTAATATCCTTTACTTCCCAAAAAAAAATTCAAGAAAAGTTCTTGAAAATTAAAAGCTATCGTCCTCAAAGATTGTAACCATTAAAATCCTAGTACAACATCAATACCACCCATTGGAATGGAAAGCATTGGACTATTCAATACATATTTACCCATGGTTACCTTGATATTATGTCATTTTTCAGAGCTATTTATAGTTCCTCCATTTGCAACCATCACTTGAAACTCGGGTGTTGGATATAGGAAGCAATTCAATTCCTTGGATATATTACAATGAATAAAATTATGAGTACTACCTGAATCAATCAACACTATTACATTTTTATTCTTGATATATCCTTATATCTTATGCATTTGTGGAGTGGTAATTCCTGTTAATTCATTGAAATATATTTTTGGATTCATTTATTCTTTCTCAGGGTTTGGTTCCCAGTGTATATCCTCCTCTTTTAATGTTTCTTGTTCCTTTTCTTCCTCCTCTTCACAATATATGTATAATAATTTATTCTCGGCACACTTATGACCTTAGTGTATTTTCTAACAATTGTAAAAAATCCCCTTTTATCATTTTTTCTCCAATCTTGTGGTGTAAACCTTGTATGTTATGGAAGGATAGGAGAAACAACACTTCCATCTTTATAGTTGTGAGTGGTAGACTTCCTCGTTGCCATAATTTTTCTTTCAACTTTTCTGGCCACCCTGAATGCCTACTCCAATGAATTAGGTTCCCAAAGGAGAACCTCATGTTGGATGTTATCCTTCAAATTCCCTATGAATAAATCAATCCCATTCTCCTTTGGAATATCTGTTACGGTGATATTCAATTTTTGGAAGTCCTCTATGAGCTCTGCCATTGAACTCTTTTGTTTGAGATTTATCAATTGGATAAAGAAGGTGTTTCTCTTTGTATCCTCATAATGTGCAACCATTTCCTCTGTAAAATTGACCAAGTGGAAATTGGTTTACGAGAACAAAGCCATAGATACCGTACAAACTTATTGGATTCTAAATATAAAGTTGCAATGCGTACCTTTTGTCTGTGTTGCAAATCACGGAGATCAAAATATTGCCCCATCTGTAATATCTATGTTATCAGATCCTTCCCATCAAAATTCTTCATGTCAATATTTGGAATGTGGTGGTTCTTAAAACCAAAATTGGAGTCTCTAAAATCATAATTCATATTCCTTTTGTCCTCATCATGATTTTCATGTATTACCTTGTTACCACTAGGAATCCTTTCTTGCAAAAACTTTGTCAACCCTTCCAATTTGACATTCATCGCATCCATGTCTACTTTAAAACTCCCATATCTTCTTTTAAACCATCCTTCAAACCTTCCATGTCCATTTTTATTTTTACTTCCAAACCGTCCATATTAAAATTCATCATCGCTTCCAATTCATTTTTGGTTACTCTGTGCGAGAGTGAAATTTGTTGCACTTGGTCTCGTAATTATGATATATCACGTTGCATTTCTTCCTCTTATGCATGCATCATATAAGAGATTTTTGGTTGCTTAATAGGTGTGTCCATTTTTTTCCCGAGGAATTTTGGAATCAAACAATGATATATATGCTTTAATGTCCTTTGAATTAATTCAAATTGATTGTTCAAACAAAATTTATGCAAAATTTAAACACTTTTTTTCTTGCTTTTTAGGAGATAGATACTGAAACTATTGTATTTATGTAATTTTGAATCTCCAAGAGATAAAATTTTATGCTGTGGTATAAATATGAGTCTTCTTTCCAACCCCACAAGTCAGACTGATATTGGATTCTTAAAGGAATAGTTATGCCCAATCTCCCACGATGACCTGATTATAGACTGGTTCAGTAGAGTGAACTTGTAAGGAGTTCCGTGTGTCACTATTTAGACCTTCATCCTTGACAATGATACCCAAAAAACAAAAATTTGTCCACTTTCATTCACTTTTTACGAAATTCAAATACGATGGTCAGAGAGAAAGTTATGACAATTTTACCTAGATCACATGTTTGAGATGGAATTCTAGAGCCTGCAAAAACCCTAAATTCCTTGGATCATATCTCTGAAAATATAGTGAACCAGATCTTAAATTTGTACACAATGCTCGCAAATATTTCGGCTCCATGTGGTTGCAATTTTAGCTTTTAAAGCTTCGTAGAAAAAAAGTTATAGCAAAAAATCCAAGATGACATGTTTGAAGAAGTGAAACCCTAGAATCCAAAGCTTTGATACCAAATGTTATACAAACAACTCAAATAAAAAAAGAAAAGATAGATCAGCGAATTAAAAATTGTCCTCTTCGAGGGTTAAACCTCCTTTAATTTACATAAATGAACAATTCTTGGATGATACAAATGATAAGACCTCCTTGGTATATATATGAGTCTAAGGGGTCACAATATAATCAAAGTCTACATAACAATAATAATTTAAGGGCATAACAATAACAATAGTGGGCTTTTATGGGGCACAACAATAACAACATTGGGGATACATGGGCACAACAATAAAAATAGGGGGCTACACTGACAATAAAAATAAGGGGAATACACTAGTATTATAGAGACCTAACACAAAGGACTAGAAAGCTTCGCTGAAGGAGTCCCTTATCCTGCAAGACTTTTAACTCTTCCCCTCCCCTTTTCTTCCTCATGCCCTACCTATCATTTTCCAGTATCCTCGCCCAAATTTTGGTTTCCCCCTTCTCCCAATTTCCTTAAGCTTAATTTTGGCAGAACTTAAAAAATATATATAGGTCTAGCTAAGTATGGAGGAGTTTTTAGGGATGGCAATGAATTACTGATAGGATTGCAAAGATTCTAGGTAAGAAGGATTTAACAACCCAATTCACAACAATATACATAATAAAAAAAAGAATAAAATCCGTGAAAGACAATATTGATCATCATCACGTTAAAGGACTCTACAAAATTGATTTCTCTTGTAGTAAAAGTTATATTGGAGAAATTGGATGCTCCTTGCAAAGAAGAATGGAAGAGCGTGAAGAAAACATTAAAATTGACTACTCACGCACTTCATCTCTTGTTGAGCACTCCTCTAAAGTTAAGCATAACATTTTCCTAGAAAATGCTAGGATCATCACCAGAGAAGAATGCAATCAGAACAGAAGAACTAGGGAATCCCTTGAGATATTAAAGCATCCATATAATCTCAATGGGGTTGGTGGTACTGTGATTAGTGACAATTGGTTTCCTCTAGTTCAACAGATTGGTTCTTCTACTTCTACTCCCTCTTAGATATGACCCTTTCCCCTAACTTGGGTACATATAACATTAATTACATTAAATATATTAATATACATTTATCATATTAATAATTTGTAATTTGAATTATATTATTTAATATAAATAATATTCACAAATATATTTTTATTTTCTAAAAATAATTGTAATTTCTATTAAAGAAAATAAAAATTACATTTTGTAGACACACATAGTGTGTATGCAAATAAGATTAGACAAGTACATGGTGGGTACAAACAATGAGGTAAAAAAAAAACATGTAGTTCCATAAAAATACAAGGAGTGTCACAATAAAAACTAGAAAAAACAATAAAAGGGAAATATTCACTAATATAATATATAATACTCTTAATTAATTTACATTAATCATTAATTATATTAATTATTTAATATAATATACCTTAATTATTTTTCATTAGGTTTTTGTAGTATATCATTTACTATAATACATTAGTTATTATAAATATATTGCATTTTTAGTTTTATAATATATCCTTTTACATCAATTATTGGATTCTATATCATTTAAATATATCTCTTTAGTATTACACGTGTGTGTGTGTGTGTTAGATTATTATTAATATTTAGGATTATACGATTAGAGGTACTTTTAATATCAATTGAATATGTATCAACAAAACATCCGTTTCGATAATTAAGATTCTAAGTTTAGGATTTTCTCAGTCGACCTCTTTAATATTTTGATCTTTAATCTTTTAAACTTATATTATATTATATTTATTCCTTTGCTTTTGCCTCTTCTTTCTCCAACCATTATACTAAAGATGGATCCTCTTATGGATTCAAAATGTTGGCAACCTTCGTTTATTACTAGGGACAATTTGAAGTCTTTATCCAAAATCTACGAAGGGTGACATTCTCTTACTCTATTATGGATCCATGGGTATCAACTCTAACAATGCAATAGAATTTTATGCTATGAAAAATGTATAATATTAGTCCATCATCACAACTTCTCTAAGCTATTTATCAATGGTTCTAATTCTAGAAGGATCTCTCATAAATGGAGGCTAGTGAGTCTATTGGGGAGGAAAGCAACATCTATACCTTTCATATCAGTTATCCTCCCCATCCATGTCTACAAAAAAGGAAACATGATCATGGATTACCTCACCAATTAAGGATGCTCTCGTGACTGATATGAAACTCTCCTAGCAATATATGTTCCCTTAAACTCTCAAATAAGAGTTTCAAGCATTGGAAACACATATCTATCCAACTCTGATTAGGTGAGGAGGGACAAAAACTCACCACCTTGTGCGATCATTTGGCATGTCATGCTTCTGCACTAAGGCAATCCCTACAACAAGTGGAAAGTCTAAGTTATTGATATCAATAGGTGGGATTGGCTTTGATGTAGGTTGGCTCTAAGGACCTTAATGATGCTCATATAAGAAATAGAGGGGGGGGGGCGAGGCAGTGGCCATCAATCCCCCACAACCATTCTCAAAGTGTCATAACAAGGTTAGTTCTATTTTTGTCTAGCTTTGTAACATCAAATGGTTATTTCAGCTTGAGACCATCTTCAAGTTGCCATGATTTTCATCCTCAATTTTTTTGTTTCCCTTTAGTTGGTTCATAGTTATTTTTCTTCGTAGCAATATTTCTTTGTCTTAGCTTGCAATGAATGAGAGAGAGCACATTCCTTCTTTGTCCATTATTTTCATCCCACCACAACTACACAAGTTAGATTTTTGGAAACTAGAGCCTCGACATCCTTAGTCTCTAGTGATTTGGTATCCTCTATAGCTAGCAATGGTTAGGTAAAGGGCTTGCATACCAGAGGTGGTCACGGAGTTTCACGATCTGAAGATTGTATGAGGTCATATGTAGACAAGATTCCCAAAGATTGTGCACGAGGAGTTGAGTGAGTTTGAGGTGGTTGTGGCTATAGATAGGGCGTGCACTATGGACTTCGAGTTTTTGGCAGACGTTTCATATTGGATCCCTGACCAAATGCACACTCGAGGAAGGAAAAGTGGATATCTCCTCACCATTTACCTCTATTGGAATCTCAAAATGTTGTCAAGGGAAGTTATCATATAGATAAATGAGGATAAAAATGAGATACTACTCATGTTGGATAAGGTAGTTTTACACTATAAGGAGATGTGTATTTTCCTCAAGAACATTGAAGAATAATAGCCTCATGGCCCAGAATCAAGTGGTAGCTACAAGGGATGCCGCATCCCTGTTGAGGTGGATGCCTTAAATTCTCCTTGATTTTTATGCATTTTCTTACTTAGTTCTTTTAGTTTTCTTGGTTAAGGAGGCATAAAATCTGTGAACAAAGAGGCCCTATATATCAAGGTCTTCCTAGCAATTCCTAGGATTAGTTTATTTTTACTTTTATATTGCATGCAACTTTGTATGTCCATGATTATGTGGTATCAAACTTAAAGTTGTTTTTGGAATATATTCTCTATTTTTTTTTAGTGTGGTTCACATACACCAGACATTGGTGTTTGTTACGTCCATGGAAATATCTAAGCAGATACACCCAAAGGGATCACTTCTCATCGAGTCATTAGCAGAGCCTAACTCTAACAGCATCGAGGAGAATAGACCCCATTAACAAGGCACTTTTAACGACGATAACTCAAATGCCTAAGGATGAATAATATCATTATGGGGAGGAGAGGAGAAACAAGAAAGAAACTGTGAAATAGAGGGAAATGGAGTAGAATTCATACCTGTGTAAGTAGCCAAGACTAAATAACTTTTGGCAGGAAGAGAGGCCAAGGTTATTTTTAAGGTTGTGATCGAGGAGGAAGAGAGCCTAGACGAGATGGAGGGCTCTCTTATCAACTTATTTTTTCCATTTCAAAATGTAAGATAGTAGACACATTTGCTGAAAATCCTATTGAAGGCTACCCACCTCATGGCAGAGGAAGCATCTGAAGGGAATCTTCCAATATTGAATTTTTTATTTCCTTCTATGACCTTCGACCAATAACTCTATGTCTGCAATAAGGAATTATTTTAAATTAAATGTGACTTGTATCTAGGTCCATCTATGATCTGGATTTGTGCCCTAACTCAGTTCTAATCCAACAAATGTGACAATATTGTTTCCAATAGCCATGAGAATATTTGATTTCCAAAAGAGGAAGGGTAAACGCAGGATGACCTAGATTTTCATAGAATCCACAAGTTCTCTTGAAGGATTATAATTAATAGTCTAGTGACGAAGGGAGATACCTGCTTTGCCACAAAATATTGTTGTTATCTTCTTCTAAGTGAAAGATGAAATCCAACCACCCATGATGAAGTAATGGAGGATTGGAGAATAGCTGATCACTGGCTTCCATGTATCAGGAAGCCATCCCCCACTCCCAAGAGTTTGATAATACATCTATGGAAACAACCCACCAGGGTTTTACCTAAATAGTCCATTACTTGTGAGAGATTGATGTATTTTCCAACCACAAAATTTACTAGACTTGTCTGATGCCGAATGCACATTTTTTCCTCCTCAATTCGTCGATTTGTTTTTTTTGTAGAGAGTAACAGAGGGGCGTTAAAGGAAATGAGAAAGCTCGAAGGGTTACATGGATCTAGAGAGAAAGAGGAATGGGGAAAATGAGAACCAGATTTAGAGTGGAGGAGAGAATGGGATTCAGGTTCAGAGGAGATAGGAGGAGGAAAATATTGTTGTGAGATAGCTAGCATGGAGGGAGGTGGTGATGGGACAACTAGAGAAGGATTTGGAGACGTGGATGAAGTAAAAGTATGACACTGGTTAATTTCATGTTGAGTGATGAAAGGAAAGAGGGAGATGGATTTGAATGTGTAATCCACCTCTCCACCACCCACCCCCACCCCCCCCAATACTCCACGTGAGAAGTGGGTCAGAAAGTGACAGTCCAGAAATGGAAAAGTAGGCCCTCCAACAAAATGGAGAAATGGAGCCCGAAGGTACTGATAAATGAAATAGGCAGAGAAGGGTGTGGGTATATCAAGGGAACAAGAAAGAAGTACAAATCATAGTTAAGATAGATTGGAAACCGAAGCCTTGAACTAGTCAAAGATGAGGTTGCAGGCTTACTGGGCGGCACCGTAGAATCCGTAGAGCCATCTCAATATAAAATAAATCAATAAATTAATAGAGTAATTTTAATTTTGGATTTTTTTTTTTTTTTTTTTTTGGGGAATTAAGGTTGTTAAAGTCCTTTTGCATGGTCGATGGATTTTAGATTAAACTATATTCATGCTAGTTTATTTGAGCCATCAATATAAAATGAAGTTATGAAGTTGTTCATAACTTCAATTCTTCAATTTAGCATGACATGACCTTACTATTCGTAGAAGACAAGTAAAATTTTTGTAAGTTAAATTACTCCATAAAGATATACTAGTTAACGAAATTGATTAAGGAGAGTCATCATGCTCAAAATAGAGAAGTTTGGTTTTTCTGTTGAAATTGGAAACAAGAAACAATGAAAATGGCATCCAGAAATGGCACCAGGAAATGGTACCATAGGGGGCTTCTGATTTAATTTTCCCTTAATTAAATTCGAAGAAAAATTGTAATTTCATCTCATAACAACTTGTATTAGTTAACTGAGTCGGGAAGACTTAGTTCGCTTAGTAAATTCGAGTTAGATGTCTAAGATGATGCATGCAAAGGGATTTTCTATTTTTAGGGGGTTCAGATATAGTTATTTGTGATTTGTAATTAGTTAACTCAAGAAATTGAGTTAAAATCAATTTAACTAGTCCTAACTGAGAGATGAGCTAGTGAGAGGTCGAGCGAATTAAATTTGATTTGATTCACAAGCAATGATCAATAAATTAACTTATAATTTTCTATAAATGGTTGTTGCATGTCAGTTCTAAGGAAGACCCAATTGATTCTGAGGTTAAAGGGAAGATATCTATCAGTTGTACTATTAGAAAATTGTAAAGGTCACGCATGAGGTCATCATGAAGGCCCTGAAGTATTGCACAATAATTAATTGGTATTTTCCTAATTAATAGGGGCTCAATTAGCCCAACAATGTGTAAGGAGGGCTGGGCAAGAAGTGGCAAGAAAAATGTTAAATACTTGACCAATTTTTCTTAGATTGAAAGCCGGTTACGAGCAGGATCAGAGTGAGACAATCAATAGAGTGCAAGAAGTTTCTCAATGTGAGAAAGCATTGTATTGTTTCATGATCTTGGCCATATGAAATATAGAGATAAATGGGTTTTGAGTAGTTGCTTTCCCTAGATACATCTTGTGTTGTGCGATTAATAATTTCTTTCTCTTACTTGTTATGTGATTGTGCGATCAAATTTTGTTTCAGCAAATTGTAGAAGGATTCAGTATCTTGTTTTAGTACATTATAATATCAGATTGAATCCCATGGTTATATTTTCTACATGGTATCAGAGTGCCAAGAATCTCAATAGAAGATATGAACAATTTTTTGTCTTAAACAAGTTCTAACTTGCAAATTTCTTCTTCAGGATCCAGCAGCAGATCTAGATGTCTTTCAATGGATTGAGACACGAATATGCTCTTGAGGGAAATTTGAATTACATAGCATGGAAGGACATGATAGAGGCAGTTTTGGAGGACAACGGGTTGAAGGAATTCACAGATACTAATATTCCCAAGTCCGCAGCAATAGATGCTCAAAATCTTGATGCATGTCAGAAGAAGGTAGAAAAGGTGAGAAGGATCTTGTTAGAGGGAGTTCGAGATCATATTGTCTCAAGTCTCCATGGGAAGGTGACTTTATATCCTATGTGGAAGGCCTTGACATATTTTTTTTCAGAATAGTAGTGCCCACAGGAAGTTGGCGCTGAAAGACGAGCTCATAAATATCAAGATGGAGGAGGGTGAGATGATACCAACATACTTGACGAAGTTCACTCAATGTCAATATGAGCTTAGAAGTGTTGGTGTGTGTTAACACTGGAAAATCGTACAATAGAAGATGACATTGATTAATTTCAGGCAAAATGATTTACAGTGCTGGAAGACATTACAGAATCTGGAAAGTATTTAAAAATCTCTAAGGTCTAAGGAAAATCAAATTTGAACAAGTCCTAAATGCTCTTTGCGCGCATAATCCTTCGTGAAGAGCGCCTTCCGCGCGCCTTTTTTCCTAATATGTGCACAATCCTGGGAGTGGCGAAATGTCACTATCCGAGAGCACACAAAGCAAAGGACAAGTGACCCCTTACTTAAAGTCACCTAAGGATAGCCACCACCGCCTCCTTAGACACTATGTGAGCACACAATGGAATATTTGGAGCACACAAAGGAATCATACCCCTCTCTTGGGTCACCATCCTCCATTTACCAAGATAGGGAAGGGAGGATTTGAAATCTCCTATATAATACTACCATGAGATGAAGAATTGGTGAACACATTGTTATGTTGGCCAGAATTTCCCAAGAAATACCAACAGTGTGTGAGCCGGAGTTGCAGATAGAGGGGACTCAATTGTTGGCCATCCAAAAAATTCAGTCCAACACAGTAGAGAGAGAGGGAGACTGCACCGAGGCAAGCTTGGGATTAAAACATCCTTGCATCAGGACCTAGAACCCATGGTCTAGGGGCCCTTTGGAAAGAGGGTAAAGTTTCACTCTTATTACTACCAGCGCTCAATAAGAGGGGCCTAGAGCCACCGTTAGTATTATTATTTTCGTTTGACTCTTTTTAGAGCTCGTGTTTATTTTTTTTAGTTTTTTGTTTAGTTTTTAGTTTATATATGCATGTTATTTCTCTATCTAGTATGCTTATGAATCTAGCTTGTTCCACTAACTTGCTTGACTCCACTTCTTTTTCTTCATGTTACCAATAACTTAAGTGGGTAAACCACACCCCTTAAGTTGGTTTGATTTCGTACATACATGCACCAAACACACTCCAACAGGATTGGCGACTCCACTAATGTTTATTACCAAGTTTATGTGGTTGTGATTTTTTTTGCGGAGACCTTTGTCTGTGTTGTGGAGCGGAGCTGAATTTCCCCTGATTTATCTTGCAGTCCCTAGTTCATCCCAAGTGACAGACTGAAGCAGAGCAGCTCCAAAAAAAAATCTTGCAGGAATTTGCACGCGTCTTCTTCTCACATATGCACAAGGCACGCATTCAGAGCTAACCCACGCACAGACAGCGCACCTGTTTCAGCTTTTTTGCGCGCAAAATACAAAATGAGAAATTTCTCCCAAGTTTCTGTTTTTTCCTGATTTAAAGTGCTTGGAATCCCCTAATACACCTGCCAGCACTGGTTGTGGTACCCCGCAGCTTGTTAAAGCTCACTCTATGCTGCTTTTTGTAGGCTTAGAGTCAGTTTTACTTCAAGTTAATTTTTTCAAAGTTCACACATAGTTTAAGAAGGGGGGGGGGATAACTTGCATTCCGAAATAAAATTATGTTTTGCAAATTTTGGTACTTACACACCTAGATAACTAGCCAAAGTAAGTGGCCCGAGACCACGTATGCATAGCTAGTTTTCTTTTTTCTAGTGTAAAAGCTTTAGTTTAGTTCAATTTTTTCACTAGGAATTTTGAGACTAGGATTGAATTGTTTATAGAAGAGAAAGTAATCTCTGCTACCTTTGCACCCTCCGGTGATCCTAGGTAAGCATATGAACACTCCCTATTCACAATTCTCCATCTCCCTATAGTTGGTCACATAGATTAACTAGGAAAAATAGAAAGCGGCCCATTATCCGCACATGTTTTTCTTTTGAGCCAAGAACAATACAACATAGTTTCAAACGGGGATTTTGTAAAGGATCAAAGAATATCCACACGTTCAAACTATGTGCTTGTCCACTTTGTGCTCACACACACTCACCCACTAAGCAAAGCAAAGACACCTAAAACTAACTTAACCAAACTCACTAAATTCTCCCCACAGGGGCCACAAAAAAATTTATAGCTTAAGTTAGGATTAAGGGGGTAGGCATCCAATAAGCCACCTTGATCATACTTCATCTTGAAACATAGAATTTGTCTATTTATGGAGCTTCAAATCCACCTATCAACCCACGGTAAAGAAAACCTGAGCGCGACAGAGACCCTTTTCAAAGGGGATTAGGCTTAGGCACACTGCGTGCGGTATCAATCGCTACCTGACTTGGCTGATACTCGGTACTGTAAGCTAACTACCAAGAAGCCCAAAACTCAAATTCTCATGTGGGACAGTGGTTCTTAGTGGCAAAAAAACTACGGCATCCTTTTCCCTATAGGTCACGGTGTAGGCAAGCGCCAGACCCTCTACCCTTACCTTGGTTGATTCTCTTCTGCTTCGCCAGCTCTTACGGAACGTTGTGCCAGCACTCGCAAGAAATATTCTCAAGGCCCAGTTACTTTTGAGTGTGTGAGGATGAATAAGTCTTCTAGGATTTCGATTATCATACACAAACAAACAAAAACCACTTTTTTGATTGCTTGATCACATAGATTAATTTAAAGGGAAATTTTATTTTATTTTCACTTGGTTCTATGTATGTGACCATAATTTTTCTTTGATCATAGACTCTATCCTCTTAAATTTTTCCAAAGACCAGACCTAATCGACACCAGGAGGGACCCAACGGGACCTCGTCGATCTAGGCGTCTTTTGGACCTCCCCCATTACCGGGATGGGTTCTAGGTCTTTCGCCATTCATGCGTCAAAGATGGAACGCTGCCACCATTATTGGTTTGTCCTTTATTGGGGCAGCCGTAGTTGGGAACCCTTGTCGGTCTCCCAACACCACACCACAGACCACTCCTCCCACAACCCCTAGAGGGTAGAGGAGTGTGTTTCATTCGAGAATCCAGGTGAATACACAGCAGGGTACATCACAGACTAACCCTCTTCCTTACCAGAACTTTGTGTTTTTGCACATTGCAATGGCATCAACCTCTCAGTCACCTTTCTCATCTTCGTTGAATCTGCTCGATTTAACCAAGCTGGCGAATGACCCCATCGCACACGATCCTACATGGCCTCCCATGCCCATGAAGCTCCCTTCGGATACTGCAAAATTCGAAGGCAAGCAAGCGAAAGACCCAGGTAATCATGTCATGACCTTTCACCTGTGGTGCTCATCGAACAGTATCATTGATGACTATTCGATTGAGATTATTTCAACGCAATCTTACAAGAGTAGCCGCGAAGTGGTACGCGGAGCAATGCTCTGCTTCACATGGAACCTTTAGCGCCCTCACTACCGCGTTCCTAACATATTTTCAGTTACCCATTCACCATGATTCCGGAATGGAATTACTGATGTATTTTAGACAAACCCCCGCCATCCATATCTTGGACCATCTCCATGAATGGAGGCGGTGTCGCAGTTTATGTAAAGCTAAACTCGACGATCGATTTCTCTTAGATTTGTTCTTGAAAACTTTTACGGCAGATATTTCAAAGGATGTGGTGCAGCAGAATTCCATCCACCATATTGCCTCCTCTCAATGCACAGTCTCCTCCGCAGGGGTCCGCTCAATGTCAACCCCTTCCAATTCCATCGTCATAACCACAATCAATAACGTCGGCTCTGTAATATATATACCACATATATTTTCCCTTTTTCATAAATCTATCGGACATCTAGAGAAAATGGTGGAAAGGAGATTCCTCTGTTGATCAAATCTCCCCCCCTTGGATCCCATAAAAAATCATAGAGAGGGAGTATCATGAGGGAGTTGTGTGTGCAGTGAGCTTTCATATATAAAGCGACTCATATATGAAAAAACAGTCAAAGTAACCATATAGCAAAGGCGATGTCGAGACTTGGATCTTGAGATAATTCTTGCATGGGATTCATACACAATAAGTAATTTAAAGAAGAGTTAATTGAAAGGAGTATTAAATCCTATGAATTGTTGTGCGACTTTGTATTTTGATTATTCTCTATGAAATTATGAAATTATGTGATACACGCTGGTTATTATATGTTGGAGGCTAATATGTGTTAGGAACCAGTGGGAATGCAATGTTGGATAATTTGAATGCAATTGTCTTAGTTTGGTCTCAAGTTCAAATCGTTGGAGGCATTGAAACAACATTGTTCCATTAGTGGTAACAACCTCAAAAATGCCACTATATTTTGAAGGAGTCCACACATTGGTGGGCAGAAGTCTGATTAACCTACTTTAATTACTGGGGATGTGTTAATTGATTGCCAGTAAAATGAGTTAAATAATTCAACTGCGCATTGGGCTCATCATCGGTGCATGAATTGAATATTGTGCATAGATATTACTTTCATATCTAGGTTGTTTGTGTAGCAACATTTAAAAAATAAAATAAATAAATAAAAATTGATAAGTTGCAACGAATTTCTAGACCAAATCATAATATTGGAGAAAATGGTGAGGATTCATGATGCAATAGAGTTGTTGAATACTTTAATACATTACATTTACGATGGAATGGTAAAAATTAGTAAAGACACTCTCTTTGACATTCAGACTAGTTTACATAATGCACAAGAAAAGATCATTTTTTTGCAGCTTGAATCTCAGTTACAACAAGATGAGTTGCAACAGTGTAAGCATCATTCTGAACTTGTTTTTGATAAGAACATTGAGACAAACTCATCAATAACAAGAAAATTTTCAGCCCAGTACAAGAGCATATTTGCATGCAGAAGCAAACATCCAGCATGAACTTCCTAAGCCCATCTTAGACCTTGGGAAGAGCTTGTCAACAACAAGCACAGAACATGGCTTGGATATGACAAGGACATGTCCTTTCATATTCCAGACTACTCCAATCCCATCAAATTTCATAGTGTCGTATTTCTTCATTATAGCTCACCTACAATTGTTCTATATTTTGCTCCTCTTCCACAGCAGCAACAACAGATTGTAAAATTCCAACACTATGATCGAGAAATATCATTGTTTCGATCTTCACCCATGCAAGCACTGTGGTTGACACACTCATTCTTCACACAGATGATTCAGAAACAAACCTCATACAAGAACAAAGATTCATCTTGGATGGATTGCTTCTTGGTAATGGGCATCAACAACCAAGAAGATGTTTAAGTCATATGTCAGAACTTGTTCTAGAGTATTGAAAAATATTTCAGTTGAGTTTTCACCATCATCTCACCTTGTATCTGACAGGTGGGAAATTGGTGGTCATCTACAAGCTTCAAAGCCACTTCAAGTGAGCCTGAGCCACAACCTGTCATTCCAGATTCAGAGTTGTATCCAGAGACACAATAGTTCAAGCGAGCCTGAGCCACAACTTGTCATTCCAGATTCAGAGTTGTATCCGGAGACACAGATGCCCATGAGCATGCCTTTGGTTGGTGGTCAACCTTAAAACATCTATGCGAGGTTGATATTCTTCCTCTTTAAAGAATTCAGGACACTTGCTCTAGCAGAATACTTCATCTTCTTGCCAGTTTTGGTAGAGTTCCAGGAAATGCATCAAGCATTCCAGAGTTGGTGGTCATCCTTAAACCATCACAGACTTTAGACCTCCCTTATTCTAGGTTGAAGGTCTCCCTCTTCAAAAAATGAGGAGCACTTCCTTTAGCAGAAGATCTCAGCTTCTTGCCAGATTTGGAAGAGTTTCGGGAACTGCACTAAGCGTTCCAGTGTTGGTGATCATCCTTAAACCACCACCTTATGCCAATATTTCAGAGAGCTCATTCAGCCTAAGTGCTACCATGCATACTTTTTAGATTTGTATTACAACTCTCTTCTTGGACTCACACATACGCCTTCGGATTAAGGGGGGGAATGTTGGACACCTAATCCTCTATAGGTAGGTGTAGAAGGCGAATGGACAAAAGGAGTCCAAGAGACCACTTAGAATGTGAAACCAAGGGTCACTCCAATGTATTATATTATGCATATTTGTGAATAATAATGCAACTCATGCTTATATTGTCTATTCTTTCCTATATGTGTGTGTTCACCACAATTGAGTTTAACAATCAAGACTCTGTGAATGGGAGGGAGAAGTTACCAAATTGGAAATTTTTGTGGTCCGACTTGGTAATAGAAGAGATAAGGTGGAGCACCAGAGATGGGACCTCCGGAAAAGAAAAAGAAGAATATTTTTCATTGCTGGGAAAAGAGAATAAATCCAAGGGGAAGAAGTCCCAAGGCGAAGAGGTCCAGAGAGACTTGTCCAAGATCAAGTGTTTTCACTGTCACGAGCACAAGCACTATGCCTCGAATTTTCCACGGAAGAAGGCAAGCAAGAAGGATCCTGCAGTTGTAGTGGGTGAAGCACTAGCTTCACAATTCGAGCTTGATTTTACTCTCATTTCATGCATGGAAAACATTTTAATGGGATGCATGTGGTATCTAGACAAGGGTTCTTTGTTATATATGACGGGGAATAGAGATCTCTTCAATGACTTGGAGCAGAAGGAGATCCAACATAACATATAGTTTGGAGATGACGGGAAGTATAGCGCGACTGGCATAGGTACAGTTACCTTTCAAAGGGAGTCTCACTCCCCTCTCATACTGACAGATGTTTGAATGTTCCAGGACTAAATAAGAATCTTGTCTCCTTAGCGGTATTGGAAGACCATGGTTATGATGTCATATTTATAAAAGTAAAGGTGTTCCTTAGACACATCACCACGGGATAGGTGAAACAAATAGGTTCTAGAGTCAAGAACGTGTATGCTCTCAAGGTCGATGATGCATGAAAAGCTTTAAGGAGAAAAGCAAAGGTTAGTGACTCGGTGGTTGAGAGGGAGCCTCTCAACATGCAATGTCAGGAGTAGTCTCAGAAGTTTGTGGAGCATCCTCAATTGGAGAAGTAGAGAGGATATCGAGTGGAATCGTCCACTCAAGTAGAGACCTCCAGTAGGGGGATGGGCAGAGGGAGTACATGCAACCATACCTCCAAGTGAAAGGTGGGGATATGTGCAGATATAATCCCAAGAGAAGAAATTTGGGTAGGATCCAGTGAGATGGTGTGTCTCATGGATTAAACCTGGCTACGAGGAGCCCACAATACACATTAGCGTGAAGGATTAATTAGATTGATGCAGTCAGATGTCAAGAAGACGGAAATCAGAGTGACAAATTTCAAATACTAGAGCACATATCAGATTTAGCAACAGTGCAGAGGGCACAAATGCAGATTCAACAGCATCACATATATTTTGGTAAACAATACAGTAACCGGTAGGTGTCAGATGTTTTTTTTTTTTTTTTTGCGAGGTGAACAAGCGAATGGAACTGGGCGGGAGAAGGTCGTTTTTGAATGGCGATGAATGCGTTGCGGTGTTCGAAGGTCAGGCCAGGGATCTGTCGTTTTTGAATGGCGATGGATGCGCTGCGGTGTTCAAAGGTCAGGCCAGCGATCTGACTTCGTTGGTGCATGGATCCACAGACTCGGATTTGACCAGGTCTGGCGTGCAGATAGGTTGTTGCTCCCAAGGTGAGGTGGAGCCCCCGATCCTTTTGGACGGCAGGTTGTCACCTTTGGTATTCAACGACAGTTTTCTTGGGAGGGCGGGAGATGTTTTGTCTGCTAGTAGAGGCACGGATTTGATAAAGGGCCAGTTTCTGCAGGGGAAAGGACGCTCTCAGATTTTGACTGTGGAAGGGAAGGTTTTGGAACCAGGCGGTCTTCAGAGAGTCTTTTCTTCTGACAGTAAAATAGAGCAGGACCCTTCTGGGTTCACGTACAGAAGGGTGGAGAGTTTCAGTGATAAGGAGAGATTGCATGCCACTTCTAGCCAAACTAGCTGGGAAGAACATAGTGGGTTTCGATTTTCTGAAGACACAAAACAAACAGGCCAAAACATTGAGAAGGAGGCTGGAGTGTCGAAGAAGGGGGGCCGAAAAAATAAATGGATCAAGGTCAAAAAAGAAGAATATAACTATGTCTTGGGTGAAGACATCAGTTGGGAGCAGGTTTCAACATTGGCTAGCAGAACTCTGGTTGGCAGGGTTGTGGGGAGGCTTTTTGCCCTGAAAACTGTGGTTTCTTGGGCTGGAGCTCATTGGAAAGCTGTTCTTGGTTATGTTCCAGAGGTGGTGTCCCTCTCAAAGGGGTGGTATTCTTTCAACTTCTTGCATTCTGATCACATCCAGTGGGTGTTGCATCGGAGTTGGACTGTAGATCATTCTCCCATGCTCTTAAAACCTTGGCATCCTCTCTTTGATGCTAGTAGGGAAAGGGTGGATTCGATCCCTTTGTGGGTTCGGTTACCTGGTCTGCCTCTTCATTATTGGACTGAGGAACATCTCTGTGGTATAGGAAATACGATTGGGGTCTTCTTAGAGGCAGATCTATCCTTCTTTAAGTCTAATCTCCGGCGGGTTGCTAGAATTCTTGTGATGATTAACATCAGAGAAGGTCTTGCTGAATCTCTGAATCTCCGGTGGGGGCATTATGTCATTAAGCAGATCCTGGACTATGAGAAGGTTCCTTTTCGTTGTCGTAGGTGTTGAAAATGCAGCAAGATGATGGAGCTTATTGAAATGAAGTCGCCTTCACTAAGTGGGCCCGCAGGCAAATTCTGGCGCAAAATCTATTTTTAGACTATGTCTATTTTTAGACATATGGAGCATGGTTCGGGGATTCCAGTTTGAGATTCTTGAAGTATGTGTCATGTTGGTAAAAATAGATGAGACTCTATTTTTGAGGTCAAAGAGGTCGAAGTCTATTTTTAGACTGCCTCTCCTAAAAATATGGAAGTCAAATATTATTTACCCTTAATAATATTTAGACTATAAACAACAGTTTACTCTCTTGGAGCACTTCAGTTCGAGCTACAGAAGTGGCTCATGCAACTGACAGAGGAATCACGTGGTTCCCAAGGGTTCGATGGCATCATGCATGGTTGACTTCAGTTGGACTTCAGTGGCAGAAGTTTGGAGGAGTTAATGAGACAGCTAGTGGAGTTGTGTTCTGTTTATTTTAGTTGAACTAGTTGAGATTAGTTTAACTAGCTAATCAATTAGTTATGAGTGAAGTGAATTAAATATTATTTAATTCATTAATTAGTAACTCATTATTCAACTCAAGAACACATTAGTTCACTACAGTGCATGATCAGTTCAGTGGAGACCAATGAAAGAGGTAGATGAAAGGGTGGAGTTAGCTATCAGTTGTGACTATATTGTTGCTATTTGCAACACACAGATAGGTGGAGTAAGCCCATGAGGATTGTGTAGTTCAGGCTGGTGGTTTATCTATATAAAGAGGCCATCCCATAGCATTGAAACAAGCAATAGAGGCAAGGCAATTGGCGGGGAGTTTTGAACCAGTAACCTGTTCAAAACTGAGCTAGATTGTGAGTAACTGTATGAGAAAGTACTGAGTACTTGTGAGGAGTATTGTACCGAGTTTGTTACTTGATTTCTCCATTATAATATACACAATAGCTGCGGGGTTTTCAGCTATAAGCTTTCCCCATACATACTGTGTTAATGTGTATGATGATTTGATGTGTTATCGCTTGATTTTATTTCCGCATGTGTGATGATCTGAGTTAGTTGAGTGGAAGAGATTATGTGTTGTGTATGAAATTCAAATAGTATGTGACTAGGATAGTCTCGGTGGATAATTATTTATTATTCGGGAATCCGATCTACAAAAGAGTTTATGGATATCCTGCATATGAATGTGGTTCTCCCTCGCGCAAAGTGAAGAGCCAGGGGTCTAGTCCAGGTGTAGAGGAACAATTCTTGAAGGGGGCTGACCCTGGTCCTCACATTTCGCAGTCACAACCTACTTCAACTTTCTCTTGTGCTTCGCATTCTGATGCTTTTGCTACTAGCTTGCAGCCTGATGTAGATCTCCGGGCGTTGAGTGAGGTTTCCGGTCCAACCTTTGTGCAGGAGTCACTCTCGCAGAATGTTGGGTGTGGAGCTTTATCCATTGTGAAGGTTCATAGTCGCCTTTACGGAGCAGATTTCCAGTTGAAGGATGAGGTTATATTGAAAAATGTGTTTTCGTTGTTGAAATCTACACTCATGGGCTCCTTTCCTTTCTCCCCTGTCTACAATATCACTTTAACTTTGATGTCGACTAATGTATCGGTTTGGAAGGTTGCCAGTGGTCAGGTTCCTATTGTTGTTCCTTTTTCTTTTTCTCAGCCTGCTATATCTAAGCCTGCTCTCCAAGAGAAGGCCTCTGTTTCTATTTTAGATCAAGGTGAAGAGCTGTTGGCTCTCGTGGAATCCACAACCCTCCTCAAGTCAATTGGATATAATCGGAGATCCATATAAAAAGTGTATAGTGGTTTGGGAGGGGCGCCTCATCCGCTTCTGGCAAAAAGGTGGATTTTTGGCAAAAGCTCAGGATCGAGCTATGTTGGATGTTCATGATGGGAGGCAGATATCGATTGACAAGGCGCTTAGAGCATGCCACTCCCTGAAGTCGGGTGTGTTATGAAGATAATGTCTTTTAATTGCATGGGTTTGACAGGGCCCCAAAAGAAAGCTGCTCTCCGGAGAATTATTTTCGTGGATGGTCCTGATATTATTCTGCTACAAGAGACTTTAGGTGTAGGGACAGTGGTCAAATCCAGATTGGAAGGATGGTTTCCAGGCTGGTCTTTTGAATCATTGGATGCTAGAGGAAGGTCGGGTGGGCTGGCTGTTGGATGGAGTGACAGAACAATCAAAACTCAGAATCTCTGGGGTATGGAGTCGGTCCTGGGATTAATTTTTTGTCATTGGAGCTTGGTGAAACATTTAACATTTTTAATATTTATGGTCCATATCAGGACCGGATCCCTTTCTGGGATTCCCTCCTGGGTAATTCTTTACTCAAGAGTGACTTGCTGATTTTGGGAGGGGATATGAATTTTACTTTGGGCCAGTCTGAGGTTTGGGGTCCCCATGCTCAAATTGACACGTTGACTGGATATTTTACTCAAAAATTAGAGGAGAGTCACCTGCTCGACATTGAGCCCATTAAGATGAAACCCACATGGAGGAACAATAGATGTGCTGAAGGCAGAATAGCGAAGAGACTTGATCGTTTCCTGGTAGCTGAGCAGTTTTTGGATAGGCCTTTTCAGATTAGGCAGTGGATAGGAAGTGGGGGTGCATCTGATCATTTTCCTATATTCCTTGATTTCAAGATCGGGCCTATGAAACCTCCTAGTCCCTTAAAGTTCAACAATATATGGCTTAGGGACGATTCTTTCAAAGCTCTGGTTCTTGCTAGATGGATTCCTTTCAGTATGGATATTCCTCTTTCTGCTACCTTTCAATTTGCGGAAAATCTAAAACGCATTAAGGATGCTGTGAAAGTTTGGTCAGCTGATAAGAGACTGAGGGAGGATGTGGAGTTGAAACAGGTGGAAGAGGATCTGCGCTTGATTTATGAGGGGATTGGTGGAGGATATCAAACCCAAGTTGATAAAGACACTCTTGTCTTACTTCAAAAAAGAAGGAACTCCCTTCTTATGGATAAGGAGGAATCTTGGAGGCTGAAGAGTAGGGCCACATGGTTGGCTAGTGGGGATGAGAATACAAAATTTTTTCATGCTTATGCCCGTGGTCGGAAGGCAGCCAATACCATTTGGAGCTTAAGAGATGGTCAGGGAAATTAGCATTCTTCTTTTGAGGCTAAAGCTAAGCTGGGGGTTGAACACTTTAAGGATCTATTTAAGGCCCCAGCTCATGCTTCACTTGTGGAAGTGATAAGAGTAGCGCAATATTTTCCGAGGTTTGTGGAGGAGGCTGATAACAGATCTCTGATGGCTGAGGTCTCCGAGAAGGAATTAAAGGAGGTTCTTCATAGCTTCCAAAAGGACAAAAGTTCTGGGCCTGATGGGTGGTCGATCGAGTTTTTCTTGGCTCTTTATGACATTTTGGGGACAGATCTGTTGAAAGTGGTAGAGGATACCAGGATCTCTGGGCGGATTCCTGCTTGCTTCAATTCCACTTTCATATCACTTATTCCAAAGGTGGACAACCCTCTTTCTCTGGCGTATTTCCGTCCTATCTCGTTTTGCAACTGTATCTATAAAGTGATTTCAAAGGTGGTAGCGAGAAGACTCAAAGGTATTCTGTCTTCTCACATATCTGGGGAACAATTTGGTTTCCTGGACGGTCGTCAAATACATGAAGCAATCGGGACTGCACAAGAGGCTCTCCACAGCATGAAGACCAAGAACCTAAAAGGGACAGTGCTGAAAATCGACCTCTCCAAAGCATATGATCGGGTAAGTTGGTTATATATTCGTATGCTCCTGACTCACCTTGGTTTTGGCATCGGTTTCATTATATGGATTATGAGTTGTGTCACAACTGTCTCTTTTGTTGTGCTACTTAATGGGGCTGCTTCCCCTTTTTTCCATGCTGAAAGGGGGCTGCGCCAGGGATGCCCCCTTTCTCCCCTTCTTTTTTTACTAATTGCTGAGGGTTTGAGCAGAGCTCTTCATGAGGCTAAGAGACAGGGTTCCTTAAAGGGCATTCAGGTTGCCCCAAATTTTTACATCACACATCTTCTTTTTGTTGATGATGTTTTAATATTCTGTTCTGGGACGGTGCGTGATGCTAATACTATAGGTGAGATTCTGGTTTTGTTTGGCAAAGCAACGGGAATGGAAGTGAATGCTGGGAAGTCTTCCATTACTACTCATCTTTTGAGGGACAAGGAGAGGCGTGATTTTGTGAGACTCTTTCCCTATAATTCTGTTGGTTTGGACGATGGTCTGAATTACTTGGGGTTCCATTTAAAACCCAATGATTATAGGAAAAATGATTGGACATGGTTGCTGGAAAAGCTGGAAAAACATCTAAAAGTTTGGTCTCATAAATGGCTGTCTAGAGCTGGTCGGTTGACTTTAGTTAAGTCTGTCTTGGAGGCTGTTCCGGTTTATTGGTTGTCCCTGTCTTGGATCCCAAAGGGTGTTTTGGATGCTGCCAGGAGGATTTGTTTTAGATTCCTGTGGAGTGGTAAACAGGATTCTTTGGTGACCCCTTGGGTTCGGTGGGAGAAAATTGTTGTCCCAAAAGGGTTGGGAGGTTGGGGTCTGAAAAATATCTTTCTTTTCGCTCAGGCTCTTGCTGCTAAGGGTGGGTGGAGGCTCATCAACGTTGATAGCCTTTGGACTCAAGTGATCTCTCAGAAATACATTGCTCCATTTTCTCTTGTTGAATGGATGAGGACTCCAAGAAAATCCTTTGCAGGGGGATCGGTGATTTGGAAGTCTCTTGTTAAATCTTTCCACATCTTGGAAACAAGTCTGGCCTGGGATGTGGGAAATGGCAGGAAGCTTAGGGTGGGTGAAGATCCTTGGATGGGAAGTGCTCTACAACATCTCCTTCCCGGGCGCACGGTTGAGGCCTTAAGGCAGAAGGGGATTACTTTTCTCTCCCAACTTGCGGATCCGGTTCGGAGAAGTTTGGGCATTCAGTATTGGCTACGGGCCTCTTCTTTGGGGCTTGAGTATTTTGATGAGAGGGCATTGGCTGTTATATCCGTGCTATTAAACAGGCGCACCTTGTTCTCTTGGATAGGGATGATAAGGTTGCTTGGGATTTTGATCCTTCGGGGACCTATTCTCCCCGGGCTGGCTACACAAAACTAAGTGCTGGGGTTGTCCTGGGTGAGGAGCGGTGGTGGTGGAAGAAACTCTGGAAACTGCATTTTCCTCCTAAGACTCGGATTTTTATGTGGTGTGTTCTTGAAAATAAAGTCCCTACCTGGGATGTGCTGCAAAACAGAAGTTTTCAGGGCCCTGGATGGTGTTGTTTGTGCAAATCTGATGTAGAATCTGTTAATCATCTTTTCCTCAGCTGTCCTTTTATTAAAGGTACTTGGCAAGAGTGTTCCAGGTTATTGGGTATCCATTTTAGGTGGGAGGGCATTACTGTATCTCATGCTTGGGAATCGTGGTGGATATCTATTGCTGAGAAGAATCTTAAAGCTCTGCCGCTCCTCGTTATTTGGGGTTGTTGGTTGGCTCGTAATCGTCTTCTTTTTGATGATTCTGTCAGTACTCCGGAGATCGTTGGTGCCATGTCTGTTGGTTTACACTCTGCCTTTCCTATACATATCTGTGCTGCCAATCAGAGGGAGGTTCTTCTGTTGGATATTGATAGTAGGAACCCTTGGGGTTTTTTTGATGGTGCGATGCAGCAAAATGTCTGTGGTGGTGGAGCTCTGCTGTTTCTCTCGGAATCTCACTGGTATGAGATCTCTGTTGGGCTTGGGGAAGGGACAAATAATTTTTCCGAATTGCTGAGCCTCAAGATTCTTCTTTTGTTTGCTGTGGAGAAAGGATGCAGGCATTTAAATGTTTTTGGGGACTCCTTGAATGTGATTAACTGGATTAAAGGTATTCAAATTTGCAGAGTTCATCATCTACAAAATCTGTTTCGCTCTGTTGGGGAGATCCTCCACTCTTTTTTATCCTTCTCATGCCAGCATATCTATCGAGAAAATAATGACAAGGCTGACCGTGCTTCTAAGAGGGGGATTTTGCAGGATGAAGGTATCTGGAGGATTCGAGAACATATGGATGGTGAAATTTCCGAATACTTCCATCCTTCCTTATTTGATTAAGAGGCTACTGGTTTATGTGTTGGTCTGCATTGCAAACAGATTTTTACACTTTATGTGCTGTGTCAATAGCTGGGTGAGGGTGGATGGAATTATCTATTTCTTGTGATCAGACAACAAACTGCCATTAGATATCTTCAACAGGTCGATGTTGGTGGGTGAGTTTTATCACTCGTTTTTACTTGGGTGATCTTGCTGGTCGGCTCGTATGCTTTGGGCTGGTTCCAATTCTACATGAATTTTTTCTGTGGGCTGCACATATTGTTCGAGGTTTCAGCTGTCGTAGGCTTCTGGAGGATCAGTGATCTACTGGAGGCATTTATCACTGTTTTTTACATCCATATTTTTTTTGAAGGTGTGGCTTCAGAGTCTCTTTGGTAGGCCGGACATTTGTGCCTACTGGAGCATATACATGGGCTGCATTTATACTTTACATTTTATGCTGATGCTCCTTGTGCGTTGGATAGCTTGCTACAGGGCTCCTTGCGCGATGATAGCTTGCTACAGGTCGTATTGGTTCAAACAGTTTTTTATTTGTGTTTAGCTGCTTGCACTTGGGGAGCTGTTATTTAACTCTCGGTTTTTCATTTTGATGGTCTAAATCTGAGGGCTGGTCAAAATAAAATCGACAATCAGTGAAGACTGGTGCGTTATATTACAGTTTATTTGTGCCTTAACAGTTTGGGTGCTTACAGCTGGCCCTTTTGGTGGACAGAGCTATGTCTATCTGAATGTGCAAATGTATATTTGGGTCTTTGATCAGTTTTTGGTCCACAATGGGACTGTATGAACAGTTTTTTCTAGGTACATTTTGTATTTGACAGTTTTCTGGGTCTGCATTGACATGGTGTCACTTTGGCACTGTTTTTTGTAAACAAACTTCGGGGTTTGTCTCTATCGAACACATATCTATGTGTTTCTCAATGTAATTTGGTACTCACCTGCAGTAATAAAATTACGCTTTTTTCTCGAGGAAAAAAAAACCGGTAGGTGTCAGAGACTCTAATGACAGATGCATCATACTGATTCAATTTTTTGGAGGCTATTCCATTTCAGGAGTTGCAGTAGGAACAACACTAGAGAGAAGTGTTGCATGAAAAACATTCCAAAGGTATCAGATCGAGATAGATTGAATTCATTTCTTGTTGATAGGGAGTGTTGGAAATGGAAACAATAAACAATGAAAATGGCATCCATAAATGGTACCATATAGGGCTTTTGATTTAATTTTCCCTTAATTAAATTGGAATAAAAATTGTAATTTCATCTCATAAAAACTTGTATTAGTTAACTGAGTCAGGAAGACTTAGTTAGCTTAGGAAATTCGAGTTAGAGGTCTAAGAGGATGCATGCAAATGGATTTTCTATTTTTAGGGGGTTCAGATATAGTTATTTGTGAGTTGTAATTAGTTAACTCAAGAAATTGAGTTAAAATCAATTTAACTAGTTCTAACTGAGAGATGAGCTAGTGAGAGGTCGAGTGAATTAAATTATATTTAATTCACAAGAAGTGATCTATCAGTTAACTTATAAATTGCTATAAATATTTTTTTCATTTCAATTCTAAGGAAGACCCAGCTGAGACTGAGGTTAAAGGGAAGAGATCTATCAGTTGTACTATTAGAAAAATGTACAGGTCATGCATGAGGTCATCGAGAAGGCCCTGAAGGATTGCACAATCATTAATTGGTATTTTCATAATTAATAGGGGATAAATTAGCCTAAGAATGCGTAAGGAAGGTTGGCCAAGTAGTGGCGATCGAAAGGTTATATACTTGACTGATTTTTCTTAGATTGCAAGCCAGTTTCGAGCAGGATTAGAGTGAGACAGTTAACTGAGTGCAGGAATTTTCTCAGTGTGATAAATCATTATATTGTTTCATGATCTTGGCCATATGAAATATAGAGATAGAGGGGTTTTGAGCAGTTTCTTTCCCCAGATACATCTTGTATTGTGTGATTGATAATTTCTTTCTCTTACTTGTTATGTGATTATGCAATTTAATTTTGCTTCCGCAAATTGTAGAAGGATTCAGTATCTTGTTTTAGTACATTATAATATCGAATTGAATCTTTTGGTTAGACTTTTTACATGTATTTTTTGAGTAATGGAACTAGGATAAGGAAATATATGAGAGAAACAATTTTATGAATCCAATACAAAAATAGCATTATTAACCTATACACACACAATTTACACCAAATATAAGCATGGAACACAACTCTCAAAGGTAATAATAATATGAATTACACAATAAATCCATATAATTTTAAAAGAAAAACTACCAAACATTCTAAGAATATCTATATATCATAATCATATTAAGTCAAATTATAGCAATTATTTTGTTGTCCCCTTCGATGGGGTGATAGGGATGCAAGAGAACCTCGAGTAGGGGCACCAACACATACCCATGTTCTAATGCTACCTAAGTATCTTGTAGTTCAAGGTGGTAGGTGTTTAGTCTATAGCCACTTTTTTGTACACGTATCATTATGGTGAGGGATGTGAACTATGAAGAGCACCTAATATTCATGGCACCATTTGGGATAGGAGTTGTCTCTGTAATTATGATAAGGACAAGTGGGAAAATTTTGATTTCATGATTGTGGCCTTCATCGACAAGGATAAATACTTTGGTGAAAGGTGGGAGGCGAATTTAAGTAAGAATTTATATGGGTTTTACTATTGAAAATCATGTTTGTTTTATTTTGCTAGTTTTGGAGTTAGAGGTGATAAAGATATAACCTGTTCCTAAACCCATTGGTCTCCATCATTTTCACTAGCATATATTATTTTTCGAGGTAGCTAATCAGCTCCATCATTAGACATATTTGGAGGGGTTAATGGTCACCTTTTTGCCTTCTTAGATCTCTTTTTCTTGCTTTTTTATTATTATTTGATTTTATGATGCTAGTATAGGTGGTGATTAAGGCTAACGTACTCTGAGTGCCCAATATGATGTTCAGTCCAAAAAACCATGAATTATTAAGCATTTTTATAAGGATTTTATCATAAATACTTGGAAGAGATAGCAATTTGATTTCCAGAGGCAGCCAAGTAACTCAATCTTTGTTTACTTGGAGTCAAGTGGACTCAATCACCCCAAAGATTCTCTCCAAAAATTCGAGTTCCAGAGGCAGAAAAACAACTCAAAGAGGAGTGCACTCAATCTTTGCTTACTTGGAGTCAAGTGGACTCGATCACCCCAAATATTCTCTCGAGCAATTCGAGTTCCAGAGGTAGCCAAGCAACTCGATCTTTTACTTGGAGTCAAGTGGACTCATTTACTATTTTATAGGGAGCTGTTGTAGCTGCCCTGTAGAATAAATAGAGCAAAGCTAGAGCTAGGAAGGGTAAGAAATTTGTTGCAAGCTATTGAGCTTTTTATTATTTTACTCAATGATAAAACTTTGAGAAATGTATGAGGCTATTCTTTTATGAAATGAGAAGACTGGTTTCATTTTATTGATTTAAGTTTTAGAGAGCTAGGCTTGTGGGTTAGGGCCCAATCCACGTGCCTCAGCCTCTCTGCTGTATTTTTTCTCTGCTTTCTGTCATTTCATTAGTTCTTCTTCTGATAATTTTGTTTATGTTTCAAGTTGTTTCTTAGTTTTTCTTTCAGTGTGTTGTTGTAGGTTTCATTTTCTTGTGAGTAATAGAATAGAGGAGAAAAACCAAAAATTTGTGGATCAAGACCCCCTTCTCATCTATTTCAATAGAGATTGAGGAGGGTGAACCTTCCCACATAACCAAAAAACTTATTTTTGTTCACTATTCCTGAGATTAAAACTAGAGTTGCATTACCATTTTTCAGTATTCCTTTGCACTGCATTTTTACGCATTTTTATGTTTCTTTGTGCATGAGTTAACAAGTTGATTGCAGAAAATATTGCTAAAGCCCTAGAGCAGCTCCGTGGTGTTTCCCTGCTTCATTTTCCATATTTGTATTCACAACTTGAGCATTGTTGTTACGCCATTCATTCCCTATTTTTCTTCCGCTTATTCTAACTTCTGCACCCACCTTTTTTCCCTAAAAACACTTAAACCCTTCAGCCCACCTTATTCCTTTGTTTCTATTGGTCACCATTGCCTTACCCTATCTAACGCACAACGCTTGAAAAGCATTAAAACTCGACCTCCGCCTTTTCTCCTCGAATCTCCTGCTATCGTACTTCGTAAATCGCACTTCGCTACCTTTTCCCTTTTTCTTTTAAGACTTAATACTTCCAAATGTCGATTGAGATAACTTCGTTTCATCGCACATCGCAATCACATTTCGCAACATTTTCCCCTTTTCTTTTAAGACTTACCATTCTGTAGTCTGTCGCCGGTCCCACTGCTACATCACCCAGTGCAGTTCGCACTTCGCAACTTTTCTTGGACAACACTTCTGCTACCCCTCAAACTTTGCAATATTGCGAACTGTGATATCGTACTTCGCAACTTTTACTGCATTGCAAATTGAAAATCACAACTTTTGGCCCATCGTACTTCGCAGTTTTTACCTTTTCGCAATCGCATTTCGCAACCTTTTTTTTTTCGTCAACACTTACCGCTCCTATCTGCTGATTGTGATATCGCTACGTACTCTGCCACCGATCCCACCGCCACATTATCCTGCACATCGTACATCGTAAATCGTACTTTTTAGTTTGTTCTTCTTAACCTTTACCTCTCCAAACGCCGATTGTGATCATCCTCCATCGCAACTCCGCCATCGCACTTTTTAAATCATTCCACTCCAAATAATTTTTGTGCCACAATAAAGATTTAATAAATTTAAACCCGCTCTTTCCACCTCTAAGCCTTGTTTCATGTGTTGAGCCCTCCATTAGCACCTTTAGCCCATTTTCCTCCCAACTGCAAGCCAAACGTTGTCAAGTTTAGTTTATCATGAATAGTTGCATGGTTAGAAGCATGATAGCATGGTAAATAGATTAGTGGATAAGTAGGGTGTGTTTAGCTGATTGGCCTAGCTAGGTGCAACTTAGTTTAGTTTCTTTTCAGTCATTTCCTTTTCTGCAAATTAAATTAGTTTCATTCCTCTCATTTCTTTTTTAGCAATTTAGTTTAGTTTCCTTCCTGTCATTTCTTTACAGCAATTTAATTTAGTTTCCTTTCTGTCATTTCCTTTCTGCACATTAAATTAGTTTCATTTTCGTATTTTCCTATCTGCAAATTAAGTTAGTTTCCTTTCTGTCATTTCCTTCCAGCAATTTACTTTTTAGTTTTTTATCATAGTTTAAGAAATAGCACCCTTTCGTAAAGCAGAAGAGGATGACATGAATAGATTGCATCTGTTGTGTACATAGCACTATCACCTCCAAGTTTGTACGATCCCTGGGTCGATAAAGTAAAGTAGGGCAGCCCCTGGGAGTTGCATCACTCTTGATGCAATACCAGAACTCACCACTTTTTCACGTCATTGCCGGGGAGGTTTCAAGTAGATGTTTTGATTTTTTTTAGCATTATTTTCTGCTTTATTTTATTTTCATGTCATTTCATAAATATTATTAAAAAAAATACAAAAATATTTTATTTTAATGCCTCGTAGGAGTAGGAATACTCAAAGACAGACCTTACCTAAACCCCCACATCACCTCCTGGCCACCCTTCACTCTTCTTCAGTGGCAGTGAGAGTGAAACCCCTATAGGAGAGCCTTCTGAATATTTTGAGGATCCTATTGGGGAAGAAGAAGAAGACCTTGTTTCAACTGAGGGACCTGCTTCACCTATCTTAACCATGGCTGGGATCCAGAGAGCCTTTCCCATAAGAGAGGCAGATGGGGAAACTAAGATGAAGAACATTAGCCCCTCAACTCTTCCACACTTCCATGGACTTACCTCTGAGGACCCTGACACATTCGTGTTTGAATTTTATGTTGTTTGTAGGACTTATGACTATACCTCTGATGATCAGAAGTTGAATCTATTCCCATTCACCCTTAAAGATGCAGCCTTGCGCTGGTTCATGGATCTGCCTGGGGATAGAATCACTACCTGGGCATAGATGGAAGAGACCTTCAAAATCAAATACAAAGACTATTGTAGGTTTAAGGAAACTAAGGATGAGATCTTTAGGATGACTCTAGGGCCGGATGAATCCTTAGAGGACTATGAAGAGAGGTTTCAATTGAACTATAAGAGAGCCAACTATACTCTTGATCCTGACTCACTTAAACTTGTACTTCTTCGAGGGACCAGAGAAGAGATGATAGAAACCTTGAATATTCTATCAGGAGGAGATATCTACCAACAACCCTATGAAACAATCAAAACTATCTTCCGGAACCATTCTAGGGAATTTAGGAATAAGGGAAAATCTAGCCAAAGTACATCCAATACCCCTTCCTCTTCCACCTTCATAAAACATCAGATTGGAAACATGCTAGAGGACCTAAAGAGTGACATGTTGCACACCTTTTCTTTGCAAATGGACACAATGCAGGTCAAAAGGAAGCAAGAGGAAGCAGGGAGAGCCCTGGCCATATTTTATCCTAGATGTACCAAGACACACCCAAGAAATGAATGTCAACTAAATGTCATAGAGGTTTGATTAGTCCCCGAGGAGAATCATGCCACAAAAAAGTGTCCCTCCTTACCTAGACTTAAGGCTGTATATCAAGGTGGGGAAGCAATGCTAGAGAAACTATGTTTCATCAACCAGAGAAGGCCTCAAGGCCCTCAGCCATATCAACAAGGTATGCAAGGTGCACCTTACTCTTATTATCACAACAATCAGAGTGCACCCATGCAACCTTGGTATACCCCCACTCCTACATCCTGGTCTACACCTCCTACTTGGAATTACAACCCTTCATGTCATCCTCAGCCAGTAAACCAACCATTTCAGCAGTATGTTCCACAACAACCTCAGTGGAACATTCCATTTCAAGGGTGGAGGCCTCAACCAAATCAACCACCTACTCTAATGCCTCTGCCCCAACTTCAACCTCAGCTTACTCATGCTGCTCCACCTAGGCTACCTATGCCTACACAACCCAATCTGAACCCAATAAATATATAGGCACAACAGGCTCCTAGTGGAGAAACATCCTATCCAGCTTATGTTGTGAAGATACAGAAGGTTAATCTCAGGCCGGGAAGAGTACTCCCAGGAAACCATCCTCCATCTCCACCTGTAGAGATTGAGAAAGGAAAGGCAGAAGGTAATACTCAGATCCAACAACCTCCTTTTCCTGAGCACTTGATCCACCCTAGTCAGCACACCCCAGAGGAGACTGAACTCCTGGGAGAATTGGAAAATTTGTGTGTAAATATACCACTTCTCCAGGTAATTAAGGATTTCCCTATCTATAATAGGCTCATCAAAGAAAAGTGCTTCAATAAACCTAGGAGAAGGAAGAGAGATACCCCCACCATCAATGTGGTAAGAGAATTGTTCTACCTAATGCTGGGGAAGGTGATATTTCCAAAGTACATGGACCCTGGTAGTCCAGTTGTTGATGTGCATATAGATGGTGTCATAGTCCCCAACACTCTGATTGATCTAGGGGCTGCTATCAATGTCATGACCAAGGAAACTATGTTGAAACTTAATCTCCAAGGGACTTTGAGGGAAACCAAAACAGTTCTGCAACTTGCAGATCGGTCCACAGTAACTCCGGAGGGAATTGTTGAGGATGTTATGGTTACCATTGACTCTTGGGAGTATCCTATAGATTTCCTAGTCCTACAACCAAAAACCAAGTTTAATGGTTATCCTCTCATCTGAGGGAGACCTTGGTTAGCCACTGCAAATGCTTATATCAGTTGTCGGGTCGGAAACATGACTATCAAAAATGGGCCTTTGTCTAAACAGCTAGTGTTATATCCTCCAACCCAGCCTTCCATTGATCATGATCTCCCTATATGGTTGGAGGATGAAGAAGATGAGTTATATAACACTACCCCTATGTGTATCGTAGATGTTATTCTTAGAGGGGGGCATCTTGATGAAGATGAACTCATCGACCATGCCATTCAAAACCAGTCCTCCACTAACATTCCTCTCGAAACCTTAGTCAAAGAGTCTGAAATCCAACCTTGGATGGAAGTGCGCTCAGTTGATTCAACCTCTGAAACCACCAAGGCTATTTAGTTTGGCCCATCTAGATTTCTGAAAATCAACCCAAACCTCTCGAATGAAGAAGAGAAGTAGTTATGCCAGCTTTTGAAAGAAAATATTGAAGCATTTGCTTGGGATTACAACAACATGAATAGGGTGCATCCTTCAGTATGCAAACATCACATTTACATCAAAGAAGGATGAAAGCCTGTGAGACAACACCAAAGAATTATGAACCCGACTTTGAAGGACGTAGTCAAAGAAGACCTGCAAAAACTATTAGATGCAGGTTTCATATATCTTATATCCGACAGTGACTGGGTATCCCCTCTTGTCCTAGCCCCAAAGAAGAATGGGAAGTGGTGAATTTGTGTTGACTATCGATAAATTAACAAAGCCACCAAGAAAGACCATTTCCCTTTGCCCTTTATAGACCAAGTCCTGGATGGCCTTGAGGGGAAGAAGTTCTTTTCCTTCTTATATGGGTTCAGTGGGTACAATCAGATTCAAATCAGCCCTGAAGACCAGGATAATACTACTTTCACCTGCCCTTGGGGTACCTTTTCTTATAGAGTCCTACCCTTTGGGTTGTGCAATGCCCCAGCTACCTTCCAAAGAGCTTTCCTGAGCATATTTTCTGAGTTAGTCCATGACTCTGTCGAACTATACATGGATGATTTCATGCCATATGGGGATGAATTCCAGTAAGCTCTCTCCAATTTGGGTAAAGTACTAAGAAGGTGCATTGATATGCATCTCTCCTTGAGCCCAGAAAAGTGTGAATCCATCAAGAAACTAGGGGTTGTATTAGGACACTCCATATCCCAAGCAAGAATACAGGTAGACCCGAACAAAGTCACTATCATCAAAAGGGTACTTGCTCCTCAAAAGCAGAAAGATGTCAGGAGTTTCTTAGTCTTAGCGGGTTACTATAGAAGGTTCATCAAAGATTTCAACAAGATGGTTTCGCCATTATTTGGGTTATTGGGCAAGATTCTGAGTTTATTTGGTTCGGTCCTTGTCAAGAGGCTTCCGAGCTCATTAAGGAAAAGTTGACTACTGCCCCCATCCTCCGAGGTCCAAATTGGACTCTACCTTTCCACATCCACACTGATGCATCCAACAAAGCTATAGGGGCAGCATTATGACAATTAGAGGAAAAAATCCCTTATTCCATTTATTTCATTAGTAATAACTTGTCCCAGGCCGAACTGAATTATATTTTTACTAAGAAGGAGATCATGTTAGCCATTTTCCATGCTTTGAAAAAATTTAGGCATTATGTGACTGGATATCAAACCTTTGTTCACACTGACCATGCAGCCATCAAGTATTTAATGAACAAACCAGATGTTAATGCTAGGATAATTATATGGTTGTTACTTGTGTAGCAATTTGATTTGACTATTGTTGATAAACCTGGAAAGGATAATGTTGTTGCAGATTTTTTGTCCAGGTTAGCTCTCCCTGCAGGTGAAGAAGGAATGCTGGATGACCAGCTGCCAAATGAGCATCTCTTTTCTATATCAACACTCTCACCATGGTTTGTTGATATAGCCAACTACTTGGCTTCTGGGAGACTCCCTCCTAATATTTCATTTAGGGAGAGGAGCAGAATCATCAAAAAAAACGCCCCTTTCACATGGGTTTGGGGAAACCTTTTCAAGCTAGGCCCTAATCAAATCCTAAGGAGATGTGTGAGGGTGGAAGAATTTTTTGATATCCTCTCTGCATGTCATGATAGCCCATGTGGATACCACTTTGCTGTAAAGAGAACTGCCTACAAAAATTTGCAGGAAGGATACTATTGACCTACCCTTCACCAAGCTTCCAGAAGATACACCAGTAGGTGTGACCAGTGCCAAAGGATGGGGAAACCCACGCAAAGGGATGAGATGCCTTTGCACCCTCGGGTGGCTCTTGAGCCATTTGACAAGTGGGGCATGGAATTTGTTGGAACTATTGATCCACCATCCAGAAAAAAGAAGTGTATCATAGTCTGCACTCATTACCTGACAAAGTGGGCCGAAACAAAAGCAGTAAGTAGCAACCGAGGATAAAGTAGCAGAATTTCTGAGGGAGAATGTGCTTTACAAGTTTGGGTACCCCAGAGAAATAGTCACTGATCAGGGAGCACAATTCACCTCTCACCTCATTGAGAATATTTTGAGTAATATTAAGAATATAACTTCTACTGCCTATCACCCTAAAGCGAATGGCCAATTAGAGGTAACTAATAGAGCTTTAGAGAGCATCCTCACCAAGGTTGTGAGTAGTAGTAGAAAATATTGGGCAGACATATTGGTAGAAGCTACTTGGGCCTACAACACTACTTGGAAGACAAAAACAGGATTCACTCCTTGTGAACTAGTCTATGGTAAGTGTTATCACTCTCAATTTTTCAAATTTGTTTTTGATAGGGTCATCATAAGCTTCACCTTGTCTCATTAGGTTAGATCATTCAGTTGATGAGAAATTAACTTAATCATGATTATTATAGGTCATAGAAACTTCATTAGTCTTTTCATTATGGCCATATCCATAATAATCCACCTTGGGTTCACTTGCATAGTCATCAAATCAGAAAAATGGCCACCTGTCTTTTTTTACAGAATTCCGCAGCAAATATAACTATAAAGATGAAAATGATGATTTTTTAGGAGGGTAAGAGGAATTTTGAACCAATTTTTCTTTATCATCCTTCATCATATCAAATTTTAGACCTACTGGTGAAATTTTGAAGAAAAAGGAGAATTTTGAATTTTTCCCACTTTAGGTGTTTTCGTAGCGCTAGCTAGGCTTGAAGCCCAAAAAGTGCTACGAAATTTCTGAAGATGACCTTTTGATAAAAATGGTGGTTAAACTTAAAATTAAATCTTGGTAAAATTTTGTATTAGCTCTTTAAACATATCAAATAGATCCATGAAAGAAAAGAGAGCTAAGAGGTGGTGGAAATTGGTAAATTAAATTTGTTACCAAAAGTTGCTACGAAACTGCCTTGTTTTCCCCTGTTTTGGCAGCGAATTGAATTTTGAAGGGATTTTTTCTTGAATCAATGCATTCAAAGTTAGGAGGATATTTTCATATAGGTTTGGTCCATAAAGATGTCCAGCTCAACTTCAAATTATCAATTCATCATGGAGGTATTTCATCATGTGTGATGGCAACAGCTCCTTAAAAGTAGTAAGACCTGTTTAATGAAGCTCTCCTAACATGTTTTAAAGGCTCATGGCAGCATAAATTCAAATTTATTGGAAAAAAATTTTAAAACAGAAGCACTACAAAAATTTGCTACGAAATGAGCGCTATAAAATTTTCTGTACATGACTGTTTTAGCAGTCAACTTCAAGTTTGATTTCTGACCAAATGAAGAATGATTTTGGAAATATGAAATATTTTTCTTCAGCACAGGCCCCTCTACAAAAACCTCTATTAGTTTCTGCAAAGCCATCAGGGTTTGGAAATTATACACTCATTTCTGAAGCCTATTTTTCAGAATTTTCACTAACCAGATTTATGAAAAAAATGTAAAATTTGACTTGGAGGAGGTCCAACTCAGCATCAACGTGGCATAATGACACATCAACACTCCAGTACACTCAGAAAATTAGTTGGTTGCAATTGATAAGGGTTATTAAATGGATTTTCTGAACTATTTAATGAAAGAAGAGTCCTTTTTGTATTCAAACTCTGCAAAATTGAAATATCCCTAGGAAGTATCCAAGTGATGTAATCATATTTGAGATAGGTCTCTGAGGTGGGAATTCGAAATTAGCAAGGTGGAAAATAATTTGTGTGAGTCCTTACTCTATAAATGAGATAGTTTTAGAGTTAGAAGATGTTGGAAGATGTTACTTGTAACTACTACTATTGTAAATTTTTCTGATCAATAATATACAGTGGTTGTGGGATTTCTTCTTCACCTGAGATTCATTTGATGTTTTCATGAACCTTGTCCTATGTATCTTGCTAAATTTCTTTCAATATATTAACGTTTGATTACTCATAATTCATGTATATCATGCTCTAACTTTCAATATTTTGCTTTCAATATCTTAATGTTCATTACTCAGAATTCGTGTTTCTCATGCTCTGAATTCCTTTGAACATTAATCTATTGAGTAAAGTCTGTGTGTATTTTCCTTTCATTTAAATATCTACATCCCTCATCTTCCACAAGGAGGTCCATTATCATTAAGTTCCCTAGCACTGACTCCATAAGCCCAATGGTAGCAAATCCTCCACATTTTCCACCTGCAATCCTATACAATCAAGTCATTATCATAGAGTTAGCCATCTATTAGATTTTTTTTGAAAAAATCATAAGTTACCTTTGAGAGAGCCCTCTCAGGCTGAAGAGGCTAATCTTCAGTTAAAATTTGGTTGAAATAGTTACTCTAAGTTGTCTGGTGGAGCATCCCATCAAGACCAATTTGGTGATAACAGTAAGAATGCCCTACTCTCAGTTGAGTTTGAATTTAATACTTTAAGGATGGTAGCTGAATTGGATCTAGATCCATCAAATGCCCAAAAAGAGAGATTGATGCAAATAAATGGATTGGAAGAGTTCAGAATGCAAGCACTTCTGCACACATAGGTAGTTCAGCTACAAAGGAAAGTATGGCATGACAATAACATAAAATAAAAGGCCTTCCAAGAAGGAGATTGGGCGTCGTTGTATGATTCAAGGTTTAAATACTTTAAGGGAAAATTGAGACAAGATGGTTCGGACCTTAGACAGTGGAAAAATGTTTTGATAATGGTGCAGTCCAAATCAGAACCATAGATGAGGAAGGAGTCCCCTCGCTTGTCAATGGTCACAGACTTAAAATTTACAAGAAGCCTTTATCAATGGCAGAGTTCATAAATTCAATAAGTAGAGAGGTATATGTGACGAAAAATTCTATAGTTTCCCACACCTCCTAAAAAAAAAAAAAGAATGAAAAAAATAAAAGAAAAAGGAATAAAGATCCATGGGTGAAAACCTCTCTAAGGCACCCAAGGCAAGCTTGTGGGTTGAAAACCTCGATGGAGGTAGCTCACTTGCTCTCAAAAAAAGAAAAGAAAAAGAGAGTAAAGATCCATGGGTGAAAACCTCTCTGAGGTGCCCAAGGAAAGTTTATAGGTTGAAAACCTCCATGAAGGCAGCCCACTTTCTTTCAAAAATAATAATAATAATAATAATATTACATCTGCATCTTTGTGTTTTCTGTGTTTGCTATTTTGCAGGTTATTAATGGTTTCTGGAAACACAGGGAAGCATTCATCTTCTTTTCCGTTCTTCTATTTTACCATCCATCCCATCATTCTCTCCATTCATTTTCATAAGTTCCTCCATCACCTCCATACACCACATTCCTCCATTCCTAAGCACAATGTAGCAAGCAAAAGAAAAACATAGGCTGCTACTGACATCAAGGAATTCCTACAGCATAAAAATTTGTTCATGAACAACAAGAAAAAACAAAGAGAGGAGATGATAAAGCAGACCCCAGGAAAGACAGGAGTGCCACCCATGGCATCTGGAGCACCCCCACGCAACATATATAATGGGGAAAAACAGTAAGAAATATCAGCAGCTCACTTAGAGATTTTCTCATTCAGCAAGCTGCTCACTTAAAAAACAGGAAAATAAGGTAGAACGTAGCATATAAGAGGCTTGTCTCCAAATTATAGCTCCTGCAAATGCCTTGAAAACAACAGGTAAACTCAGGTATAGCTTCTCACCCCTCGCTATGCATCCATAATAGCCAGAAATAATTAAATTTGCAGACTTAGAGTTTAAGGGGTAGAAATATGGCCAGCTAGCTTGGCCACCGTAGTGAAGTATGACTAGGGAGGACTGTAAAGTCATGCCACCTGGGCATGCAAAATAAAAAAATTAAATCAAGTGGAGTAGAGGAGAACGAGGGGAGGAGACACGCATTATCAGCCAGTTAACAAGAAGAGGGTCCAACTGTCTACAACAGAATTTGGAGCTGAGCCGAGTTACATAAGCGCTCCAAAATCAGTTGCGCAATCAAATAAAAAGAGATTTCGTCTCATCCAAACCAGTGAATTGAGAATTTTTGAGGGAAAGAGACCAAAGGGAGCCTGCAACACAGAAGTAAAAAGAGTGGGCTGCGTATTTGAACTACGTGCAGCAGCAGAACAACATCACCAGTAGTCAAGCTAGCTTCCGAAGTACACAGCATATCATACATAGTAGCAAGTGACCAAGGGAAGCCTTTCTCCTAGCCTTAGAGAAGAAGGAGAAGAAGAGCCAGAAGAAGAACCAGAAGAGGAACAAGAAGAAGAAGAGGAAGAGACAGAGGGCCAAGGATAAACGAAAGAAATGGAAATAGAGACAGAAGTCATAAAAGTAGCAGAAAGTGAATAAGAAGCAGACTCACAGCACAACACCACATCCCCTCCAGACAAATAGGTAGTTTCCACCTTAGCTCCTTTAAGCGCAAAGAGAAAAAGGTAGACCTCTATCAATTTCAGAGCTGACAAGAGTCAGAGGATAAGTCAAAGAGAGACAGAAACTGCTCCCACGAGCCCGACTATCATTGAAGAAACATCAAGGGAGGAGGAAAATTTTGAAGAAACAGTTCTAAAGGAGCAGCTGCAGAAGGCATAGGCAGAGAATGTAGCACTGAAGGATCAATCGCAGCAAAAAGAGAAGCAAGTAGCCACCATGGCAGACTTATGCATAGAATCCCTTCAGCACAGACTCCCTTCTGTCTCATATGTTGTGTACCTAAAGGAGCAATGGCTCCTATTTCAAATCAAAACTCTATCCTCCCATGGATCCCTACCTTTCCAATATTGTAGGAAATTAATGGATTTCTACAAGCAAGCTAACATGGATGATCAGGAAAAGATGGTAGAGTTTACATGCATAACCTTGTGCTGACAAATATAGATACTTGGGACCCCAATCCTACAATGGGGGATATGCAGTTGATGGCTTTAGTATCTTGGATGATGAATGAGTACACTAGAGAAAAAGAGATATGGAGGGTCATGAGAAGAATAAATAGAGAACCCTTACATATCAGACCGGAATTGTACAGCCCAAGAGGAGTCATCCTTAACCTTCGAGAGATTGAAAGCTACCTTTAGACTCAAACACAGGTAATATGCCACTTTGATGATGTTTCTAAGCAGATAGAAGATGAGTGCATTATGGCCAGCCAGAGGAGATGGAACAACCTCACTCACAGCCTCAAGAACAGGGAGTACCATACTCCAGAAATATTGATGGGTGCATTGGAAAGGGCACCATTATACAAGAGGGCCATGCAAGCCAAAAATATCCAATGTTTGGGACTAAAGCTCAGCCCACCTTTGTTGTTGGGGTTGAATGATGAAAAGGAAACATATGCACAAGATATAGAATGGGAGAATGCAGAAGAGAATAATGGTTTTTACCCCCTTGGGGAAACTCCCGCACTTCTTCCTCAGGAAATAAGGGGGGTTTTCAAAGCCTTGAAGGAAATGCAGGAGGAGGATTAGTTTCTCATAGGATGAGCAACCATTCAGTAGGGGGGTGATGATGAGCTCCATCATTAGACATATTTGGAGGGGTTAACGGTCACCTTTTTGCCTTGTTAGATCTTTTTTTCTTGCATTTTTATTATTATTTGGTTTCATGATGCTAGTATAGGTGGTGATTAAGACTAACGTACTCTAAGTGCCTAATATGAGGTTGAGTGTGGAAAATCATGAATTATTAAGCATTTTTATAAGGATTTTATCATAAAGACTTGGAGGAGACAGCAATTCGAGTTCCAGAGGTAGCCAAGCAACTCAATATTTGTTTACTTGGAGTCAAGTGGACTCAATCACCCCAAAGATTCTCTCCAGCAATTCGAGTTCCAGAGATAGCCAAGCAACTCAAAGAGGAGTGCACTCAATCTTTGCTTACTTGGAGTCAAGTGGACTCGAGCCAAGAAACTCGATTGTTTACTTGGAGTCAAGTGGGCTCAATCACTATTTTCTAGGGAGCTGTTGGTAGCTGTCCTGTAGAATAAATAGAGCAAAGTTAGAGCTAGGAAGGGTTGGAACTTTGTTACAAGATATTGAGATTTTTATTATTTTACTTAGTGATCAAACTTTAGAAATGTATGATGTTATTCTTTTATGAAATGAGCAGACTGATTTCATTTTACTGATTTAAGTTTCAGAGAGCTAGGCTTGTGGGATAGGGCCCAATCCATGTGCCTCAGCCTCTCTGTTGTATTTTTTCTCTGCTTTCTATCATTTCATTAGTTCTGCTTCTGATAATTTTGTTTATGTTTCAAGTTGTTGTTTAGTTTTTCTTTCAGTGTGTTGTTGTAGGTTTCATTTTCTTGCGAGTAATAGAGTAAAGGAGAAAAACCAAAAATTTGTGGATCAAGACCCCCTTCTCATCTCTGTCAATAGAGCTCGAGGAGGGCGAACCTTCCCACAGACCCAAAAAACTGATTTATGTTCATTGTTTCTGAGATTAAAAGTAGAGTTGCAGTACCATTTTTCAATCTTCCTTTGCACTACATTTTTACGCATTTGTCTATTTCTTTGCACATGAGTTAACGGGTTGATTGTAGGAATTATTGCTAAAACCCCAGAGCAGCTCCATGGTGTTTCCCCGCTTCATTTTCCATATCTGTATTCACAACCTGAGAATTGTTTTTATGCCATCCATTCCCTCTTTTTCTTCCGCTTATTCTAACTGTTGCACCCACCTTTTTTCTCTAAAATCACTTAAACCCTTCAGCCCCCCTTATTCCTTTGTTTCTATTGGTCACGGTTGCCTTACCCCGTCTAACGCAAAATGCTTGAAAAGCATTAAAACTCGACCTCCACCTTTTCTCCTCAAATCTCCCTCTACCGTACTTCGCAAATCACACTTCGCGATCTTTTCCCTTTTTCTTTTAAGACTTACCACTTCCAAACGCCGATTGCGATAACTCCGCCGCATCGCACATCTCAATCGCAATCACATTTCGCAACCTTTTCCATTTTCTTTTAAGACTTACCGCTCCATACTCTGTCGTCGGTCCCATCGCCACATCACCTAATGCAGTTCACACTTCGCAACTTTTCCTGGACAACACTTCCGCTACCCCTCAAACTTTGCAATATTACGAACTAAGATATCACATTTTGTACTTCATAACTTTTACCACATTGCAAATCACAAATCGCAACTTTTGGCCCATCGCACTTCGCAGTTTTTTCCTTTTCGCAATCGCATTTCGAAACCTTTTCTTTTTTCGTTAACGCTTACGGCTCCTGTCTGCCGAATGTGATATCGCTCCGTACTCCACCACTGGTCCCACCACCACGTCATCTGCCGCATCGCACATCGCAAATCACACTTTTCAGTTTGTTCATGTTAACCTTTACCGCTCCAAACGTCGATTGCGATCACCCTCCATCATAACTCCACCATCGCACTTTTTAAATCATTCCGCTCCAAATCATTTTTGTGCCACAATAAAGCTTTAATAAATTTTAAACCTGCTCTTTCCACCTCTAAGCCTTGTTTCATGTATTGAGCCCTCCATTAGCACCTTTAGCCCGTTTTCGTCCAAACTGCAAGCCACACATTGTCAATTTTAGTTATCATGAATAGTTGCATAATTAGAAGCATGATAGCATGGTAAATATATCAATAGATAAGTAGGGTGTGTTTAGTCGATTGGCCTAGCAAGGTGCAACTTAGTTTAGTTTCTTTTCAGTCATTTCATTTTCTGAAAATTAAATTAGTTTCATTCTTGTATTTCTTTTCAGCAATTTAGTTTAGTTTCCTTCCTGCCATTTCTTTAAATCAATTTAATTTAGTTTCCTTTCTGTCATTTCCTTTCTGCTCGAGGAGGGATAACCTTCCCATAAACCCAAAAATTGATTTCTTTTCACTGTTTCTGAGATTAAAAATAGAGTTGCATTACGATTTTTCAGTCTTCCTTTGCACTGCATTTTTACGTATTTGTCTAGTTCTTTGTGCATGAGTTAACAGATTGACTGCAGGAATTATTGCTAAAACCCTAGAGCAGCTCCGTGGTGTTTCCCCGCTTAATTTTCCATATTTGTATTCACAACCTGAGCATTGTTATTACACCATCCATTCCCTCTTTTTCTTTCGCTTATTCTAACTATTGCACCCACCTTTTTTTCCTAAAAGCACTTAAACCCTTCAGTCGGCCTTATTCCTTTGTTTCTATTGGTCACGGTTGCCTTACCCCGTCTAATGCATAAAGCTTGAAAACCATTAAAATCGACCTCTGCCTTTGCCCCTCGAATCTCTCGCTACCGTACTTCACAAATCACACTTCGTGACCTTTTCCCTTTTTCTTTTAAGACTTACCACTTCCAAACGCCGATTGCAATAACTCCGCCGCATCACACATTAGAATCGCATTTCGCGACATTTTCCCCTTTTCCTTTAAGACTTACCACTCCGTAGTCTGCCGCTGGTCCCACCGCCACGTCACCCATCCAATTCGCACTTCACAACTTTTCCTGGACAACACTTCCACTACATCTCAAACTTTGCGATATTGCGAACTATGATATCACACTTCACAACTTTTACCACATCGCAAATCGCAACTTTTGGCCCATCGCACTTAGTAGTTTTTACCTTTTCGCAATCACATTTCGCAACCTTTTCTTTTTTTCGTTAACACTTACCGCTCCTATCTGCCGATTGCGATATCGCTTCATACCCTGCCACCGGTCCCACCACCACGTCATCCACCACATCACACATCGCAAATCACACTTTTTAGTTTGTTCCTGTTAACCTTTACTGCTCCAAACGTCGATTGCGATCACCCTCCATCGTAACTTTGCCATCTCACTTTTTAAATAATTCTGCTCCAAATCATTTTTGCGCCATAATAAAGATTTAATGAATTTTAAACCCGCTCTTTCCGCCTCTAAGCCTTGTTTCATGTGTTGAGCCCTCCATTAGCACCTTTAGCCTGTTTTCCTCCAAACTGCAAGCCACACGTTGTCAAGTTTAGTTTATCATGAATAGTTGCATGGTTAGAAGCATGATAGCATGGTAAATAGATCAGCGGATAAGTAGGGTGTGTTTAGCTGATTGGCCTAGCTAGGTGCAACTTAGTTTAGTTTCTTTTTAGTCATTTCCTTTTCTGCAAATTAAATTATTTTCATTCCTCTCATTTATTTTCAAAATTTTAGTTTAGTTTCCTTATTGTAATTTCTTTACAGCAATTTAAGTTAGTTTCATTTCTGTCATTTCCTTCCAGCAATTTACTTTTCATTTTTTATCATAGTTTAAGAAATAGCACCCTTTCATAAAGCAGAAGAGGATGACATGAACAGAATGCATTTTTTGTGTATATAGCACTGTCACCTCCAAGTTTGTACGAACCCAGGGTTGATAAAGTAAATTAGGGCAACCCTTGGGAGTTGCAGCAATCTTGGTGCAATACCAGGGCTCACTAGTCGTTAGATCAGGGAGTGAACTGCTTGTAGAAATAAGAAATTTAGGGTTCATTAGTCCTTTGGACTCATCATTTATAAAATCCTCACCATGCCCAAAGGAATGTAAGGGAGAAAGGGAATATAAGGGTGTGGAGGGCTATCTCACTCTAGATCTTGACAAGGGGAAATGAAGTATGCATATATTTACTAGGAACAAACTCCAATGGCCATCCAAGAGGAAATTGAAACCATGGAGGAGGTTGTGAGGTTGGAACATCAGTTCTCTCATGATGTTGATATAGACAAGGAGATGGGGAATTGGATATCTAATATTGTCAACACCAGAGCTAGGGACACCATGTACCCCAAGATAATTGATATATCTTTGTAGATGAAGACAATGGTATGCAAGGCATTGTTGGAATGGAGTGAGGCCTACCATGAAATTATGTTACAATCAAATGAATTGCAACTTCAAGTCAAAATTTTAAATGCCACAATCACAAATTTAGAAAAGAATGATCATGGGATAGATTTTTTAGAGTCAAATCATACTCTATGCCAAATTTATAGTGCCATGATACACACACCCTATGAAAGGTTTGTAGAATACATAGGTTATCTATTTTTTTGTTTGATCTCAACCATAATAATAGTTATCAATTAGGTTATCTCTACAAATCTAGCTCTAACTACTTGTGTAGTTCATTTTTGTATATATATTTAATACAAAATTTGCTACAAGATGATAAAATGACTTATTTTTTGATGTTGGTCTAATTTCCCGTGTAGCAAACCAACATACCTAGTATATGTAAAACTTTACTTCATTTATTATAATATAATTTCTATTGCTATCTTCATACTCTCATTCATTGCACATGTAGGCTTACTACCGAGGAGGCTTATTATTTAGGTATACTTTCACCATACATAAACCCCCATTAGAATCATAACATAACACTCCCTTTGAAAATCATTTCCCTTAAAAAAATTATAATCAAGTGATCAAGGTGGATATTGGTTGCCACCTGCCTATTCCATTTGGACCCCCACTGTTGTTTCTTCTCAGTTTCCTTAATTATAGCACAACTTGCTATTTTTTGTAGTTTTTTTAGGTCATAAACTTTCGGAGTCATTTTTAGGGCCTAAAAGACATTTTTTTGGGAAACCAGAGAGATTATAAAAGTGCCAAACCATTGTTTTCTGCCTCCTTTTGGAGATCTTCGAAACTAAGATCGCATGCCAAAGTTACGACCCTGGAAATTTGAGGTTCCAACTAACCCCAACGTGGCCCACAAGCTTTTGGCGCTTCATCTCCTAGGGTTAGGTTTTTGGATTTTAAGGTTTTCCCATTGTTTCTCAATGATAAAAAGGCCATCGAGCCTCATTGTAAGACAATTCATAAGGCATGTAGCCACCACATGTCTTATTAGAGATAAGCTAGTATCACCTAAGATAGTTTATTTCCATTCTGCATATAAACAATTTTCAGTACTTTGTTATTAATGAATTGAAGTTATGTTTTCGTTGTATCTCTGTGTTTATTTTCATATCTGTATTTCATTTCATTCCTTCATAAGTCAGGATCATCAATGGATTTACAAATGATGAAACCAAGAAACAAGGTTTCTGCATATTTTTGTTCTCCTACAACCACTAATCATTATCTATTTATCCATATTCAATTCTTTTAACACCAATTCTGGATTCAAAATATCAAATAACTTTTTTCCTTCATTCCATGCACGGTTTTAATTCTCTAGTTGGTTGTAGTTGTTGGTATTATATGATATATTTTTGTATTAGATTTCATTAATGCCATATTCCATTAATGTTATCAATTTTTCAATATTATTCCTTAGTATTGGTGACGTGGACAATCCTAGTTATCTTTGTTAGAATTGTGTTGTAATTGATGGCAACAGATGAAAAAAAAATTCATTGACGACAAAGGTTTCAAAAGTATTAATGATTATGACACAAGTGTTCAGGATCAGGGACAAGAAGAATGAAGATCAAAATTAATGGAGCAGAGACTTTGAAGGAATTTACAGAGAAAAAAAGTACTTCAATTGTAGTTGGAAACCAAGCAGATGGATAGAGCTCTGAAAGAGATTTCCAGTGGTATGTGAAAGATCAAAAATGGCCTCCTGGATCAGCAGATATGACCAGTCAAAGTTGAATAACCCTAAAAGTCAAATGTGCAGAGTTAAAGTTGGTTGGAGGACCTTTTGGTGCATGTTTAAGTTTGGCACACAACCACATACGACGAAGATGGTTGGTGGAGGAACTATCCAAAGCTCTGGGAAAATGTGGAAAACAACTACGCAACGGGAAGTAGTTTCATTGGCCCATGGCAAAGCTCACTTAACAACTCATCCCGACAAGGCTTTCTCAGAAGAACCTTAAGGAGTGCATAAGAGAGAAATTGGGATGACGTGATATAGGGCAGACGTGGCTCTAACAATAGTGGCAGGCGCATTGGTTGGCGAAGTTTTATAGTGGGAGGCAATAGTTAATTGTTGCACATGTTTCTTGGTCGATCGAGCCCCATTCGTCCCACCGGCACATCAAAGACACTTCCGACGGGTCAACATGTGTAAATGTTAAAGCACAGGGGGGTATCAGAATAGGTAGTTTCCCATAGTGTTGATCTAGTGATCAACGACAGAGATTTATTTTGATGCCCTCCCTCATCAATACCATAAATCGTGAAAGAGGTGTCAAAATGGGTGGTTTAGCTAACGCAAACCATAGGTTGTTTTCCGCGATGAATGGGAAACAAGGTAGCAAGTTAAAGGCTTGAAACCGATGGTTTTCCTTTGAAAATTTAACAGCAAAAATTAACGAAAAATAAAGGACGGCCACCCTCCTTCTCTCTCCTCTCTATCAGATAGGTGGCATAATGTGATTGGCTTGAAGTAGATAAATGGATGATGAAATCAACTTGATATCATCCAATGGGAGGTGGCATATGGTATGCAAATTCAGTTTTTTTGGGATGACGTGAGGATGACATCATCTCGTATGGTCGACCATAGAAGGTTTGAGCGGTCCATGCGAAGGGTTTTGTGGGAGACAAGGAAACGTGCGACATGGCAGATGTCGTAGCCAACTTAGCTCGGGATGACAGTTGATTGGCTCACAGGTGGAGCGGCGAACCCACCGGGACAACTCATCCCTAAGCCAGACATGCCAGATTTTTTTTTAAAGGTGTGCAGAGGAACCGATTTGGTGACAAGGTGTGGGACACGTCGACATGGACAACTATGAAGAAGAATCCAATCAGAGAAGAGCAAAAGGTGACCCCATAAGACATGTAATTCCTGCGGAATGACCCCAAAAGTAATTTAGAGTGGCCATAATAAAAATGGTGGGCTAACAAGGTTGAGAAGGCAACAACGACTAATTAGAAGGCAGTAGGCGGACCCATTAACACGTCATCCCTGCGCCATGACACCAGAAGCTTTTAAAACGTGTAACACAAAAGCGTTAGGGTAAAAGGTGTAGGGGGTTAATACAAAGCACCAAGACAGGGTTTTCATGCGAATACATGACCAAAGGCTCGGAGCTAAAGGACAAAAGGCGCGAAGGTAATCAGTTTAGCTCTCAGGGACTAAAGGAAAGGTTACATTGTTTGGTCTGATGGGAAAAAATATCTAGAGAACATTAGTGACAAGGGCTTAAAGGCTATATTTGGTGGAACAGAGATTATTGGTGGTAATTGTGGCAATTTTTCTATATTAAGAAGTCAACTAAAGTTAGAGCTACAACTAAAGTCACTGCTAAACCTTATAAAGTGTTAGAATAGAAAAAAATAGCAGTTTAAATCACAGTTTGAGATTTAAATTGTAGATCTGAGCGTGATAACTTGATAATAAAACTTAAAAAACTCAAATAAATAGGGAAAAGGAAACAAATAAAGATTCATGAAAGGATTCAATTAAAGTTAACTAAAATGAAAAGAAGCTAAAAATATCATTCAATTTCCTTTATAATCATAATTGATTGAGGAATTCGAAAATACATTATGAAATACTTTTGTGTGAGCATGTTGGATTGATGGTGGATTTCTCAGTATTAAGAGATTGTTGAAGATGTTTCGGTGAGTGATTGAAGGGACAAATTAATTTATTTTGAGTTGACACTCATGGTTCTAGTTTTAAAATGGATGAAAAATGAATCATTGATGTCAAGAAAGTTGTAGCTTACACATCAAGGTTGGTAGCTCCTTCCAGAAGGTGATGGTAAATATTTTGGGGTTGTAGCTCCATTTAGTTCTAGCTGAGAAATCAGGGAATTGTAGCTTCCTTTTGGTTGTGGCAATAGAAGTTTTTAAAATAAATTTGTAGCTTGCCTTGTGAATAAATTGAAGTAAATTTTGAATAATATTTATGTGTTATGTTTGTTGTTCATGTTGGTTCATGTCATTCTCATATGAATTGATTGTTGAAGCTATTTATGGTGTCCAAATATCATTGCAAGTGAAAGAAAGTTTTAAAAAGCCTACAATATTGATTGATCCCCCCTCTTAGCATTGTCATGGTTTCTAAAAATTGGTATCAGATTCAGGTTACTTCATATCAATTTAATAGCTGGAAGAAATATCAAGGACCATGAAAAACCAGAAAGGAGGATTTACAATAGGGCACCTATGTTCAATCGAACAAACTATGTGTTTTGGAAAGTAAGGATGAAAACCTACATTCAATCACTTGGAGTTGATGTATGGTATGTTGTAGAATAAGAATATCAAAATCCCCCAACAGGTAATTACTGAAGATCAAAAGATGGAGTCCACATGTTATGTTAAATCCTTGAATTCCCTGCTTGTTGGCCTACCTGAATCATAACTTTTCAAAGTGATGAACTACACATCTTCCAAAGCTATCTGGCACAATATGAGTAGCTGCTATGAAGGTGAAAACAAGGTAAACAAAGTTAAACTTCAAGGTTTTAGAATTCAATTCAATTCTTTAAGGATGCTTGGTGATGAAGATATTCCAAAATATTTTTTAAGAGTTGATGAGGTCGTGAACACTATAAGAGGCCTTGATGAGAACCTAGATGAAGTTGTAGTAGTTCAAAAGGTGTTGAGATCTCTTCCTCAGAGATTTAATCCCAAGGTTCCATCCATTGAAGAAATGACCAATATGAACACTCTCAATTTTGACGAATTACTTGACATCCTTACTACCTATCATATGATAATATCAAATGAAAATACTACAAAAAAATAATCAACCTTCAAAGCATATTAGAAGCCCAAGGAATAGCATGATGATTCATGTTATGAATTTGATGAAGAAGAAGCCAAGTTTCTGAGAAATATCAAGATAGGCTTAGGAAAATATAAAGGTAACTTACCTTTTAAGTGTTTTAATTGTGGCAAAGTCGGCCATTACGCTTCAAAGTGCCCTGAAAAGAAGAAGGACTATGATCCTAGAGAAAAAATTAGGAAAGTGAAAAAAGAGAGAAAGAGGGCTAAGAAGAGGAGTCTCTACATCCAACAAGATAGCTCCTCTCAAAGCGAATTCAACCAATCCTTTGATGAGGAAAAAGATGGTGAAAGCCAAAAATAACTCATGTTTATGTATTTAGATACTCTATGAGGGAGAAATTGATCTAGAAGGAGAGATGGTAAGTGCACTTGGAGAAATAGAAAGGTTGAGAAAGAAAGATAAATCTCAGAAGGAGTCACTGATCAAAGAAAAGGCTAAATTTGTTGAACCATTTCTCCTGCAAATTGAAGAAGGTAAAAATATTCAAGAATATTTAAATCATGAGTTGAATGAGAAGAATCAAGCTTGTGAAAGGCTAGAGGGTGAAATTGTTTTTTTTTAGAAAAGAATTAGAAAAGACAAAAACACAATTGAGCTTTAATAAAAAAATTATAAAAGGGATTGATAATCTAAATGAGCTTTTGAAAGCATAGATAGTTTCCAATGATCAAACTGGTCTTATATTTGAGGTCGAATCCAGCGCAGTAGCAGAATCAAAGGGCAATAAATCCATCACCTTTGTACCAACAACAAAAGGAGAGACTGTGTAACAAAAAATTGAAAATATGCAACCCAAAAATCTGTCAAAAAATGATCAGCAACAAAAAAAGAACAATGTTGGCCAAGCAAATCAAAGAACTCATAAATTAGACCAACCAAAAAATAAAATACAATTTTCCATGTATGCTAATACTTTTCTAGGATATTGTTTCACATGCACTAATCATGACCACAAAGCAGAAAATTGCAGAGTGAATTTATCCTACAGACAACTCAGAGTAAGGAGAAGAAATTAGTAGATTAGACAAAGGAAAATCATACCCATGTACAACAATTATTTTTCTCCTATGAAAAATATAATGCAATTATGTTTTAAATGTCAAAATTGTGGGCATAGAGCAGTTGATTACAAACTTAAGGAAAAGAGGTATGAACTAGTTATTGAGCAGATTAGTTAAGAGACCTAGGTGTGGAGAGAAAAGGAGAAAACATAGCAATGTGATATTTTTTTGTACGCTCAGAATGAAGGCAGTCACTAGTATGTGGACAATGGTTGTTCCAGGCACATGTCAGGAGACAGAAGCAAGTTCTTGACATGGAAACCAGTTGAAAAGGGTAATGTAACCTTTAGTTACAATGCACCTGGTAATATTGTTGGTAAAGGAGTTTTCAGTCTATCCAATGGCAAAGGTAAAGCAGAGAATTTTTTATTTGTTAATGGTTGAAGCATAATCTGCTTAGTGTGTCTCAGATGTGTGATCAAGGTTATGATGTGATTTTTAAAGCTAAAAATTTTCAAATCAAGTCTATAGGAAAGGGTGAAATAATGGTTGAAGTTGTAAGAAAATACAGTAATGTTTGTGTTCTAAAAGAGAAAACAAGGAGGTGTTTCTTATCAAAGATCGATGAGAGTTGGTTGTGGCATAGGATACTTAGACATCTAAATTTTGAGCAAATAGTTAAATTGAGCAAGAAGAATTTTGTCAAAGATCTACCCAGGCTCTCGAAACCAGAGAATATGTTTTGCAAATCTTGTCAATTGGGTAAGAAAACTCGAGTCCCATTCAAGTCTAAGAGAAATCATCATCAAATCCATTACAACTAGTACATATGGACTTATGTGGACCATCAAGAACACATACACCCACAGGTAAATTTTATTTCATGATTATGATTGATGATTTTAGCAGGATGATGTGGGTTGTTTTTCTCAGAGAAAAATCTGAAGCTTTTGAGAAGTTGAAAGATTTCAAATCTATGGCTGAAAATGAAATTGATTCCAAAATCAAGAGCATAAGATCTATCAATGGAGGTGAATTTACTTCAAAATAGTTTGATGGATTTTTCAAGAAGCATGGCATAAAGATGTTGTTTACTATAATAGAGACTCCACAACATAATGGTAATTGTTTTACGAGCTTATTGGGCTCTTCCTGGAGCAAAACAAAGAATTTTGTAGCAACTCACAAACAACGCATTTCTCTCACCTAGTTCAATAATAAATGTTTGGTTTAGCCTCTTAGATGTATTAAAACATTTTTGTGATGTTGATTTTGAAATTTAGAAGCAAGATACCTCACAAAGTTGTTTGTAATTTTTTTTGTTTTTGTTTTTGTTTTTGTTTGTTTTGTTTTGTTTGCTTGTTTTATTTTGTTTGTTTGTTTTGTTTTGTTTGTTTGTTTGTTTGTTTGTTTGTACCTTTTTTTTTTTTGGCTACAATTCAGGTTTCATACTTTCAATCCTTTATTTCAAAGAAAATGTGCCTTTCATTTGTTGCAAGTAGAATATGTGTGTGTGCCATTTCATTTCTACAAATTTACTTTCTTGTAGCATAACTTAGTCTGGAAACTTAACCTGGATTTTGTTCATCTAACCTTCACTCTAGCACCTCCTACTTATATAAGAATTGATATGGAAGAAGATAGTGCCTACTAGACATACAATATTGACCCCTCTTAATTTTTTATGAACTCTGGGTTGATAATTAAATATGATACCCATGGAGTTACATCAATGTTGTTGTAATACTAAGGGCCATCAACATGTGAAGTTTCAGAGTGGGAATCAAGTTTGAAGGACAATGCCCATCCCTATACCCTCCTCGTGGATTAGACAGGGAACAGTGGTCTAGAGAGGAAAATAAAAGAGGTGCATGCACATACAACATACGACAGAAAAATATGCGAGGGTGAGACTAGTAAGGGGCACTAGTGAAGAAGAACACCTGACATAGGAGAAAGCAGTGGGAACAACGAAAAAGAAAAAATTAGGCTGAAATATTCCTAAGCTAGTGCTTTGTGACTAAGAAGTATACCATGTGACTAGGCTGAGGCCCTGGATTGTGAGTCTAAGCCTAATCGACGGGTGGGAGGCTCAGTGGAGAATTAAACCATTTAGTGCTTGCTATGTAAGCCGATAAACCACTAAGTTCTTTCTGAATAAGATAGTAAACCAATTAGTGCTTGTTGAATGGGATGATAAACCACTTAGATGCTTGTAATAAGGCTGATAAACCAATTGAAAGGGTAAGTTGAGCCACTATCATGCTTGCGAGAAGAGATGATAAACCACTTGGACAATGGGATACAAGCTCCTATAGTGCTTTCCTTGAAAACACAGTTGATAAACCACGTATATAGTGGATTCAATCTCGAGAACTAAGAAATACCCCAACTGTGCCTTGGATAAATCCCTATGATTGATCTTAGAGAGAACAAGAGGGCCATTGTGGTGCTTACTACTAATAAGCATTTGATAAATGACCTTGACAATGGAATCCATCTCCAAAGTGTTTGACTCAGCCTTGGTGTGAAATTTTCCTTGAGAAAGTATCCCCTTAGACTTTGGATCTGGCGTGAGGGTGTTCAATTGCAACAACTATTGCTATGTAGATGGCATATGGTTGGGTGGAGAGTTGAATTCCCTCTTTAGTTTCCAACCATCTCAATTATCCAGTCAAGTATAAAGTTGTGCCTAATTGGCTTCGGGCTATGATTTATTTTTTCTAATGATGAATGCCAATATAATCATGTATATTCATGTGTGGATGATTGAAATTCCTTATCACAATTATTGATGGCTATATTAGATATTATGAATTCAATGAATGGTGGCACCATGGAGGTTCTACGTTGTTCATGATTTATCAATTATTAATATGCTTGGCATTAAGTGCCTATATCGATGTAGATCTAGGTTATATTGTGAATACTATGGTAAGTTGTAAATATCTGTAAAATTATCCTAGTTGTTGATTTATTGGATTATAACTCAAACAAATTCACTCATAATCCAGCATTAAGGAACTACGAAAAAAAACACATAATAGTTGAGTTGCAAGCTTACTTCACTTATAGGAGGCCAGTGTACAACCCTTGGCCATGGCCTTTTAGAAATTTTGACGTTATGGGCAATTGTGCTTGTCTAAAGAGAATTCATGCATTTTTCTCGTTCCTTTCTCTTTAGTTTTCTTGAAAACTGATTTGATGATTCAGGGTATCCATGGGTTACATAGGCCAACACCCTTATGTGGAGTTCATATTACCACAAGATTTAATTTCTCTTCCTTTTAACAGATTCTATCTAAGTATCTAGTGTGTGTCGACAACACCTAGATATGTGCAATGACTAAATGCATCTAGGTTGGATTTCCTTGTGGCGGATCGAGATATCTGGACATGAACATGGGTGAACATGAGGTGGAAGGATATATGGATAGATATGTATGGGATTACTTTGAGGTTTGGTTACATCCTAGATTCATGGATCTATATGTGGACAAGGGCACATCCATCCATTAAGGTGGGCATCAAGTTGGATTTCCCTCAGACAAGTAGATGTATCTAGAGATCTGGGGGTCTAGGAGTTATGAAGAGTAAACAACGTTGGAACACTCGGATTTGTAGCAAACTAGATAGTATGAGAAAAATTCTCAAAGCATGAAGGGATAAGCCTAGTGGGGCCCACGCACCAGAGTCAACATGGAAAGTGCCACGGGACTTGGCAGTGGCTACGTGGATGCCATGTAGGGACTCTTGGTTATGTGGAATCACTTTTTTGATAGCATGGAGATTCCATGTGGGTCAGTTAGGAGCATTATGGTATTTCATTATTTATGTGGCTCTATATTATTGGCTTGAAACTTCAGATGGGTATAAATTTCAATCCGGGAATTAGATTCAGATAAAATTTATATCATCAAAAATAACTCGTTGTGTTAAATGCGACAACGGAATTTTTTTTTATTTTGATGAAGCTGGAAAAAAAGCAATTTTGTAACCCTGTCTTCATAACAAACCTTGTAAGTTTGGTTAAATTCAATAGGTAACTCCTCCCACAGCTTGAGAAAGTACAAGGGGGTGGAGCGAGTGTTACATAGTGGTATTAGAGAAAAAGTTCAACACTGAACCTTTGGGGACAAATTTGAGGTTCCATTACAAAAGTGGAAACAAAGCCTAGGCTCAACACTTAGACTAAATGGGCCTTAGACAATAAAAATTAGAGCTCCAATACAAAGCAATACTTAAAAAAAAGGTTCCATATTAGACCTTGGGAAATAAAATTGAGGTTAGAGAGATGGATACAATTTAAATTATTGTTTTCAATTGTTAAATGTGTGTTGAATGTTATATATACAATCGAAATGGATACTAACCTCGATAAAAATGATGATATGATATTTTGTTTTCTAAACTTACATACTTACATGGGATTTGATTTTGTGAGCAAATTTAGAGTTGCATGCTTAAGTGTAGACATACCAAGGTGATGAGTGAATATGTTTATTTATTTATTCTTGATTAGTTATTAATATTGTGTGTGTTTGTAATAACATATAATACGGCACAAAATATATAGCAAGGAAATAAAGAAATGAACTGCAAGATGGTGTAGCACAACATGGATGGAACCCAACATAATCAGGAAGAGGGCTTAGTTGGAAAGAGGATAGAGGAAAATTCTCCAAATTGGATGGACACTCTCAGAATCTTAAGGGATGAATTAGAAGTTGTAACATAGAGAATGAATGGATTATCAGAGCTCAAGAAAACCAAGTAGAAGTAAATGTAGTGATTTTTCATAGCTTTTCATATTTGCGAAGAAAAAAACAACATGAGCTTGGTAGAAGGAAACAAGTCAAAGAAAAGGCATAAAAAGACAAGTTAAAACACATTGAGTGGAGGAAATCCACTCAACACTCTAGAAAGAATGGAAGACAACCATGAGCAGTTATCAAGGGCTACTACTAGGAGGCATGACCAACAAAGGAAGAGTGAGAAAAATTTAATGTCATAGGAGTTCAAGAAAGAAAAACCCCCTACATTTAATAAGGATATTAAGAAGGTAGAAAAGGTTGAAGCTTGGCTATTGGAAATGAAGAAATACTTTAGAGGACATGACTACTCTGTAATCATGAAGGATAGAGTAGCCATTTCCAACTTGAAGAGAAAGGTTTTGATATCATGTGGGAGGATATGAAAAATGTTAAGAGCACTAGGGAGAAAGAGCTCTCATGGGGGATGTTTGAGAAATATTTCTAGAAGAAGTATATGTCTGAGAGGTACTATGATAGCAAAGTAAAAGAATTCCACGATCATAAGCTAAGACAACTTACTATTGATGAGTACAATAACATAATTTTGGAGTTGTTAAGGTATGTGCCATACATTATAGATGAGAAGGTGAAGATTCAAATGTACCTTAGTGAAATACCACAAACTTATCAAGACAAAATTGATTTTGATGAGCCAAGAAACTTGGACACTATCCAAAAGGTCAAGTATTTCTATGAGCAGTCCAAGCATAAGGTTGAGCTCCGAATAGAATAGAAAAAAGAGAGATAAGACCAACGTCAAGGGAAAAGGGTCGAAACACTCAAGATAAAAGCAAGGAGGGAGGGATGTGAATTTCACCACTCCTGCCAAGGGCGAGTTATAGAAAAAATTCGCCACTTCTAGGAGAGACTGGTCCACTAAACCAAGAGAAGAGGCTGATGGGTTTAGAAAAGGGCTTTTGCAACGTTGGACATGTGGAAAGACAGTCCTCAACAACAATAAAATGGAACAAGGTTGTATAATGTACAAGAGGAAACACCAATGAATGATGTCGCTCAGAATGTGCCACAAATTTATGTTGGATTGGACAATAGGTAGGCATACCATCAAGCTTCAATAATCGAGATGGAAGGTATGGTCATTAACAAACTTGTTTCAATTTTATTTTACCTAGGTTCTAATTTTAACTATATCAACTCAAATATCATAGAGAAATGTTCTCTGTAAAAGAACCCATGAAAAATTGTGGCTGGTCTTGCTGGCCACGCGAACTAAAATGTAGAAATTATACAACAAGCATGCATATCTTGGATTCATCCGATCTAACAATGTACTAAAGTTAAATACTGAATCACTTCTACAAAACTTTTGCGGAATTAAAAACACAATCGCTAATCACATGAACATGAAGAAAGATCAATCACACACAACACAGATAATTTCCCGTGGAAAGCTTACAGCTAAAAACCCCACTATCTTCTATTGTATATTAAGCATGGATCATGAAACAATTACATACAAAACTCTTCTCACAAGATCCCTTCAGTACTCAGCTAATTGTCTCACACTGTCATATGCAAAACTGACCAACACATAGCCAATTCTCAACCTCCAGACAGCCTGTCTTGCTTGTGCAATCCCTGATGGTAAATATCCCTAAAAGATAGGAATTCTTGCCTGCCTTGACTGCGCAAGTATCATAAGCACTCCAATGGGTGTTTTCCTGCATGTGTGCAAGCCAATAATCCTACAACTGATAGTCAATTTCCCTTTCACCTAGAACTCAACTGGGTCTCCACTACATCTGACATGCATGCAACTAATAATAGTAAATCCTCATTTGCATGTGAGATCACTAATTGTGAATTAATTAATATTTAATTCACTAGATCTCTCACTAGTGTATCTTCAGTTACAACTAGAACAACTAAGTTTAACTCACTTAACTGAGTTAAACTGTTTACAACTTGCACCAACTCATGCACCACTGCACTCTAAACTCTGTTACAACTATAATTACTCTGCATGCCTCACCAACAACCTCTAACTCGAAATCCACTAGCTAACTAAATTTATCACTTTCAGTTTACTCATTCAAGTCCACATTGAGAATAGATTACAGTTTAATTTCCATCTTAATTAAGGGATAACCAAAATAGACATGCACCGAAAAATAGCATTGTGGGCCCCACCCTAGTCTGGGTGCTTAATGCACTAGGCGTGGGTGTTGAATCTTCTTGTTGAATCTCAACATAAAATACGTGTGACATATTTGGTTGAATCGTGCCCTTTGATGATAAGTGGTATGTTCAGTTCAGCCACCATCATTCTTCTGTCATTGAGCTCTTATGACATTCTAATCGATATGGATTGGCTAGCGGTATATAAAACCAAAATTAACTACTACAACAAGTTGTTGGCATGCCTCAACGATGAGGGTAAGGAACTAATGCTGCAGGGAATAAGGAATCATGTCATTGTTAGGAAAATATTAGTGCTACAAGTGAAAACAGGTAGCAAGAAAGGGTGTGCCTTGTATGTAGTCCAAGTGACTAGCAAATTAGAAAACAAGGAGAGAATGGAAGAGCACCCTTATTCATACAGTTTAGTGATGTGTTTCTAGAGGAGATACCAAGATTACCATTCAAGGGAGAGAAAAAATTGTCCATAAAATTGATTCTAAGATCAGTGCCAAACTTGAAAGCTTCATATTGCATGAGTATGCCAGAACTAGTGGAGCTAAATCACAAACTAAAATAAATGTTGGACAAGGGATATATCAGGCCTGGTGTGTCACCCTTGGGAGCCCTAGTATTGTTTGTAAAGAAGAAGGATGGAACATTATGGTTGTGCATTGATTATCGGCAGCTAAACAAAGCTACAATGAAGAACAAGTACTCATTTCCCAAAGTTGATGACTTGTTTTATCAGTTTATAAGGGTTGAAATGTTCTCAAAAATATATTTTAGGTTTTGTTACCATGAGGCTCCTATTGAGGATGAAGAAATACACAAGATAAACATGAGAACCAAATATGGACACTATGAGTTTGTGGTGGTTCTGTTTGGGCTCACAAATGCCCCAACGACAATTATGTGTATGATGAATAGTGTCCTCATCCCATACTTGGACAAGTTCGTATTGATTTTTTTGGATCACATCTTGATCTACTCGAAAACCAACGAAGATCATGAAGAGAATTTGATAATGGTATTGCAATTATTGAGAGAGAAAAATCTCTATACCAAGCTTACCAAATGTGATTTCTTCCAATCACAAATTCAGTAATTGGGACATATCATTTCCAGGGAAGGAGTGGAAATGGATCCCAAGAAGATTAAGGCCATCATGGAGTGTCCCACTCCCTGAAATGTTATAGAAGTTATATCTTTCATGGGATTAGTCAGATATTGCCAATGTTTCATTCGATATTTCTCAAATATTCGACACATAATTTTAACTTTACAAAAGAAAGGGATAAAATTCCAATGAACATCATGGTGTGCAACTAGCTTCGAGGAACTTAAGCACTTGCTTACACAAGCACCTATCTTGAGAATAACAGATCTGGAAAAGGATTTCTTAGTTTATATAAATGCTTGTAAGGGAGGAATAGGTGGATTCCCGATGTAGGAAGGGCACATGGTATATTATGAGTCAAGAAAATTAAATGAACATGAGAAGGACTATGTCACTCATGAATTGGATCTTTCAGCGATAGTGCGTGCATTTAAAATGTGGAGGAACTACTTGTTGAGAGGAAGTTTTTCTTAATGTCAAACCATGGAGGGTTGAGATACTTGTTTGACCAACACAAGTTGAATGCAATACAATCCAGATGGTTAGATTTGATAAACAAGTTTGACTATGAGATAAAGCATAATAACAGCAAGGAGAACAAAGTAGTATATGTACCTAGTAGAAGTCTGCAAGTGGATCACTTGGAAACTGTTAGTGACCTATAAATATAGGATTCATAATTTTGACTTGACTGATGGTAATCTTGTAAATATGTACATACTTTTCCTTCTGCAAGTTGTATTCTCATATTTTGTAAAAAAAAAAAATCAAAAAAAGAGGGTAAAAAGTCCTAAAAGAAAAATCAAAGGACTTAGAAAAATAATAGACCCCAAAAGAAAAATATGAATAAAACATGAAAGTGTGCAAGTCTAAATGCCACTACTTTTACCTTTTGTAGTTGATTATGGCAGAGTGTCAATCAATGCCATAATCCATGATGAGTTAAACAATTTAATCTTGACTTGTCATGTTTCAATTTCACTTGTTGTGGATAGAGAATAAAGAAATTCTGTACCGTTTAATCATGAAAATTCAATAGTTAGGTAGTGAATCAGTGAATCCAACAGTTTAATCTAGATTCATGGATGAAATAAGTGTAGAATTAGATATTTTTATTGCTTTAAGAAAGAATAAATGTTGTAAAGGTTGCTAGCTCAAATGCACCTAATCAAAATGGAAGAAAAAATGTTAGCAGTTAAAATTGGGTAGGTAGAATAAGGTGAGAAGCATCATTATAAATATTATTCACCAGGGCTGCAAATAACTAACTTCCCTTCCCCATAGCCATTTATCATTCTAAACTATCAGTCAGAAAGGCTCAAGGCATTTCCTTGACTTCTGTTGAGACCGGACCCAAGGCTCTATGGTTGATTAGTTGAAAGTGTTAAAATGTCTATATTAATCCCAAAAATCACATCATTTTCCATTCATGCATTCATTTCCCTAAAAAATCATAAGTAAAAACCTCATTTTTACTCTAATCCCCATTTAATTGACTTCCCACATCTCATAGAAGTATAAAACCCTAAAAATGACATTTTATCCTAAGTAGAAGTGATGAAATTATCATAAATGCAAGCTTTGCTTTGATCTTCACTTTTATTGGTTATAATTGTATGCTTTGAGTATTCACTTTTCTCTTTTCATATTAACACCTAACATATTTTATTAACTCCCTATCAATTATCCTAGTCCTATTAATATAGTTCCCTTTTATTTAATATCCCAAAAACCCATTTAATATATGCTTTTGTGTCAAAGATATTAAGCACATGTTGAAAAACATCCCGAAGTTACCCCTTTGACACAAAACTATCCATAAAAAATATTTCCCCTCTCCCCTATAGTTTTAGACCTTTGACAAATCTAAAACTATATAATAAAAATACACAAAAAAAGCATTAAACATGTTTCATATATGTTTAAAACAAAAACAAAAATTCCCGAAGTTTAATTTAAACCAAACTTCGCAAAACCCATCCCCCTGTTTAATACATCCCCTTTCCCGATTATCTTTAACCCCAAGGTTAAAACCTTAACATTTTCCACTTCCCCGATACATGTCACTTGACCATAGACTAAACCGTGGTTACACACTTTATTAACCTGCCCCATTCATTTTATTTTATGTATAAACTCACTTTATGCATAAAAATCCATCTATTAACCCAGAACCCTCTCATTTATTCCTGACCCTCCGATCATCTTAAACCCCTTTCATCCTACAATCCGAAATAAACTCGATAAATCCTTCCCGTCCCTACCATATCCTATCGGGTTAATTCTAAGCCGTCGATCTCCACTTACCGAATAAACAGCGCAGATCATAGTACCTGGTCCCACCTTATTTCCCCGCATCTTCCCGACGCATCTCAGCCGTTCGCTCCACTCCGCCACATCCGACGGCGCGGATCACATATCGCATTTCTAAAGTGATCAGCCAAAGTTCCCAAAAAAATTTGCGAAAAAGGTTGTTTTGTGAAACCACCGTCGGCTACGTGTCCGAATTATATTGGATCGCATTGTTAAAACTAAAAACCAATTACCACTCGAAAGCAATGCGAAAACCATTACCGGTTTCTGCTTTCAAACAAAAAACCGCTCTCGCCATGTCAACTTGACCTGCAATTAATACTCACATGATATATAAAAACTAAGGTTTTAACCTTAGTTATTTATCATTTTTCATATATGTGCGCCCTATCCCTCTAAGAATTAATCACAGACACCTTCGCTGAGCTAATCTCAAAATAATTCACCATCCAAAAATCATTTCCACTCTAAACAGTTACTTCTAACGACTCCCAGTGCCTGATATCAAACCAATGCAACCAGTTTGAAGACTGGTACCATCTGCAATCCTATTCGACCCCAACAATACCTGTTCAAAGGTATTTATCAATAATCCAAGCCTACAAATTTCAAATTTTTAAGAAAAAAATAAAATTAATTTGAAATTAAAAGCCAAAAAGTACTCATTTGAGAGTACTTAAACCTTGAAGAAACAGGGGAAACCCTGTCAAAATTTTTCCAAAATTTGCCGCTTCCTAATTAAGATTTTTAAACATCTGAAAGATATTCTTGTGGTTGAAATACTTTGAATTACTAAAGAAAACATTGGAAATCCCTTTCCCACCTTCTGCACTATAAAAATCTGCATTTTCCTCATAAAACCCTCGCCCCGATTTCGATTTTTTTCCCAAATTGGCTTAATTGACCTTCTGCTTTCATAAAGAGTTGAACAAACAGTTTAATCTTGTTCAGTTCCTTCAAAAATGACTAAAAAGCAGGTAATCCCTAAAACTGGAGGTCCTAAACCTCAGAAAACTGCCTCCAGCAAGCTTCCAAATCCCAAGCCTCCCAGAATTGATAAACCTACTCCTGTTTTAACTGTTGATTCTACTGAAGTAGTCAGACCTTTATAGCCTCTTGTCACCACTGAAGAAATCAATCCTTTGATTGACTTAGATTACAAAATTGTTGATGCCACTCTCGAATTTGATCTTCTGGAAGTGCATAGCTGGTGTCAGGAGAAATTTGAGAAGAAAGTGGCCAATGATATACCTGTATGGGATTCCAATTTGCCCAAATATGTGGTCCCCATCACCCATCCTGCACAGGATTTCATAAGATTGTGTCAGATGCATTATATTCATGATCAAAGGTGCATGGTTAACAAAGATAGTGAGGTCCTCTTTTACATAATTGCTGAATCAATCAATGACATGCTCCAGCTAAGCCATGATCCACGAGCAGTGTCATCGTCAATTGAAGACTTGATCCAGATGTATTTAGACCTAGATTTCCCTAGGAAGTTTGAAATCCTTCAAAACTTCATGCCCAATCATGTCAACCTTCCCAAGGTGAATCCTCCTTATGATACCTTTGATTTTTCTGAAGGCTCCAGACAAGTCATTTCCATGCTGTCATTTATTTTAGGCTATATTAATGATGAATTCACAGATGCCTCCATCTTAAGCTTCCTCTCCACTTTGTCTCCTGGACAGCAGCCAAAGTTGGTCTTTGACTTTTCCAAATTTATTGCTGACAATATTCATTATCAGCTAATAAAATTACCTGATGAAGGAGTGTTCAGATATACTTCATATCTGTTACATCTCTTCTTGTTATCTCAAGTAGATAATTTTCCCTTTGCATTACAGAAGATGGATATGGAGGGCAAACCACTGTCAGTAATATTTTGGACCTCTCTTCTAAGAAAAAATAGCAGTGAGTACAGTTACAGTGATTTCAATGACTTATTTATCAGACCTGCCATCAGTTTGTTGGATAAAGCAGAACCACCAAGAATAAATGAAGAGATCAAAAGGATTTTACAGTTGTCTGAAAACTATAAAGTGGGTGATTGGTATTTATTCAAAAATCACACTGAGATTAGAATATATGGTGCAGTCATGGCTCCATACAAATTACCAAAGTTTCTGACCACAAGGATCTTTGCCCTGGAATACATAAGGCAGATTTTGAATGCAAATGTTGTAAACTTTATAGCATCCAAAAAGAAGGCACAATTCAAATTGAAAAGTCAAATTGGCTCTTTCATAATTAACAACAGAGACGCCTTGAAAGAGGTTACCAGCAAACTATCAGCATTCAAGTTTCAGGAAAGTTTTTACTGGAGCTATGACCCTCAGGGTATTCTGAGAAATCTCAAGATCAAATGCAAATTGCCCCCATTCCTCCATGAATCAAAGCCACTAATTGAAAAATATGCCAATCAGTTGGAATGGGCTGCCAATACTTTAATTGATGATGATCAGAAAATGTAGACAGATAATCTACAAGTAAATCAAGTGGACAGTACACAGGTGGTTACAGTTAACCAACCAGCAGAGGTATCCAATAAAAGACCAAGGAAAGAAGAAGGATATTTGGCCGAGACAATAATTGAAAACAAATTTAAAATAGTCTACAGTAAAAGGGCCAAAATGACTACTCTAGAAAAAGAAGGAGTCATAGATGTGGATGATACTAATGACCAGCAAACAGATGATGAAGCCACCATGATTGTGAATGAGACACTCAGAGAAATTCAAAATGAACAGGTACAAGCACAGGATAAAGGCAAAGATATGATTGAAGTAGAAATGGATACAGAAGCTCCATCTTCTTCTAAAACAACTGAAGAAACTGATTCTGATATTTAGAAGAGGTTCAAACAAATAAGGGAGAAGAATGAAGAAATCAAGAATGAATTTTATTCTAAACTTCTAAAGGAAAAGCCAGGAGATAAGGATAGACTAGTAACAGCATTTGATTACTCAACCAATAAAATTATCATGTCCTTTCTCCAACCAGTGGTAACAGATCCAAAATCAGCCTTAGACTACAGAAAGACAGAATTTGCAGTAAATGCTAATACTATTCATGAACTGGATCAGATAGAGTTTCACAGGAGTGCATCAGAGATGTTATATTCAAAGGTAGTGAGCAAGACCATGAGTGCTACCATGTTTCAGAAAACTATATCTAATTTGCAGACCCAAATGAAATTAGATAAAGCATCTCTTCATGCCAAGGATTTGAGAATAAAATCCTTAGAAGATTTAGTGATAGAGTTGGAGCAGATCCTTCTAATACTAAAGCTGCTAAGAAGTTGATAAGGCAGAAGAATGATGATATTGCATCCTTAAGAAAGAAGCTCAAATTACCACAGAGTGAGCACCCTCAGACAAAAGAAGTTCTTCAGGAAAAGACAGAGAAAGAGGAAACTATGCAACTGGTTTTGAAAATGACAGCTCAAATTAAAGATATGGAAAATCAAATAGAATCTTTAATGCAAGAAAATGAAAGTTTGAAGAAAGCTCAGCAAGTTTCCATTCCCACTGTTATTCCAACTATAAGTACAGTTGTTCCCTCAACATTGGCAGAACATTTAGCACCGAAAGGAGTGTTGGCAACTGCAGTGTCAATTACTTCTAAAGATATCTCTGCCACTTCTTCATCTACTTCACAGGTAAATCCAATAGGAGAAACAGCTGCCATAGTCAAGGCTATGGAAGACATGTCCATAAAAGATAAAGAAATAATCAACTTAAAAGGCACCATCAAAAATCTTGAAACATCTAACAGAGATGCCTTAATCACTTCCAAAGGACATGAGCAAAGGGCCAACAGATTGTAGGAACAGGTTAAGATTCTTCAACAACAGGTTAATCTTACTGAGCAGGTAGCTTACATCAAGAATCATCTTTGGAATAACATCATCCAGGGCATACATTTACAATGGCCCTCAATCAAAATTATTTATGAACAAAAAGAGTTACTCAAAGCAGCCCAAATAGAAATACAAAAGACAAAAGAAGAACTAGCTGATAAACCTGCTCAAGCCATGAAGTTGATCACATTTTTGAATAGCAAACACAGAGAAGAGCTTGAAGAGATAGAAATTCAGGATAGAACTGAAAATATATTACAAATTAAGAAATTCCTAAATAAAAGAAATATGATGAATAATTTGGAGGACAGGTGTAAGGATATGAACTTGGCAATCACAAGATTTTGGGCCAAATACACAGTAATGTCACAAGCAGGCCTACCATATATTCATGCGTTGAATGAAAATTTGATGCCACAAAAGGATTATGATAACAAAATCAGGGCATATGCTAAAGAGTAGGTCAACAAACCTTTACCACAAGGGTCTCCTACTGGTAAAGTCATTTTGGAATATTTTGAAAATTTGTTCTTTTTGCAAAATGAGATCAAACATATTTTCATGGTTAAGCCCAATTTTGCAAAGTATGCAGAGGCAGATGAAAGTTACAGGAAGCTAAAGAGTATGAGAATTCCCAGTGCAGAGCAATGGCAGGAATTCACTGATTTATTATGAAAATTTGCAGTCATATATCAAAATGAAAAATCAGTGGTTAAAGAGTATCAGTGGTCAAAGTGTATCAGTAAAAACAAGATGTTACTGCTGGTTATTTTTAATTTACAGCAGTAAACAGTGAAGAAACAGAGTAAAAGAGTATCAGAGCAGAATGTGAAAGAGGAGGAGTACACTACAAGTCATCTTCCACAATATATTGTCCCAAGTGCCAGCAATACTTCTAGCAAGACAAATAATCTGTTTGATTAGATAAATTGTTCTATTTTTCTTGTAAAAGAGGACAGCTTGCCCATTTGTTTTGCAGTTGTCCCTCTTTTTATGTAATAATTCCTATTTTTTCTTGATATATTCTCTCAAACTTTTGAGATATTTTGTAAGTAATTTATTTGTATAAATACTTCATCATTCGAAGTATTTTAGGTGGAATAAAATTATCAAGACTACTATAGACTTTTTTGTTGAAAACATTGGGATTTTATGTGAGTTAAGTTGAAGCAGCAGGCTGGAAACTGAAGCAAATAGACATCATAACTAATGATCCTCGTGTTGATCAGATGAGTATTGTATCTTCCAGTTTTCATTGTTTATTCCTTTAAGTTTCATTCATACATCTTGTGTTATTTTCCATCTTAAATGAATAACTAGGAAAGGTATTACAGAATCAGTGTAAAAAGCTCTTTGTTCTTACTAGTTTTCATGTTTATGTTTTCTGTTGATTTCCAGACTTTAGAATTCTTAATTGCTCTTTAGTCTCGTTTGACCTCAATTTCCCTCTTCCTTTTCTGTGATCTAAGGATTCTTAACTACCCTTAGTCCAGATCATACCACTTCATAAAAATAGCCTTTTTAAACCCTCTGAAGATCATTTATCTTGCCCTTAGTATATTTGTTCTTTTGACCTTAGTTTTCTAGTCTTGTTTGCTATAAATTTGACTCCATTGCCCAATGGTTAGGTAGATCTTTCTATGGTTTCCCTTGTAGTATTTTATTCCTACCAATATTCAAAAAATCAAACCAAATTTTCCACTCATAGCTAGCCTAAAATCCATTACAAAACAAAGCTAAATTTTAAGGAGAGATTCCCTCTCCGAAACTCAAGAAGGCTAGATCTTGAATTCTAAAAGAGGTTCTTGGTTACCCCTGGTTTTCTTTAACTATAAACCAAAATCCCACGACCTAAGAATTACTAGGGTGATAACAGAAACCATAAGAACTTGTGAACTTAATATCAAGGAAAAGATCAAAGAGGCATTGATACAAGACAAGCACCTATAGCATGTGAAAGATTGCTTACAACAGGAGATGGAAGGGCCATTGAGTAAGAATTATATGCTAACTGATGATGGAATGTAGAACTTCAAGGGTAGATGGTATGTATGTTGTATGGGCAAATTGAATAAGCTCATCTCAGATGAGTTTCACAAAAGACCTTATTCAGGTCATCCTGGTTGTTAGCAAATGCTAACAACCACAAAAAAATTGTATTATTCGTTGGGCATGAAAAAGGAAGTTTTCGATTACATTGCGAGGTGCATGGAATGTTAACAAGTTAAAGTGGAATGCAAAAACCCAACGTGATTACTACAACCAATCCCCATCCCTGAGTGGAAGTAGGAAGTCATATCTACAGGCTTCATTAGATAATTTCCAAAAACATCCAGACAACATGATGTTATAATGGTAGTGGTGGATAAGTTGAGCAAATAAAATTGCTTTATAGTTGTCAAGTCCACCCACAAGGAAATTTACATAGCTTAGATCTTCATGAAGGAAATATTTAGATTACATGACATACCCAAGAAGATAATTTTGGATTGGGATGCCAAGTTTACTTCAAATTTTTGGAAAGCATTGTTTGCTAGTTTTGGAATCTAGCTAGCCTTGAGTACAACATATCATCCTCATAGTAATGGACAAACTGAAAGAGTGAAACAAGTTTTAGAGGACATGATAAGGATGTATGTCATGCATCAACCAAAGAGGTTGGAAGAGTTCCTACCCTTAGTTGAATTTTCCTACGACAATGGGTATCAATTCATTGAATGTAACACCCCCCTTAGCTGGGATGATCTAGTGAATAGGGTGATTCTTGGACTAGTATGTTGAAGATGGAGCATGAGCTAATTAATATCACGAAGAAATTAGGATAGGCAAAAGAGTTATGCAAATCAAAAAATAATGCACCAGGAGTTCCAAGTTGGAGAGCATGTGTATCTGTGCATTAGGCCAAGGAAAAGTTCATTAATGGGATTTATGCTAACTGAGCACCCATATTTTGTGGACCATTTCAAATTTTGGTAAGAGTGGGTCTAGTGGAATATAGATTGGCCTTACCACCCATAGTGAAAGCACGTGATGTTTATACATTTCCTTGCTTAAGAAGAATGTACATCACACTAATCATGTTTTAGATTAGTCTATGAAACAAGTGGAATCTAAGGGGAAATTCCAGCTAGAGCATCATGTATTGGAGGTAGATCATGCTCCATAATTAAGCAATAGAGCAGTTCAAGGTGTAGTGGAAACACTTTGGACCAGATAAATCCACCTAGAAAAAGGTAGATCAAATGTGGGTAATTTACCCATTTTTGTTCACTGTATAAATAAATGTAAGAGCCATAAATATAAAGCTCATTTTTTGAAATTTCATAATTTGATTTTTAGAACACTGAAGATAGTGTTCCCTTAAGGGGGTGGGGTCTCTAAAAACACTTTTTGCTACACCCCATGAATGTCAATATCACTGCGTAAATTTTGAGACATATTTAAAATTCAAATGAAAATGAATTGATGGTCGGACGAAGGGGGGGGGGGTGGACACAAATACAAAAATTTGAGGGGAAGGTTGTGTGGATTGTTGGTGGAGCGTTGTGAGCAAAACACACCCATATCATTTTTCTCTATCGCCTAACACCCTAACCACAGTGCTACCTGCATTGATAGGTATTGAAGTTTTGGAGTGGGAAACAAGGTTGAAGGACAACATCCATCCTTGTTCCCTACTCGAGGATCAAGACAGGGAATGACTTTCTTGGGAGGGAGTGAAAAGAGGATCACGAGTATACAACAACAAATCAAGAAAACGACACGAGGTAGAGACCAATCGGGGGTGCATGTGAAGAAGACTACCTGGCAGAGGACAAAGCGTTGGGAACAACATAGAAGACAAAAGTGGGATGAAATATTCCTGAGATAGTGCCTTGTGACTAAGAAGTATTCCTTGTGAATGGGTTGAGGCTATTCTAAGCCTAATTGGCTAGTGGGAGGCTTAGTGGAGATTTGAACTGTTTAGTGCTTGTTGAGTAAGCTTATAAACCATTATGTGGTTGTTGAATAAGTTTTTTTGAATGGGCTAATAAACCACTCGGGTGCTAAGCCATTTTGGTGCTTGCATGAAGAGTTGATAAACCATATATATAGTGGGTTATAGGCTCCTATAGTGCTTGCCTTGAAAGCACAGTTGATAAACCACCTATATAGAAAATTCAATCTTTGGGAACTGAGCAATACCCCAATTTGGCCTTGGGTGAATCCCTGTGATTGATATAAAAGAGAGTAAAATATTCATTGTGGTTCTCACTTCTAATGAGCAATTGATAAACAACTTGGACAATGGGCTCCATCATCTGAGTGTTGGACTTAGCCTTGGTGTGAAATTTCCCTTGAATAAGTATCCCCTCAGACTCTAGATTTGGCTCAGGGGTGGTCTTATTGCTATTTAGTTGTCTTATGGTTGGGTGGAGAGTTGAAGTCCCTCCTTCAATTGTCAGCCATCTCAATTTATTCAGATAAGTATAAAGTTGTGCCTAATTGGTTTTTATGTTGTGATAATCTTTTTCTCATGATGAATACTAATATGATCATGTATATTCATGTGTGGATGATTGAATGTTGTTATGACACTTACTATTGGATATATTAGATATTATGGATTCAATGACTAGTAACACCATTGAGATGCTACCTTGTTCATGATTTATCATTTATTGGTATGTTTGGCGTTGAGTGCCTATATGGTCATAGTTGTAGGTTCATATCTTGCAAATATTGTGGTAAACGGTAAATCTTTGCAAAATTGTCCTAGTTTTTTTATTACTCAACTTATAACTCCAATGAATTCACTCATAATCAACCATGTTAAGGAAATACATAAAATAAATAATTGAGTTGAAAGGTTGCTTCACATATTGGAGGCCATTCCAGAGGACTTGGCCATCCCTTTTAGAAAATTTGACTTATAGGAAATTGTTTGTCTTAAGAAAATTCTTGCATTTTCCTTGTTCCTTTCTCTTTAGAATTCCTGCAGAATGATCTGGTGTTTTGGGGTATCCAGGGGTTACTTGGGTTAGCACCCCTTTGTGGAGTTCAGATTACTGCGGGATCATATTGCTCTTCCTTTTAACAAATTGTTTCCGGGCATCCAAGTGTGCTCGAGAGCACCAGCATTTGTGCACGATCGGATGTTTTTGGGGCCATATTTCCTTGTGGTGGATACGAATATATGGACATGTAAAGGGGAAGATGTGAGGTGGAAGGCCATATGGCCAAATATTGTGGGATTACTTTGACGTTTGGTTACATATGGGATCCATCCACGAAGGCCAAGATGGGCACCCGGCTGGATTGCCTTCAAATAGGTAGATTTATCTAGAAATCTAGGGGTTTGGGAGTTATGAAGAGTGAAAAATGGGAATTCTTGCATGTGTAGTGAACTAGATATAATGAGAAAACCTCACAAAGCACGAAGAGGTAGGCCTGGTGGGGACCAAGTGTTGAGAAATAGGTAAGACTAGGTTTAATTCAAATTATCTTCTTGATAATTACTTGTGAGCTTACTTCTTTTACTTATGTCTTCTCTTCTTATATTGTTATGTCTTTCATCAAGTCAATTACCAAAACACAAGGGACACAAATTTAGGCTCCTCAAGCCAGGTCCAAAACCTCTCCCTCTTGGAGAGGAAAACCCACAAGAATTTTTTCTTATAAACTTTCATTTGACAAGTACCATGAACATGACTCAGACCCTTGACCTATGTATGCCTCCAAGACCTTGTCACTACTTTCTTCTTGACTTCTCCTTGGTGATCCTTCCTTCAACACTGTTCTGCACCAATACTAAGAAACTCAGTTCTTAGTGAATTTCTTTAGTCCTCCTAGAGATTCTTTAGCACCTTGTAGTATCTTCTTCTAGCCTCAGTCTTCTAGATATACTTCAGCATATTGATACATAGTCTTAACTTTTGGCCTTCCTTTATGCATTGATATGTACTTTCCTATTTAAAGAACCTAGATATATATTCAAAAATACTTAGCTCATTTATTTATGCCTTCAACAGTCTTCCCCTTTTCTCATTCTACGAGACTCCTTTTACAGCTTGTGCCCTTCTATACTTGCACCGAACAACACCAGTCCTGAAAGAAATTCTTGGACTTCTCTGTACCTTTGAGTCTGTGATCTGCACTACAATTACAGACTCTTTCTTTGTACTTAAACACAACCCCTTCTTCGCTTTTCTATCTCCTTTAACGTAGTCCTAACTCGCACTTGATACAGTCATACATGACCAAGGTTGTTCCTACACCCTTGTCCGCAAATCTCAGACTTATTTGATTATTTTTTTTGTCCTTTCTGCACAGTATGTGTAGGGTATATATAGTTGACCTTGTCAGTTAATAGGTCGACCTATCATATAGTTATGGAGCCGACTTGATCACTGCTTTATAGGCCGACTTGTAGGTTGTCTAGAAAAGTATTCCAACGCCGATCTTTGAGCAACATTTGAGCCATGTCTTCAAAGCTTACATGACAAGGTCTTGAGGCATACTTCTTAGACTTCTCTCTTCATATACATGACTCATAATTAGTACATTTATGACAAGATGAAAAATCCCCAAAAGACATCAAGAAGTCTTTTGACCTATAATAAAAACCTTGGTCATGAAACCCATGAAGCAAGCATAACAAAAATACATTCTATTATCTTTGTTTTCTTCATTATATAAATACATAATTACATAGTCAATATGAAGATTGAACCTAGTTACACTTTCCAACACCAAGCACCAAAGTCGACATGGCAAGTGCCACTAGACATGGCAGTGGCCACATGGATGCCACATAGGGACCCCTAGTGATGTAGACCCGCTTTTGTCTTGGCATGGTAGTTCCACACGGGTCAAGTAGGAGCCACATGGCATGGCAGTTCATTGTTGTTGTGGTTCTATATTTTGGATAAAATTCAGATGAACATATCTTTTAATCTAGCAATAAGATTGAGATCAAACTTATATCGTCGAAAACCTCTCGATGAGTTGAACACGATGGTGGCATTTGTTTTAGTTTTGATGAAGTTGGAAAAAGAGGAATTTTGTAATCGCATCTTCATAACAGACCCTGGAGGCTGGATTAAAGTCAACATGTAACACCTCCAACAACCTAAGAAATTACAAGGGGGTGGGAGGGAGTGTTATATGCAACTCAAACATAATTATCAAATTGGTGCCTTCAAAATTAACCTCATTTGATAGTAATCTTGCATCTATACTAGCTCATACTCAAAAGGAAGTCTACAATATTCAATGAGTCTCGTTCTACGAGGTCTTAAGATATCATAATCATCAAGTTGATACTCCATCCAATGAGGCTATCACACCCAAAATTGGGGTACTTAGGAAAAATGGGGGTTTATTCTAATACTTAATTCTCCTAGGTCATGCATATGAAGGCACGTAACATCATATTCATGCAACATATGTCAGAATGCCATGATTACTAGATTTCGAATTATGTAACTAGAGATGAAAGAACCTACCCATCCCCCTCTCCAATGCATGAACTAAAGCCTAGTTCGTCTCTTGAACATCTCAACAAGGTTTATTAAAGTTGAGGTGGATTTTCATACAGGAGAAGCGAGCACTACAATTTGGTGTAAGCTTATTATATTGGAAAATTGCTTCATAAGAGTTTCCCTCAACGTTTGGATGATTTTCTAGAACTTCTATTTGTTGTTTTGGAACTTTTATTTTGTTTGTGATTGGGCATTCTCGTATTATAAATCGCACTCCTACTAAGGTTTTAAAGAATGTAACTCCAGAATAATCTTGGAGCTCAATCAAACTAGATGTAAGTCACTTTCTTGTTTTTGGAAGTGATGCTTGGGCCCATATTCCAGATGCGAAACATAAAGCCTTAGAACCTAAGAGTGAAAAATGTATTTTTGTTGGATATTCTAAAGATGTCAAAGGATATAGACTTATTCAACCTAAATCCAAAAATATAATCATTAGAAGAGATGTAAAGTTTGATGAAAATATATCGACCTGCGAGCCTAGTTCGGCGGGTGTGCCGCCTTTGGCCTGCGAACCTGATTCGGCATATGTGCCACCTCTCTCTCTCTCTTCTATTTTTAATAGCATTCCTTCTAGTTCAGATGATGACAGCGAGGATGACAATCCCCCTCCACCTCTTGAAATTGTTCCTTATACTCCACCGCTTCCACGATGGGTCCGCTCTACTCGGGATGCAGCAGGTTCTCTTGCAGGTGACCCTGCTGATCGACGACGTACACGTTCTCAGTTCGAAAGAGCTTCTTCCTTATTGGCTCAAGTTCCAGAAAAACTTGATCCATAAACCTTTGAAGAAGCCTCCGGTCATCCAGATTGGGATGAAGCTATGAATGAAGAATATCATTCCTTATTGGCGAATGATACTTGGGATCTTGTTCCTCTTCCAAAAGGAAGAAAACTTGTCAGATGCAGATGGGTTTACAAAACAAATTTTGGACCAGATGGAAAAGTGGATAGACATAAAGCTCGTCTTGTCGCTAAAAGATTTTCACAAGTTGAAGGCATTGACTATACTGAAACCTTCTCCCCTATTGCCAAAATGAATTCTATCCGCATTGTTCTTTCCCTTGCTGCTTCCTTTAAATGGGAAGTCCATCAGATGGATGTTAAATCTGCCTTCTTACATGGAGATTTACATGAAGAAATCTACATGGAACAACCCCCTCGCTTTATCCAAAATGACTCTAGCCTTGTTTGTCGCCTTAGGTAGTCTCTCTATGGTCTCAAACAAGCTCCTCGGGCTTGGTATGCCAAAATGGATAGATTTCTATTAGATAATGACTTTTCTAAGTGTCATTCTGATAACACTGTCTACACCAAGAAAGTGGGTAAGTCCTTCACCATCCTTGTTCTTTATGTTGATGATCTTATCCTTACTGGTAGTGATCCAAACCATATAAACCATGTGAATTCTAGCCTCAACAAGAAGTTTGAAATGACAGACTTAGGACACTTGCATTATTTCCTTGGTCTTCAAGTCTTGCAATCCAAGGAAGGCATTACCCTCTCTCAGTCCAAGTATGCTTGTGATATTCTACACCACTTTCACATGGAATACTGTAAGCCAGCCCCTTCTCCCTTTCAGTCTAGAGTCAAGCTTTCAGTCACTTGTACTACCCCTGAAGTTGATGCTACCTTATACCGTCAACTTGTTGGTAAACTTTTGTATCTAACCCATACTCGTCCTAACCTTTCCTATGTCGTTGGTCTTGTCGCTCAGTGTATGCACCAACCTCATGAAAGTCATTGGAAAGCAGAATACTTCGATATATCCGAGGTACAGTTCAGTTCGGGATTCATTACAGTGCATGAGCATCTCCATTGTTGATTGGTTTCACTGATTCTGATTGGGCAGGTAACCCTGATGATTGAAAGTCTACTGCAGGATATGTATTCACTCTTGGTTCAGGACCTATTACTTGGTCTTGTAAGAAACAAAGTGCCATCTCTCTTTCTTCAGCAAAAGCAGAGTACGTGGTGCAGTGGAAGCCAGCAAGGAAGCCATGTGGCTTCATCAGATTCTGTCTGAATTTGATCTTCATCAGCAGCATCCAACTACACTTTGGTGTGATAATCAGAGTGCCATTCAACTATGTAAAGATCCAGTGCAGCATCAGCGTATGAAACACATTGAACTCCACATACACTTCATCAGAAAGCTCATTCATGATCGTGTTCTTGAAGTGCAGTATTGTCCAACCAATGACCAAATAGCCAATATCTTTACGAAGGCTCTCACAGAAGCGAATTTTACCAAACTTCGATCCATGCTTGGAGTTCAAGAAAGTTGTCATTAAGGGGGGATAGGCTCTAATGCCTCCTTCCTTCTCCTATTGTGTCACTTTTGTAAATCCTTCAATCCTATCCCAATTTGTTCTTAAGGGGAGATGGTAGGATATTTCGACAGATAGGAAATAGGCTCCTTTTGTGTCACCTTTGTAAATCTTTCATTCCTATCCCAAGTTGTTCTTAAAGGGAGATGTTAGGATATTCCGACACATAGGAAATAGTTAAGAATAACTTAGTTTAGTGTAGAGTTAGGTAAAGTGTGTTTCTTTACAATATATATTTGTAACTTATAATCTGAGGGTCACGATTTGTAGTGATCCGATGGTTATCTCTCACCTCGGTATTAACGACACTTGATCTGTGGCTTAACACCTGATTGGTCCATGATCTCTATTTAAAGAGCATGGAGGGTCATTTGTCTGGTAACCGTTTATGAGAGAAACATATGTAACTTTTCTTTTTATATTAATAAATTGCCAAAAGTGGTCGCGTTGGCTTAGGCCATGGACTGTTTCCCTCTTTGAGGGTTTTAACCACGTGATTATACTGGTGTACTGATTTGTGATATGTTTGTGAGCGGTGACCTTTGGTTCTTAATCTACGGAACTTACCCTGTAAATTCCTACACTTTGGTGCCTTAGTAGTGTCAAGTGGTTTGCGTTGCAATGAAGTTCCACCCGTGTTTTTGTTTTAGGGCCTTTTTGAGTGGAAGTTAGGGCCCATATCTCCTCTTAGGGTCTAGCAAAATTGCTTCATTCTATGTAATGCACCCATGAAGTTCAAATAGTCCTTTGAAGAAATCAATGATATTCTACGTAACATAACTTCTCTCTTATTTGTGACTACAAAAGTGCAAAAAAATGAGGACCAATGCTTTTCTAAAAAAGCCATAATTACAAACAATTTGGTTTAGTTAAAAAACCAAATAGATACATTGCAAGAAAAATGCACCATTCAAAGGAATTCAATCATCTTAGTTGTCCTCAATATAAGAAAAGGGTCCTAATCGGTGTCTTCCCATCATACGATGTTTACAAACTTAGTTTAAAAGGAATTTGAGGAAGATAAAATTCATCAAATGTTATAAGACATGGATCTCAAAAATTAGGAGTGTTTCATTCCAACATGGGAAAGGAAGAATCCAATACTCATTATCCTTTAAATTTTATGTTTTGTAAAGCTTGGAGTTCTAGGTGCTTCCTAAGATTGTATACTCGTAACAAATTTTGGGACGTTTTGTTTGTGGACACTTGCATGATTTGTTTTCAACATATAAGAATTGCAAATTTTATTTGTAAACTCCAGACAACATTTTTTGTACTCCTTTTATTTAGCTTTACCATTGGGATAGTGATGAAGTACCAGTTTAAATACTTTTGGTTGTATTTCTTGAGTTCCTTGACATTCTTCAAATTAGTTCTTGGGTTTAACTTTACTCGATGCTTGGCTTCCTTAGCAAATCTCTAGGTCATTGGTTAGCCAACCAATTTTAGAATGCCACTCCATAACAGTAAAATCTAGCTTATTCTAATTAAGGAATTGTTAAGTTTAACCTATAGGTTCTATGTATGGATCTCTCTGGAATCTTACAAGTTTACACTCCATTGGTTTTGTTCTTTGAACCTCTCACAAATTGACAAATTTTATGTTATTTGATTACAACAATAACTTGAATAATACTCTTAGATCATTGAATCAAGGACTACATTGTGTTGGAAAGCTTCAACATTGATATTTAGCCCTCCATTTACAACACCACCCATTTCTTTGTAACATCCTGAAAGGCCTCAATACTAAATCTAACATAGGCCTAAATGGCAAGCATAGACTTTATACAAATCTATTGTGCAGTTGTTTGACTTGGCCTAAAAGGTACCTAGTTCTTGAGGATAATATGCATAACATAATCCATTCTATATTTGATCTCATCTAAAAGCATTCACATATTTCACTATTAAAACATATTACACATAACAACATAGACATTTATTAAAAGGCCATAGGTAACCACTACTTCACACCTGAGCTAGCTATGAGGCAACGAGGGCGAAAATTTACTTATTGGTATTCTTCGTCATAAATAACTTAAAATAACGTTGTATGATCCACACTAGATAAAAGAAACTGCCATAAATCCCATCATTCACATAGCACCCTCTAATAACACACTCACTCCACATATAGGATTCTCCTCGTGCCAACACTTACACCAACATGACAAGTGATTCTAGTTTATAGATCCCAAAAAACCTACAACTCAAATAGAGACCTTATTTAAGCAATGTAGTGTGTCAAGAATCTCATCATTAGAACTCCTATAAATATTTATGCAAAAATAATAGCTCAAGGATGATAATGAGGTCAACATGAATAAAGCTTGCTACAGTTCCAAGCTCATATGCTCATTACACCAAATCTACATGGGTTTCCAACAACATCTAACAATGTTCCCTTGGTAACATAACTAAGACTCTCATCATTTGTTTCCCTCTTGTCACATCATCACCCCTTTATTGTTCTGAGACAAGTCATCATCACATCCATTTTATATCATTACATTCATGATTTCACACAAGGGTAATACTTTGATATGTCAACCGCCTTGAATAATGATCAAAAAGTTCATTTTTGGCTTTTGTATTAAGACGTGTATCTAAAATCAAGGCATAGAACTCATTCTAAAAAGTGTATTGACACTTTTCCCCAAATGGAAAGTTAACATATGGCAAATTGTTCACCTTTCTTTGTCATTGTCTTCCCCTCTTTTCACATCATAGTACCCTCTTGTTCATAAGTGAGCCATCAACACATCCAATTTATATAATTATATTAGTGAAATTACATATTGCGACATTGCTTTGATATGTTAGCATAGTGAAAGTTTAAAATACTTAACACAATCATCATTCTCTAGTTGAGCTTTGGCCATGTTTTCTGCAGGATCCATTTTTTGAAGGTGGTGAAATTTGTATAGGTGCCAATTATGCCAATAATTTTCCTCACATGCATGCTTTTGTGCACATCCAAACACATAATTGCTTTTAAGAAAATGTAATAAACTATTTCATATAAATGTATTGGAATTGTTTTATCCATAACTCTAAACATGGAAGACAAACTAATTAGGGAGCCAACCTCTATCAGAAATAAGAGTTCTGATATGGACATATTATGTGCTAAAAAAACCTGAATTTATCAAACTTAAAGCCATTAAGATCGTTCAATAATGAAATACTTGCAAAACAATACATTCAATGATTACATACTCCATTAAAAAAAATATTATCCTACAGTATAGTTTTAAGATTCTTTTCAAGGAAAAATAAAAAGAGAGACACTTCATGTTTACTATTTCATACTCATTTTCCTTTTGGCAATTTAACATGTGGATAATCATTTATTTGATCAGCATTATGATCTTTTCTCCAACTTCCTAACCATGGTCAAAATGCTCAATGGGACAAAATTTGTGTATTCTAGCCCTTTTGATAGAGCACATACATGTACCCTAGACAACCAAACTATCCACACTACACATCTTAAAACTCAAACATCCTCGTCATATTAAGAAAATGAAACCTCCATTATGCCCATTTCTGCGCACATACAAAACTTAATTTAATCGCTTTTTGTGGTCACATGACCAAGTCAAAGCATTTTTAGTGCTCAAGCATAGGCTCAAACACCCCACATGCTACATATTTCATTTAACTAGAGTTAACTACTACACCCAAGAATGGATGGAAGACCAAAAAATTTGATGTTGGGCGTATGTAATGCATCTCAATTTACAAGTCCTGGGTAGATTCAATGTAATAAATACCCCTTTGTTGTGGCATCTAAACCAAAGATAATCCCCCTCCTTTAACAAGTTATTTTCCAACCACGAAATCAATGTTTTTTAATCAAAATATGTAAAATACATTGCAAGGTACTTTAACATAGCAACAAAATGTGCATGTTCCAAACTTTCATTAACTAACACTATGTAAATTCAATGTAATACATACCCCTCTGTTGTAGCATCTAAGCCAAAGGCATGTTATTTTTCTAAATATACAAGAAAACTTGCAAACATGATTAAGAATGAACTCATCAAACTCATGTAAAATACATGTTTTCATTACAATGAAGTCATTTGGTACAATGGGATTGATTCTCCTTCGTGTCGAAGGACGAGGTAGTTGTGTTATCAATTATGTAACTTTGTTATTTCATTAGTAATAACTATTATTTTATTAGTCATTTATAAAGTGTTCGCCTAGGTCTCGAAGATAATATTATGGGAACAAAGTTTATGCATCCCAAATTAAATTTGCGAGAAATAAATTTGAATCCCATGATATTGGAATAACCCTAAACTTATTGAAAAACTAAAAAAGATGCTAAGGAAACTTAAAATCATGAAACAATATACTTTGCTTGAGATTAGATTCCACACACCACCCCACTTGAATTTGCAAATATTTAACAATGTATATTTCCTTGGAAAGCCTAAAATTTGAATCTTTGAAAAAAATATTCTCCTTTCTATTGTTTCGTGTTCCTGAATAAAAAAACTTTTGAGTAAAAATGTCTTCAAGTCTTTGCTATATTTGTCCTCTTTGTTTCTTCAAAACCAAAATTGACTCCTTTCTCCTAGAGTTTCTGAATAATCAAAGAAGATCATGAAATATAAAAAGTTGACAACATTTTGATAAAAATTGCATTTGTTTCAATGTAGTTTGTATTTCTAATGGTTACTCTAAAAGAATCAGCGATTAATCCAGTTTTGTACTCATCTGACACAAGGTCGATTCCAATCACTACTGCTATAACCTTTAAGTGACTACATACACCCCTTTTGCAGACATGGTTTAATCGGGGGAGAGGGGTGGGGTTGAACCTTAGATATCACAGTTTACATAATACTTCATAACACTGTCATCAACAATTAAGCTACCTCTGGGAATTAATGGTAGCTTTATTTAAATTGTTGTGGCAGTTCCTTTAGGTGGCAACAATTTTTTTTCCTGTTTGATTGACACTGATGGTAGGTGCCTTTTGATTTATTTTTCTTAATAATAAAACAATTCCCCTCACAAAAATTGCAAGAAACCTTTTCAGCCAAAATAATGAGAAATAAAAAATAATCCAAAATCACATCGATCACACTTTCTCAGTGTCGTACATTCCAAGATGCACTACAAAATTTACATGTCCAAGATTTTAATACCACTCTAATACCATGTCACCTCTCTAAATATACAAGAAAGCTTAGAAACACGATTGGAAAAAGACTCATGTAAAAGACATGCTTTTATTACAATGGGATCATTGATAGAATGTGATTGATTTCCTTCTATGTTAATGACTAGATAGTTGGGTTACCAGTAATTAACTTCTTTTTGTGAATAGTATCTATCATTTTATTAGTCACTTATATAAACATGACTTGATTACAAGAAACAAACCTTCTATTCTAACAAGGTAGGCCCTCTCTCCTTTAACAAAGGATTATTTATGACCCAAAAAATATAAATGAATTGTAATAAAATTCTTATAGAACCTTGCAAGGTTCTTTCATATATCATCAAACTGTGCATGTTCCAAATGAACCTTCTATCAACTTAACAGTAAACTATAGCAGAACACTTAATGTAAAACTATAACAAATTTATAATATTGACTTTATCTAAATTTATTGAAGTGTGAATTTACCTTTACAACTAAATGGATGGAGGATAGAATGCAGGCAATCTGGTTTGACATTTTGAAAGGTAAGATGATCTATGAAGCAATGGTACCACTGAGAACACTTCCATGGTTGGCAAGAACACAAATGGAAAGGATAACAGGATATGGCTTCATGCACTGGATCAACATATATTCCAACGAATGACAGAGACATGCCTGTTCAAAAATAATTTCTCATTATTGAGATAATCATGACCTCTCGCTATTGCTGAGGAATAGCTGTCATTATAACTGCAGTATATCCTTACCATGTCTGGTAAAGTGAAACCTGGGTTGCAAAAACTACTGAAGGTGCCCATAAACAGTCTGTTAACTGTAATCAGTAGGTATTCTGTGAGGGTTAGTGAAATGGCAGAGGAGAATGTGCCACCCATCCACTGGCTGCAACTGCAAGGTGAATAACTGATTCTCAATACTTGGATTAAAAAAATGGATAATAAGCTTATTGGCATTGTTCCCGATAATCAGGGTGGAAGTGCATGATTGTGTGCAAGCAGGCCACTTTAACTAAAAAAGAATAAGATGTTAGCTTTTATGCCCTGATAAGTATATACTAAAAGGATCAGAGAATGGCATTAGGCAAGGGTGGTCAACGGCCCATGAATCAGTATAAGTCAGTGCCAAAAGTTAAAAACACTATCTGTTGTTGTAGTGGTAAAAGAGGACCTAATAAATGTAAATGGTGCAAGCAGGTGGACTCAATCTATAGAGAGGATATTGGCATGAGGGACATAGCAAAGTCCACATAAAATTCTTTGCAGTAACAATTCGAGGAAGATGTATATGATACAAATTATCTCATACCGTGCACTACTTCTGAGTATTACAGTCAAGTGAATCAATTTAGAAAATATTAAGTTAAATGTCATCTACGTTTTGTGGACTATGTCAGTAATATGGGAATATTGGCCAGACATAAAGTATGCTTTATTACATTCATTTTGTCAGTTGACAGAGAAGGCCTCCCAAAAAGACAGATTTCTTGGGAATGATGAGATCAGAAAAGCATGATTATTTATAAAGGTTTCCTTCCACCTAGATGACAGTTGTCACCTTTAGTACTAAGAGTCCTGGGTACAGTGAGCCGCTATCATTGTGGGTGTTGTTTTTGCTTATCTTTAATATTCCAATAATTTTTATAAATACATACATACAGCTGATAATGTATGGTTGTAAAGTGCATTGACACCCTTATCTGGAAGCACCTAAACATCTATAAATATTAGACGAAAGGTCAAATCTTGCTTTCAAGCAGATGTGTTTTCACAAATGAAAAATGTAACCATACATGAGATCAAATAGAATACTATCCTGCCAAAATTTCGTTTCTCAAGCAGATTCAGCTTGTCCCAGATTTGGAGGAAATTACACTGAACTGAAAATTCATCTAGGGCAAATTTAGATGATACATATAAAAGCAATGGCCAGTTTGGCCTATGGTCCAACATTAAGGAATTATAACGTTGCTCAACATCCCCCTCATAACTCTCTATGCTTCTTTTACCAGTAACCCGCATTCTAGTATAGAGCCCTTTCTAACACCTTGTTTATTTATGATATAAGAAGAACAAACCAAAAATAAAGAAACCTGTCATCTGCAAAAAGTTGAGAACAGCAACCATTTAATCATCATGCCATGAACTGTAAGTAATATAAATACAATCTATTGTCCACATGAAAAATGCCAAATTAACAAAAGTAGCATATGGACTTTGACCTGAAAGACAAACAAAATTAACTGCAGAGAAGTTTAAGAGTGCATACCATGGAAAATGCACCTCCATAATATGGATATGCCGCTTTAATGAACCTTTCATATTCGTTGTGCCTGAAAGGCCTTACAGGAATCTGTACAGTAACAAAAAAGTAGAACCAGTTAGAGCATTTTTGAATTCATAAATGATGACAGAAATAAAATTGAGGCCAGCACCAAGTAATGTTCCCAAATAACAAGTTTTCAAAAGAACAATTTTTAATAAATTTTCTAACAAAAAGACCCCTTTGTTGGGTCTGCAACGCTCCAAAATGGTATGTATGAAGACAGTAGGCAAACTAAGCAATTCCTCAATATTTTATCATCATAAACTGGTTGACATACACAAAGAATGTCTCCAATTGAGCTATATATGTTTCAACACCTCTAATAGGGCATACTGAGTGACACATAGAGAGTCCACCTAGACTTTGTAAGATATAAAGTTTGACCAACCACTGCACATGGTCGAGATAAAGACTGCTTATGCATTGCAATCGGAACTCTGTTTATGTGTAAGGGCCTAAAAGATTAAGGCCATACTCATCCTTTAAATGTGTTTAGATTTTCATTGAAAACGGAAAATGTTTACGTCACAACAGTTGTGTCTTAAGCAACTGTAATGATTGTTCTATGAAAGTCATCTCAAGACAAAAAGAAGAATTAAGGGTTACATCTGGCAATAATATGTTAATTAGTCGTCAGTTAAATTCGTAATTTACAGAAACTGTGGATTTAACCACTTTGACCACTTCAATTTGTCATTCATTCTATAAAGAACAAGTTGATTTGTAGTCAAAAGTAGGTGAGTTGTTCTAATGGTGTCAAGACGTGATCATGATAAGATTATAAATATCCTTTTTACGGCTTAGTCTGCTTTTCTGGAATCTATGAGTCAAAGACAGTGTTGCACACATTTTGTCACAGTTCCAAGGAACCAGTTGTACCAAAATTTTCAAAGTTCAGAATCATCAACCAGCAGCTTATTCTGTTATTGTAAACCCATTTCTGCAAATTGTAATGTAAATGATACTAGTATAATAATTTAATTATATAACCTAGGTAAGCCTACGATTTTGGCGATGAATTTCATCCTAGGAGGTATTTTCATCTCACCTCATTATGTGTGTTTCTAAACATGGATAATCGGAAGAGTTTTTCCCTCCAGCTTAAACCCAAAGCTAGGGTAGAATTTATTGTCAAAATCTTAGGTGAGTCCTCATGTTCATGTTCTTAGTCGAGTCGATTGCAAAAGTGATTTGGGAATAATTTAAGCTATTTGGCTAAATTATTTTATTACAGGGCACTTGGTCTATTAGATCATATTATGTCGCAAAATTTGGTAAAAATTATGAGGGTATATAACGAATGGGTATCCCCCTTTGAGGGTTGAAAATGTAATTATCTGATGTAAAAATATTTTAGTGCATGGTACCTCGCAATTAGGCACCATGGCTAAAGTATTTGAGGGTGGAAAAATAATTAATCTCCTCTTGTGTCAATTAATTAATTTTTCTGGCAAAAATTAAATTAAATTCTAAGCCAGAAAATTAATTAATTTAGAGTCAAAAAAAAAATTCTAGAGAAATTAATTTCTCCAAGTAGAAAATGACCAGAAAATTCGTGGGTTATGAAGAAGTCAAATTTTGGAGGTCCCCGCCAAGGAAAAATGATTTTTTTAAGAAAAATTAAGTCAAAGTCAAATTTTTGAGGAAACTAATCCAAAATAATTATTTTTGGATTAATAAAAAATGGTTTTAATGATAAATTCGAAAATTCCCCAAAAATAAGTATTTTTGACAGCAAAGATCAAAAGTTGATCAAGTATTTATCGATGGTTGACACTATTTTGACAGGGATCAAGCCAACTAGCCATTATTTTCTACTTGGAGGGATTTATCTATAAATTAGAAACCATTTGCTTCTCAAAAGATATTGATAGTGACTCTGGTCCAAATGTAATTTTGTAACGCTACTGTGAAGCCATTGTTCTGTTAGGAACGTTTGAAATTCATAATAAAAGACTTTAAGGTTAAGTTCAAGGTGTCTTTGTCTCATTGATCTATGGTACATGTTGGGTATGTGCTTTCCTATATTGTGCTTCGATATATTATGAATTGTTATTTCATTTGTAGATGATAGAAACATTCTATTGGTAAGTTTTGGGCTTATCTTAGGTGATCCAATTCATTGTATGATCTAACGATTTTCTCTTAATAAATATATAGAGTTTGCGAGTTCCCCGACCCTTGGGCTCCAAGTTCATCTCTGTGGGCACAGGCTGACCTTGTTTGGAATTTAGGAAATTTATGTGATTATCTTACTTCGCTAAGGTCGTGGTTAACATCCATCTTTCGAAATACATCAAGCTATTGTCATTATCATAAAAATTATTCTTCAAAAATCTTTCAAACATTGTATACTTCTATATATTTTGTAAATAATTTTTATTTGTAAATTAATTTTTTTTGTAGAATAATTTTTGAATATAAATATTTCTAACCCTTGTTTTGCAACAACTGGGGTTTGGGGTTTATTTTCAATTTTTGTATATATTGGGGTTTTGGGTATTTGTATTTTCATTTGTGCAGGTGAAATTGAAGATTTGTTGGGTTGGAGCTAGATCTAGGCCCTTGAGGGTAAGATCTAGGCCAACATTGATGAATTTTGCAGTAAATTGAGCAATATTGCAGATCTCAAGCAAATTGAATTTTTAGCAAGGGTTTTGAAATTTTTTAGGGCCTCTAGGCCTAGCGTCTTCCTCATAACATAGCAGTTGCCCTGATTCGCCCTTTTACCCTAAGCCGATGGCCAATTTCGGCCTAGATACCCCTATCGTGGGCCCCATAGGCTTAGCCGCAGACCTCTGAAGGCCTCGGTTTGCCTTTCCCTGCCTAACTGTGGGCTTCTTTAGGTCTCTTAGGCCTGACCGCAAGCCTTAGAACCTTCATTCTGCCCTATGTCCTCTTCTTTCTGCATTCGGCCCTCTGCCCTTCCAGCTTGCCTCCTTCCTCATCCATTGCCTCTTTTCTCTCCTCCCTAGCCCTAAGGGATTTTAGCCCTCTACTGATGCCTAATTCCCTTGGCCGCAAGCCCCAAGAGGCTAACCGTGGTCTCTCTTGGCCTTTCAACCCTTCTCCACTACAACGCTAGCCCTCTAGGGCCTAGCGTTGCCCTTTCTTGACCCTTATTTGCCTCATTTCAGTCGTTGTGGGTTATCTTGATTTTTGAAGCTAATCATCGGTGTGTTTTGCAAAGAGAGTGGATAAAGTTTTGTGTTTTCAGATGCCATAGCCATTGGAAAAAAGTTTGGGCAAGTTTCTCCAAGGCCATAAGGCCTAAGGGTTTGATCTCTAAACCCTCTCATTCTCATTGATTTGCTACAGAAAGTATAAATCTCTCACAACAGTGGTAAAAGACATTAAATTGGTATAAAATCAATTCATATGTTGCTTGACACATTAAGGAATTAATTGCATGAGTTGGGCATCTATATCATTTGGCTTACTTCATGAAAAATAAGCAACTGTCATCTCTATATAATAAGTCTGATATAACAGTTCACAATTGCATCATAAAAGGGCTAATCATCTCAAAATCCTGTGCTGACAAAATTGGTTTGACAATTGGGTTTCTATTTCTCACATTTGGCAAGCATATGCATCTTGCATTTGGCATCCAGAAAGCTCCAAAGTTGTTTAATTCTCTGCTGTCATACAGTTAATTCATTGCTCATTTGGTAAACATTGGATCATAAGTGACATAGGCGATTTCATGGTTTTATGTTCTAGTGATGATAATTACTCATTGTGGAAAATAGTGTTTACATTAATTTGTTTTTGGTGGAGTATCTAACGCTTCTTGTCTTGTGAAGTTCCATCATCTTAATTGTGCACATTAGCTCACTCCCTAAAGCACATAAATTTTGGTTGCCTAATAAATCTAAGAGCTCATTGGATATTGGTATCTATTGTATTTGGCATAAGAACTTTGATGAGTAGTTCTTTCATTATTGTCATTCTTGCTTCATTATTAATATCTATGTTTGAATGATAATCTCACATTGGCATTAAGACTCTAAGTGTTCTTTACTTGAAGGCTTCTAATCTAATTGAACATCTCTTAAATAATTGGCATTGAGTAATATTGGTATACCTTAGAAGGCTTCTAAATAATCATGTTGTCTCTTTGAGTAATCATCATTGGCATTTTTTGGCTAATTATCTAAGTGGATAAGTGCTCCAATTTCTCTAATAATTTATTGGTTAGTATATTTGTGGATGATAATTTTTGTCTTGAGCATTTGAGCAATTGTATCGTGGATATCTCTTGTATCTTGTTGGCACATACTCTTGTGATTAAGATTGTCTCTTATTTTCCATTAATAAGTACTTATTGTCAAAATTGAAGATTAATCATAACTAAAGTACTTAACATAAACAATCTTCACTCAAGAAATATTCATTCTCCTTGCATTAAGCATCCTAAGGCTAGTCTTGCATTTTTTTATTTACCTCCAAGCATAAGCTTGATTGATAGAAAATATGACCACCTTTCTCACCTAGCTTGAGGAGCCTAGCACCTCTTTAATGATTAACACGGTGACATTGCAGTCATTAGAGCCACGGTCTCTACAGCGCCAGAGGCACCGAGTGGTTAGTACCTAAGGGGAGGTATTGTTAATCAAGCCTTTACTTGTTTCCCCTTGGCCTCTTTTTCACAACCTACTCTAAAGACTAGTTTCAAAATAGTTAAGAAGAAAGATACACCTAAAATAGGCATTTAATTAAAAAAAACCAATATCTTTGCATCACACTTAAATCTTAGGATTTGCATAGCATATAGGATAGTTATGCATTCAAGCAGCGATTGTTCATCCGATTACTTGGTCTTTAATCGATATAAAGCAAGAAATTGACTCCATAAGGCACTGGTCTCACATCTAAATCTAATCTAATCTAACAATTTGTTAAATCAACCAAGTGGCTAGGTCATTCAATTGTGTCTCCCATACTTGGTTACCAATGAATCTTGCATTTCTATTTTCCATAGGGACTACCCCCCATAGCCTGTTGTTGGGAGACGGCTAGAACAGAGAGGTTAGGGATCAAAGTGACAGCCCCTGACCTGAATCGTTGTTGCACCGTGCCTGTACAATATGAACGATAATAAGTAGAAACATATTTGATAGTTATAATCTAGTACTCTCTCTATGGTTGTGGATTAAAAACACAAATATCGCTAAACATTTTCACAACTTACAGACATGTTCCTTAAAAATATCATTCGTAATTCTAATTCCTACTTTGATTATATGCATTAGTGTTGATAATATTGCCGAAATATTGCGATTATCGTAAATATCATGATATTTTCGACAAAACTATATATCATCGATTAAATATCGCAATATTTTCAGTCTTGAAAATATCGTGATATTTACGATATATCGGCGATATTTCGACAAAATATTGCTCGACGACCTTATTTCTTGTCGAGCAAGTTGGGCCATGGCTACAAAACGACTTTTTGGTCTTTTAATTGCTCATTTTGCTTTGTTGGTCTTGGAGAAGGAAGAGGAAAAGCATTGTGGTGGTGGTTCTCAAAGAGAGATTGAGAATCAAACAACCATTATCATAACCAACCAAAAAAAAATTGTGGATCAAATATTCAAGAACAGTGAGACAAACTTCATTTCTTCCATTAACAAGTATGTTCTTGAAAACCCCTATGTTAATGATTTTTTTTATAGATTTAGGGTTATGCTTGATGGACTCTTTGCCTACCAACATTTTGCTTCTTTGTTTTTTTTTCCATTTGCTATGATTTTCATGCCCATGGGCCAATGCAAGGGTTTTCTCCATATTTGAATATAAACTTTCTTATGCACCCCCTTATTGCCATTTTTCATTGCAAATAATGTAGTAAAAAAATCATTTTTTAAAATGAGGTGCCTGTTATTTTTTGTGTATGGGGTTTTAAAGCCAAATTTTTGTTTTTTAGTGCCCTAAGTTTGATTTAATCCACTACAAATATTCCAAAGCCCTTGGACCCATTTTGGGAGTATGGAGAACCTGAAGACGGGACAAATCAGACATATCTAACATGCAAATTGTGTGGGGACAAGATGACAGGAAAGATTACACGATTGAAATACCTTCTGGCTAGACTCCATGGACATGATGTTGGGCTTTGTACAGAATCTAGTGCGGAGCTTATACAAAAAGCTCTTGAAGCAATTGATGAAAAAGACAAAGAAAAAAGAGGTTGAAAGAAACAAGGTTGAACATGCAAGTAGATCTTTCAAGATATCTTCTTCCGAGTTTGAGGTTGTGTAGTGGGAGGGGCTCCACAACGTCACCTGCTTATGTTACTAGGAGTGGGAGGTCATCCTTTTTTGTTCCATGAACCAAACATGGAGCACAACCTTTCATAAAATCAGTTGTTAAAAAAAAGGAGAAGCAAGAAGCAAATAGAGTTATGGGGAGGTGTCTATCTGGAGCGACTTACCTCTCAGCATCACCAAAAACAATCCATTTTGACAGCCAATGTGTGATGTTATTGCTATTGTGGGCCCAGGGTACAAAAGTGCTACATATGAGTTGTGGGGGGCAATCCTTCAAGCAGAAAAGTAGGACATCAACTCTAGATTGGTAGAGTTGAAACAAACATGGGAGGTGTCTAAATGCATAGTGATGTCTGATGGTTGGACAAATAGGAAGGGTAGGACCCTTCTAAATTTCTTGGTACGTTGTCCTAAAGGTACCGTGTTTATTAAAGCAGTGGATGCATTGGCATATATAAAAGATGTGGCAATGATATGTGCGTTATTAGATGGGTTTTCCCGGGAGATTGGTGTGCAGAACGTGGTGCAATTCACAACAGATAATGCAGCTAATTATGTGGTTGTCGGTCGGATGCTTATGGAGAGGCACCACACATTGTTCTGGACTCCATGTGCAACACATTGTATCAATTTGTTGCTTGAGGATATAGGGAAACTCTCCTTCATCAAGGAGGTGATTGATATGGCTAAGAGCATCCCCAAGTTTATATATAACCATGTTTTTGTTCTTAGCCTCATGAGGAGATACACTATTAACAAGGAGTTCCAGCGTCCTGCAATCACACGTTTTACCAGCAATTTTATTACTCTTTAGTATTTACTTCGAAGTCAGTTTGAGTTGAAGCAAATGTTTGTTTTTAATGAGTGGCGTGATTGTAGATACAACAGGAGACATGATGGGAGAGCCATTGCAAAAATGGTATACACTAACACATTTTGGCAAGGAGTAGAAGAAGTGTGCTCAGTTAGTGAACCTATAGTAAAGGTTTTGAGATCGGTAGATGGGGAGAATCCTGTAATGTCTTATTTGTATGAAGCCATGGATAGGGCCAAGGAGATCATTCATGCTTATTATGCAGACAAGGGTTTTGTTGGGCTTAATAGACAGATGATGTTATGGGATGCTATTGATAGTCTATGGACAGGGATGCTTCATTGACCCATTCATGCAGCAACACTCTTCCTCAACCGCACATTTTCATATAAATGTGGCTTTGATTTTGATGGCAAGGTGATGGAAGGGCTCCATTCCGTATTCATAGGATGGTGCCTAATCTTGAGCTTCGTAGCAAAATCAATCATGAGATACAGATTTATCGAGATTGTGTTGGCCTATTTGGCTTTAATGATGCTATTCGAGAAAGGACCCTCTTCATGCAACGTAAGTGACAAGTCATGACTCATTAGAATTTTTAATTTAGAAATTACTGATTTATAATTCTATATTTTTTAAATTCAATTATATTTTATTTGAAAGATTAATGTTTTTTACTTTTTTTTTCTTTATTTTGTTGTAGATATTTTGGTGGCAAAGCTATGGTGGAAGGGCACCAAATTTGCAGAAATTGGCCATAAGAATCTTGAGTCAAACTTGTAGTTATTCATGGTGTGAGTGCAATTGGAGTGTATTTGAGAAAATACACTCAAAAAAGCACAGCAGGTATAACTTTGAGCTTCAGCCTTCAGTTGAGCAATTACATTTTTGTAATTTTAATTTATGACCCTCAAGTGTCAAGACTCATTAGTTTTTTTGACACTCTTACAGGTTGGAGTTCTCACGCCTCAATGATTTAGTGTATGTGCATTGCAATCTTTGACTTCAAGTGAAACAAATTGAGAAACCAATGGACCCAAATGCTATTTCCTTAGACAATATTGATGTATTGTCTCAGTGGAGGGTGGTGTCTCAAGTGTCCATCTTGGAGGAGTCACCTATATGGTTAGAGGAGGAACCATTAGTACAGGGGCAGCAAGATAAGGACTCGAGGGAGGAGCAGCACGAGGAGGAGGAGGAGGAGGAGCGTCAACGTCAACACCATCTGCTATAGATATAGAAGAGCACAACTCCATACCCAATAGTCATTCTTTCATTAGGTGCAGGGTCAGGACCTTCTACTTGCTAGGGGCAGGCCTAGAAAACAGCCCATCATGTTTTCCTGTAAAAGGGGGAGATGGCATTGATCTTAGATAGCTCTAAGCTAGCTGCTAGTTTTATTTGTTTTGCTACATATAATTCATGGTGATGAGATACTTTTATATATATGATGTTATTTTGTATTGGTTCTCCACGTTTGAGTCCTTGATTGAACAATTCCCAGGGATCATCATGATTTGGTATCGCCTTTGATGTATCAGTTTTACTTTACATCCACTACATCATATATATCAGTGCTTTCTTCATATTTATGTGCCAATGTGTTTATTTCATGTTGTTATTGCTTTATATGTTTAAAAATCTGAAAAAAAATGAATATATTATGCATTTTTTATGTTTGCCGATATTTTCCGATATTTTGCCGATATTGCCAAAAAGATGTTTTCAGGACCTTCACCAATATTTTGCCAATACCGATATTATCAACACTGATTTGCATTATTGAGTCAGAAGTAGGTGAGTTGTTCTAAGGGGGTCAGGACATGTGATCATGATAAGATAATAAATAATAAATATCCTTTGTATGGCCTAGTCTGTTTTTCTGGAACCCACGAGTCAAAAACACAGAAAGGCAGAAAGAGACTTGATAGTTATAATCTAGTACTGTCTCTATGGTTGGGGATAAGAAACATAGATATCGCTAAACATTTTCACAACTTACAGACATTTCCCTTAAAAATATCATTTGTAATTCTAATTCCTACTTTGCTTATTTGCATTATTGAAATTCTAGCTATGGCAATACCTGCTTGCTCAGAGAGAGACTTGTATAACCAACCCTTTGATACTCAATTTTAAATTGGAAAACACCATAAACGTCAGGAACTTGGAACGAAACAGAATATAATCCCTGACACAAGAAAGATTTAACACGATCAGAAGGTTGTTCCAAAACATTGCCTAAAATCAACAACCACAAGTCTGACAATCGTTGCAGCAACATGAAGGAATTTCCTAGCTGTAACAAAACTTGTCTATATATTCTACAATTGTACATTTCACTAGAGATAACCTATACTTAATCCATACTTTATTGTCATGTGACAATGTCTTCAGAACATAAGGACTCATCATGTAAAACTGCACTTGCACGTCATCTGCGATGTAAGGCTTCCAATCCTTTCCAGTCCATTCATAAATTTCAATGGAGTATTCCTGTGCAAGAACGTAAAACCTTTAAAATTCTATTCCAAAAAGACGGCCTCAAACACTAATTATCAAGAGTGATATGCTCAAAGGATTGAAATTTTGGCATAAATCAATGTATATATTTGCATATAAGGTTTTATACCAACCAGGTGATCAGTGATTCGATACATAGCAGGTTCAAAAGTCTCCCCAACTTTATGATGCTGAACATTTACAGCCTGCAGTTGAAATTTCAAATATAAGATTCTCAGAGAGATAGATCATACATTGAAGGCCAAAAAAATATCTGTATTTTTTTCTTACCAAACATCATTGCTAAATTTGAAATAATAAACCTGTGAACCCACCTTCAGATGACCCCTTTCATGGAAAACCCACTGGCTTAATTCAGAAACAAACTGCTCATTGCCACTTTTTGCATGCCTGTATAGATAAAACTGAAAAATCAAATTTTGCATAACAGAAAGCTAATCTTTAAATTCCAAGTAGACTGCAAGCTGCTCATCTTTTAATCCTTAGACCACTCAGAAACAATTATGGAATTAATTATTATAAACGGTATGATGCTAAAATTCAAACATCATAATACATTTCTGATTCAACTGTCATAAAGATATAAGTTTATAATCCGTAATATTGAAACCAAACGCTCTGGCAAGATCTTCTAAATTCCAAGTAGACTGCAAGCTGCCCATCTTTTAATCCTTGGACCACCCAGAAAAAATTATGGAATTAATTATTATAAACGATATGATGCTAAAATTCAAACATCATAATACATTTCTGATTCGTAAGTTTATAATCCGTAATATTGAAACCAAACGCTCTGGCAAGAAATGATATATCAATTATCTACAAGGACAAGGTTGAGTTCATATTTCTAAATAATGGGCAACCATACCCTGAGGCAGAAACATCAATGTAGGTAGCTAGTGTCCATTTGGAGATTTCAAAAGCATGGTTTTAAGAGGTTTCTCAGTTAGGCCATTTCACCTAGCTTGCTAAGGGGATGGATATACTTTCACCCCAGAAGCATTTGCTATGGAGTCATGGCATCACAACTGCTACCATTCCCAACAGAAACTTGCATTGATACATTGGTTTGTGTACGACTGTCTACATCAATCAATAACACCAAGGCAAGGAAACAAATAAGCTGCTTTACTCATACACACTGTTCTCTGATAGCAGACAGCATGTTTTGTCATACAAAAATTCTATGACAAACTTACCAGACTAGCACAATCAATTATATTGCAGTTCTGGCTCTGCTTAAATTTCTGAGAAAACTGTCAAAATTCTTAGCATATCCTTAGTTTATGAGCATCAGAGTTTTCCCCTTGCAATCAATCAGATTCCAGCAATCTCTATCCCTAAGCATTAGCACAAATTTATGTATATCACAAACAATATCTACAGAAGTATGTTTACCTTTAGAAATCTTCTGGTCTTCAAGCTCCCAACAATGCCTTTCCATCTTTCATTGGACAATGAAAAATGCTGAATGGCTATCAGCATTGGCATTGAGTTGGGAGCTAATGCTGAAGATTAGTGCTAAATTGGGCACTTTGCTAAAATTAAAAGTAGAGTTAAATCTAAAAGTGAGTGACAACTTTAGAGGGGGCAAAACACTTTTGGCTGTCACATGACACAGTGACACAGGACGTGGAAACAAGTATCCAACACAGGACACATTGACCCCAGAAAAGGGACACGTACAGGACAGTGGGGACATGTTATGTGTGTGTGTGTGTGTGTGTGAAAAAATTACAAATTACATATACAAAAAGAAATATGAGCATAAAGATCAATTTAATTAAAAAAAAAATAGAACGTTTACAAAATATCGATACAACTAGTTACTACATCAATACTGATCAAACACACAAGAAATTAGAATATTCAATACACGTCATAAAATAGAAGTTGGGAAGTTAGAACCATAATCTGAAGTTTTCCCATTAGGACATTTGATCTCATCAAAATCAAAATTGTCATAGATATTTATTATTGAGTCATTGATACTACACGTCGGAATGCCAAAGGAAAATACATAATAGGGTAGGATACTAGAACTGTAGATGGAAGAATCTCGTAGCTTATCACTGCCAGAATCATCAAAATCACCACCACTGGCACAGCACTCTTCTCCACCCTCCTCTATATCCAATCCAAGATCTGAATCTGGTGGTGTGGAAGATGACTCCTTAAGAGTATCAACTTCATCAAAAGAGACAATTTCAGAACTAGTTCATTAAGATCCAAATTGGCTAATGCCAACTCAACACTGCTGTCCAAGTCCATATCAGGAAACAAATCTTTTTTGTGCCTTGGTATCCGACACATCTAAGGCATGTATGGGGCAAATGTTTGGCAGGTGTCAGTTTTAGGACACGGGCTAGTGTGTCACATGTCTGGCACGCACGATACAAACACTGGGCCCCAGAGTGATGTGTCCTGTTATTTAAGTTTTTGGTTGCCCTATTTTGGCATGAGGATAATTCTTGTCCTCAGCTGTCCAATTTTGCAACAAATTCTGTACAATAAAATTTAAATATATATTTCTCTGCAAATATAAAATGAATAAGATCTAATGGGAAATTTTTCAAAATCATCCCATCTTCTCATGCATGCATAATCTGAAAAAACATGGAAAGAGAGTAGATGTGTTTTCCAAAGGCTGAGAAGAGAGGAGAGTTGTGAATTGAAACTTGGAAGGCACCCAACCTTTAAGATGAAGATTGATGCTGAGGAAAACATCGCTGATTTTTATGGACAGCTGCCTGTTCAAACTTCAAAGATCAAAACCTTCCAAGAAAGGAGACTTTCCAGCAGGAAAAGAATCACAAACACTTTGAGCAGTCAGTTTCTAAACAAGAGGTGCAATCATGTTAGTTTGAAGGTGCAATCATATTAGATTTTCACCTGGTTTAGCTCCAACACTCCTTTCCACAGTACTGAGGTGCACTCAGCCAGCAGGTACACATGCAAGTCAGTACAGTAGCAGTAGAGGTGCATTTATTGCAGGTCCGTACAGCAGCAGTACAGCAGCGGTTTGTCAAGATTCATAGTTTCTGTGCACAGCAGAGTGTGAGGTTGGTGCAGTTATGTAGGGAGAGTTGAGGATGCATGCATGCCATCCATATGCATGCGTCAATTTTAGTATATTTCGAGTTTTGCCAACTTCAGTTAAATTCAGTTTACAGCTGTGCCAGAATTTCGCTTCAGTTCAGCATGCAGTGCAGTTCAGTTTATAGATTTTAGGGTGTTAATAGATTTGCAGCTTTAAAGTTAACTATGGTTTTTAGGATTAGTGCAGAATCTGCTTACCATGCTCTGAAAAATAACAAATCCTCATTTCTATTTGACAAGGATGGACAGTTTACTTAGTTATTACTGACGAAATGACGAAATGACATGAATCCAAAAACCAACGAAGGCACAAATGCCTAAATCATTGGAGTGATCTATGTTCAAGTTTCAGGAGCACACCATGTGATAAGAACACGAGATGAAGATCGTAAGGTAGAGATTTTGCCCAAAAACCACATATGCAAATCTTTGGGCCCACGGCAAGCCTAGGGAGTGAGGGGCACATGCTGAAACAAAAATCTTCCCAAACCACAGGAAGGGCTCCACACACAGCAACTCAGGACCCGAGTGAGCGAAATTGATTAAGGTGTTATTCAAAAGATTGAGTTTCCTCTCCAAATCCTTAGCATGACATGTAAGGCAAGGAGTTCAACAGCATAGTTTGCATAAGGGCATGAACATTTCAAGAATATCTACGAAGGATTTCCTCAAGTTCTCAAAGTGGTATATCATAAGAAATTTTTTCATGTATTAATCCCAAAACAAATGGAATGCAGCAGCATGCCACCTGGCATCCCCAAAGACAGTCACATACGGAAAATCAACAAAAGTGATTTAGGCCATATCTTCAATTAAATTATCAGTATTCAAGTTGGAGGCCCCAGAATGGCCATCAAGTCCCCCCCTCTTAACCAAAATTTCACTTATCTCTTGTATTCTTGAATGTAGAAAATTTCATAGGCAAGACTCTCTTTCCTACCAAAGGTAGCTCCAAATTGTAGAAAAGAATGCACAGACAACCCTGATTTTAAACATAAATAATACTTATCACTCAACCACTGCTGTATTCCAGGACCTGTTCCAGGACTTTAACAAAATGAAGTTGAATATCCTGAAAAATGAAAAACAATGAACCTTTGGGTTTGGTTCAAGTTGTTGCTCCTTCTGACATAATGCCAGTTCAGGAATTAATCAATTGACGTGCCAAATGGATCCTCCCAAAAAAGTGAATCATTGCTTCCTCTACCAATCAAGTTCAACATGATATGAGCCATGAAACATTTGCCAGAAAATTGCACTTGCAGAGACCCAAAAGTGGTTTTTCTCTACAATGGACTTCAAATTAACTCATTCAGTAAGCTGACACTACAAGAGATATTATGAACAGCCCTGTTCGATAACTATAAAAACATACAATCCAAATAAGGGAGTGGAAGGAAATCCATATAGGCTAAAATATATGTTTGGAATTGTTGGACACCTAATCCGCTAAGGGTTATTCATTGCCCAGTGCAAAGGCAGATTTGCATGCAGATGCAAACATTCAGCCTACACTTTCCAAGCCCATTATCAGACCTTGGGAAGAGCTTGTCAGCAACAAACACAAAACCGGTCTTAGATATGACAAGGATGTGTCATTTCATATTCGGGTTTCTTCAAGATGGTTCATATTCACCTGTTCCAGATCTTGCTTCTCTTCCACAGTAGCCACAGATTGTCAAATGCCAACACTGTAACCGAGTTGACCATGTGAAAGATCATTGTTTTGATCTTCACCCTTGTAAGCATTGTGATAAGCACACTCGTTATTCATACATATGCTTCAAAGACAAGCCTCCTGCAAGAATTTAGATTCACCTTGGATGGATCGCTTCTTGGAAATGGGCTTCAACAACCAAAAAGATATTTCAGTCATACCACAGACACTGTTCTTGAGTATTGACAGTGGACACATCTTGCAGTTGAGATTTCTTCATCTTCTCACCTTGTATCCAACAAGGGGGAATTGATGGTCATCTACAAGCTGCAAAGATACATCAAGCGAGCCTGAGCCACAACCTGAACTTGTTGCTTGAGCCTAGAGCCAGAGTCAGCCATACCTAGATTCAGAGTTGTAGACAGAGACAAAGCAATGCCCCATAAGCATGCCTTTGGTTGGTAGCCTTCCTAAAACCGCCACAGGTTGACACCTCAATGGTCTCCCTTTTTAGAACACTTCCTCTAGCAGAAGACTTTAACTTCTAGACATATTTGGAACTATTCTAGTAACTGCATCAAGCGTTCCAAATTGAGACATCAATGGTCTCCCTTTTCACGACATTAGGGAGCACTTCCTCTAGCAGAAGGCTTCATCTTCTAGCCAGATTTAGAACTGTTCCAGGAATTGCACAAAGCGTTCCAGTGTTTGTGGTCAACCTTAAACGACCACCGATTGAGACCTCAAGTTCTCCCACCCTATACCATCCTTTCAGAGAGCACAATCAGCCAATTGTTGCCAAAAAAGTTTTTGCAATTTTGTATTTCAGCTCTCTTCTTGGACTCATTTACACCCTTTCGGATTAACAGGGGGAATGTTGGACATCTAATCTGATAAGGGTTATGGTGTGGAATATGAAGAGTCACTAGAGTCCAACAGACCACTTGGAATATGAAAATCAAGGGTCGGAAAACAATGTGTTAATATGCATATCTTGTTAATAGAAAGAATCTCATGATTTCATTTCTGAGTATTTAATGGGAATAATGTATGTGATGCTTTATAAGACCCCTCATGATGGTATAAACATCATTCACTAATTACAAGAACTAACAAGTGTTGTCATTATTATTAGTAGTGTATTAGTATATAATGTATATTTATGTACATTACAATCCTCCCTCTTAAAAGATGCTTTGCCCTCGGAGCATATTTAAGAGAAAGGTATGCCTTCAACTTGCACTTTCTTCACTAATGTTGAGTTGGTTGAGGATACAAGACAATAAGATTTTTAAAGTTCTAAACACAATTGTTGCATTGGAAATGGGTGAGTCCACCCTAAAATAATTCTCACAACTTTTAGCATGCCTTTGGAAACGGGTCAAATTGACATCTTGATATTTAGGAATCCAAACTGGATTTTGTTTCAAGAGATGTTGGTGTGATTGTTCACTGCGACAAATATTTAAAATTCCTTCCAATATACAAGAATAAGGAATTGATGCTTCATTGTTCATTGTCGTGTCAACAACCTTGAGGTGAGATACAATTTCATTGGTGGGAAATGGATGGATCTTCTATTGTAACTGGGTCTACAAGTGTTGCTTTGTTAATCAATGGATTGTCTTTATTGACAGTAGCTAATTCTTCATTAGCAACACTCGAGAATTCCCCTATCTATATTTTATACCCTGATTTCTACAAGTGTTTTTGATTCAATTGGATCTTATAATGTTTCTTTCTAAGTTGTTTCTTGATCGTTGCATCTTCTTCTCATTACTTCACTTATTAATTGGTGCAAGCAAGCTTGGATTATGATTCAACAGACCAGAAATTTTATCATCTTTCTTTAATAAATTCGTATTGAATTTCTTCATCACATCTTTGATTCTTTTGTAATTTCTACTTGTTTTCTTCATATTTTGCTATTTTACATTTTAATCCTAATTTTTCCATGATGTTTGAAGATATTATTTTCAGTATCTCCCATTCTTGCCACAATTACCTATATACTGCTTCGAATGAGTATGCCACGGTTTGCTTTGTAAATAGGTGGTCTTATAAATGATAAGTCCTCTTTCTTTAAACAAAGATGACCCATGGGTAGTTTGGGAAACAATAATCTCCTCTCATAATCATTGGACACAGGTGAGGAGTTTTGAAGTTTTCTAACTTTCATAAACTACCTAGGATCCTTCATCAAATGTACTTGCAAAAAAATTCCTCACTCCTACTTCATACTTTTTTACTGATTCAAAAGGGCATCTTGGCACATCAAAATTCCCCACCTGATAAGATACGATAATTATATTTATGTCCTACAAATGACCAAAAAAGCAGGTCAATCGGACTAAAGAGTACAACCAATATGAATACAATGTGGGTGTGCACGTGCAACTCCTAAAAATGTCAAAACTAATATACATAAAGAAATCTACATAGATATAACATCAAAACATATGTATAAAATTTAAATGTATGAAATCATGACAAAGGTATAATGTTACAAAATACCAAGTGAGTTTGGGCAACTCAAGAACCTGTCGAGAGATAGAGTGGGAGAGAGAGAGAGAGAGCGAACAATGAGGGTGATGATGTCAAGATCTCCTAAGTCCAACGGTCGAGGACTCGAGATCAAAGGAGGGAAATACTCTAGAACCATAAGGGGTTTCAACCATGTGATCCAAGGGGGCATGTACGAGCGAGGGATATTCCTATCATCTTAGTTAGGAAGAAGGAAACTCTAAATGGATCTCTAGCTACTCCTCTAGAATTAGGAGGCAATCTGATAGGTGAGAGTTACTTTGAAACTATCTACGACGCATCTCTTTATCACTCTAAGAATGTGTGGCCTAATGTATGAATTGATACCAACGAGCCAATCTCGATAAACAAATGGCCTCCCTAAAGCAGAGGCCGAGGACAAACTTAGGGTCTCACCATCTACTATTTGGGGCACTCTAGAACTATGCCTATTGTTTCTTGCTCTGATCTGACAGATAAACAGGGAAGTATGAGATGATCATTCTAGCCATCCCAGTGCGATCCATGGTATGCAGGAGCTGAGATTTGTGGCAAAAGATTTTCCTAATGAAGAGGAAGAAGCATATTTGGTTTTGCTGTAGAAATTTGTGACCCAACCCCGGTTTTCAGTTTCTCCTTATTTCTCCCATTAAGCTAAATGTTCATTCCCATAGCCATACATTCAACAAGCTGAAAAAATAATTATTTTCTGAAAACACAAATTCTGGAAATTTTACAATGCTGAAATGCAGAAATAAAAACTCAGAAAAATAAATCAGCGACACACATAAATTTGACATGCTAATTTTTGGTCAAGATGAACTTGGAAAAATCCCCTACAACTCTTGGGGAAAACCAATTCGAAAGCTTCTCTTTATTTCTGAATATGCTTTTACAGTGAACAGTAAAACACAATAAAAATTACAGCAAGTACAAAACCCACTTATCTCGATTTCCGTGTCAACCTCCAACCTTGAAAATCATGCCAACAGCAAACAAAAAATCAACAAAAAAATTGCAACTTTAAATGTTGTACTTGCAGCCTCGAAAAATGTGCCATAATCTACTTGTATGGACTGTATGGATTCAGTACGGAATTGTACAGCAGCCTCTCCTTGATTTCTGAGCCCTGAAACAGCCGCAAAATTCGTGCCCTTGACTACTGAAAACTGCTCCTTGAAATATGCGTTGTACCTTGCCTCAAAATGCGTGCAACCTTGCTGTACAAATTTTATGTCTTGGAAAACGTGCCAATAAATGCTGTTGTACGGAAATGTTGCCTTGAGAAATGTGCCCTCTTGCTGTACGAATTTTCTATGTAGCTTTTGCTGCTCTCCCTCCGCTCAGAAATTTCTCTTTAGCTTTCTCTCCTCCTCTCTCAATCTGCTCATAAAAGAATGAATGATCTTTTCTCTCCTTTTCCTCCTTTAACCTAACCCTAAGTGACTTTTGGGGAATTCCTAAATCCAATGGCTGAGATAACTTTAGATCTATGGCTGAGATTAAATGCTCATTTAAATCTCACTTTCTATTTTTTAGTTCACCCCACTTTAATAAAGACCCTCTTAGTCATTTATTTCCAAAGTCACTTTTCACTTTCTAATTTCACATTGACTTTATTAAAGTCACTTTAAAATTAGACTTAGTAACTTTATCACTTAAAGTCACTTTTAAATTAGATTTGACTTTATAACTTTATAAAGTCACTTTAGGAGAAAAACTAAATTCTTTTGGACACTTTTCCCTAGGCCAAAGATCAAAGCCTTAGGGAACCACCTGTCTTCCGATAACCAAATTTCAACGCTTGATATTGAAATCAATTAGAGAGGCATCCCCTTGGATCCCTATAAAGGCAATGATAGTGTCTTTTGATCTCATACTAGGGGACACCAAAAAACAAGGGGCATATTTGTCTCCAACTCCTAAAGGTGGCACACCTGGCAGATCCTATTAGATAAGGTATATGGTGATATGTATCTATCTGGAATTGATGGGAGCCAACTCGAAGCTTAACCAAAGAGGTCTTGAGTGAGTGCATCCAATGCCTGCGCATAGAAGGTGGGTGAATGATGATGCCATCATGCAGCTCCAAAAAGTGCTCTAGGTAGAAGGACATCTTCAGGCACAAGCTCGTCGAAGGTGAGGTCCAGGTCACCTGAGTGTACAATTTGTAGATATATTCTCTAATGGCCTAGTTTAGTGCTTGACTAGTCGACAAGAGATGGCTCAACGCATCAAGGGAAATCCAAACAAAGGCATGTGCTCTAGGGAGAGTTTAATCAACTAGAGAAGCTGAGACACCTTTGAGAACCAACCTTGTGCCCAACACGAGGGAGGATCTAACACGAGAACCTCCAAGAAGCCATTTGCATCAACATGTAGCATGTAGTAGTAACCAAGATATATTATTCTTGGGCCTGCATACCACCACATATTTATTTACTTATATCATGGAAAGGAGAAATGTGTTCAGATCATAGTTATTAAAACTGGCCGGTTTGAACCAAGTAACCGGTCAAATCGGCCGATTAGATCAACTTCCTGTTACAACCACCCTTACAACCCGATTTTGAGGGGTGTCTCACCTGAATTGGCCGGTTAACCGGACCTAACCGGCTGGTTAGGTACGGCACCGGCCGGTTAATGCATAAACTGGCTGGTTTTGTACCTAATCGGCCGATTAGGTGTCCCTTCCTTCTGCGGACCCACCGGCGGCTAGCAACACAGACTTAGGGTTGTTTCCCTCCAAAAACACCCTCCCCAATCTTTTATAAGCAGGGGCAGCCTCTCCTTTGTCTCACACCAACTCATTTGTTGTTTGTGAGTTTGATTGAGAGCTTGGAGAGTGTTGAGTGTTTGCCGAAGCAGTGATCTTGGAGGCTTGGAGTTGGAGTTGGAGCTATCTTGGAGATAGTTTAGAGCTGTCAATAGCGTTGGCATCTTCAAGAGGACACTAAGGAAGCTAGTTTGCATTGCCAGGTAAGAATTTTCACTTGAAAAATCCATCATTTCATTGTTGTTCATGTATTTATTTTCTCATGTGTTTAGCTATTTTATTGCTCTCAAATCTCTAGTCCTATGCTATCAAATTTTGTATGTTTGAATGTGCATTTTGTTTCGTAAATTTAGCCTTAGTTGTCCATTTATCTTAGCTGCAATTTTTTTTAAATGGCAGATTTATTTCCAAATTTCAATTATTTCAAGTCAAGATGCCTCCAAAAGCCAAGGACAGTGCATGGGCCCATTGTGATGTGGTTGAGGGAAAGATGGTATGCAAATTTTGTCAAAAATGTATTGGAGGTGGGGGTATTCTTAGATTGAAACATCACTTGGCTGCGATAAGAGGCAATGTAACGCCATGTGATGCACCTAAAGTAGTGTTAGGTCCAGTTAGGGCAGAATACCTTGCCAAGCTTGAAAAGTTTGAGGAGACTAAGGCTAGGGAGAAGGCCATCCAAGATGAAATTGCAAGGAAGAGGGAAATAGTAAAAATGCTGAGAGAGAGTGGGTATGAAAATGATGAGTATGATATTCAAGACTATGTTCCTCCTGTTGGCAAAAGATCAAACCCAACAAAGAAACCCAACCTCGTGAGTTATTTCTCATCCACTGCTAATCCCACAGCCACTGCCTCCATGTCCCAGCCAACTCCAAGTCGTCAACCCACTTTGGATCAACATTGGAAAAAACAATGCAAAGAAGCTTCTTATACTGACATTGCTAGATGGTGGTATGATTCAAATATCCCATTTAATGTTGCTCGCTCACCTTATTACCAAGCTATGTGGGACTCTGTTTTTGTTGCAGGAAAGGGCTTCAAAGGCCCTACTGCGCATGACTTAAGGGGAGCTCTTTTGCAACAAGAGATTTGTAATATTGATGAGTATTTGGCTGAATATAAAGAGTCATGGCTCAAAACAGGTTGTTCCATCATGTCAGATGGATGGACTAATGGAAAGAACAGCACTATCATTAACTCCCTTGTTGCTTGCCCTCGAGGAACAATGTTTTTGAGATCAGTTGATGCATCTGATAAGGTGAAGGATGCAACCCTTCTATTTGAGCTTTTGGATGAGATTATTCAAGAAGTGGGAGAGCAGAATGTTGTGCAAGTCATCACAGATAATGCCTCAAACTATGTTCTTGCTGGAAAGATGCTTGAGTCCAAGTATAATACCATATTTTGGACTCCATGTGCTGCACATTGCATAGACCTCATGCTTGAGGACATAGGCAAAGTGGAATGGGTAAAAAACACTGTAGAGCATGGCAAGTGCATTACAAAATACATTTACAACCACTCACGGGTATTGAGCCTAATGAGGAAAAACACTGGGGGCAAAGAGCTTGTTAGGCCTGCCATTACGAGATTTGCAACTCACTTCCTCACGTTGCAATGTCTCAATTCTCAACAGAAAAAACTGCAGAAAATGTTTTCTTCTGATGATTGGACTGAATCCCGGTGGGCTCGTAGACAAGATGGAAAAGACACCAAAAAGAAAGTCTTTGACATTGATTTTTGGAAAAGGTATTCAGAGCTGGTAAAAATTAATGAGCCCCTTGTTAAGGTGCTAAGGATGGTGGATGGGGAAAATATGGCAATGGGATACATTTATGAGGCTATGGATCAGGCCAAGGAGCAGATACGGGCAGCTTACAGGGACAGGTTAGCTAAATATGGCCGGATATGGGAGATCATTGATAACAAATGGAACAATCAACTCCATTGTCCTATACATGCAGCTGGGTATTTTTTGAACCCAAAGTATCATTATAGAGCTCGGCTAGGGGATCAGCAGGATGGGGAGGTCAGATCTGGATTGATTGATTGCTTGGAGCGCATGGTCCCTAACCGTGCAGACTTCTTGGAAACACATAAACAACTTACTCATTTCAGTATGGCAGCTAGTACCTTTGGAAATAACTTGGCAAAAATGGCAAGAGATGTGGATCAACCAGGTAAGCAATTACAATTTGTTTTTCTTTTCAAGTTAAATTGTTTGTAGATAAGTAATGAAATGAACTATGTTACTAATGAATGTCTTTTTATTTGCAGCACATTGGTGGGAGTCATTTGGCGGCGAATGTCCTCAATTGCAAAAGTTTGCAATTAGAATCCTCAGCCTAACTTGCAGTGCTTCAGGTTGTGAGCGCAATTGGTTTGTTTTTGAGCGCATACACACAAAGAAGAGAAACCATTTGGAACAGAAACAATTAAATGATCTTGTGTTTGTGCAATACAACCTTCGCTTGAGGCGGAACCAACTGATGAGCAAAACACCTGATCTAGATCCCATTGTGTTGGATGATATTGATCCAACATCAGAATGGGTGGAGGAGACTGAAGATCCAGTGTTTGAGGCTAATTTTGATTTTGATGCAGCAGTAGCAGGGGGTGAATTTGAAGCAGATTTGGCCTCATAGCTTGTAGCATTGTTTTTGGACTTTATGGGCCATTTGGAGCCTCATTGCTTATGTACTTTTCGATGATATGTATTGCACTCGGTGCCATTTTGATATATTCACCTTTGCATGGTATATAAATGAGCAAACTTTGCATATTTTGTCTCTATTGGCTTGGAATCATGGTTGCAAATCTTAAAAATAGTTTTTTTTATTAAAAAATAATTATTTAATGTATTTTTTTTTTAAACCGGTTCATTGAGATCTGACCGCTACCGGTTAGACCGGTTCCGGTTCGAAACCCGGTTCATTAGGTCCACCGGTTCCGGTTTTAATAACTATGGTTCAGATGCATGACATGACATCCATGGTAAAAAGCATGATTAAGTAGAGAAAATTTATCATGATTTGAAATAACAATCAAAGCTAAAACAAGGAATGTTGAGAAGGCTTGTACATTTAATAATGACTTTGGTTAGGTCAGCCACTATTATATTGTATTTGCAAAATAGATAGATAAAATGTGTTCCAAGCATATAAGCATCAACAAATTTTGTTGCATTGAAAGGATTCCACCATCCAAATGATGTATGTGCAATCTCCTCCGCTCGTTACCACCTCTAAGAACTTGTATTCCTCAACTAGAGAGACGCATGCTAGGCCCCCTACAACTTGAACAAGGTACCATTAAGCATGGCCCATGATCAATTGGTCTATTCTGGAGTAAAGGGTAGACTATCCCAACAGTTTGGTCATGTGTTAGAGAGAGGCATGTGCAAAGACACAATTGGTCTCCCTCACCAACCCAGCAAAGTGACATATTCTCAAGGTTGGCTCTCGCAATTTGAAAACAACAAAGCCACATGAACCCAACAATGATGGCTAAGATTCAATCACCACTGATCGTCAACATGTTAATACCAGTTGGGGTACCAATCCCTCCAAAGAACATGACAATCTATCACCCAACAATTAGATCTATCGCAGGTTGATGTCTGTGTTTATGCTCAATCATACAAGCATATATTGTTGCTTCATGGATTTCTTATTTTCTTATGCTTTGTCTATCAACACTTGATACTCGTGGTCATTTTGGTAATTTGCCAACTTGACTTTGAGCTATATTATTGTTTGTGATGATTTCATTTGAGGCTCATTTCTTTGTACAAACGTCATGTAACATTGTCCTATTAAAGTCAAAGCAACCTTTTACTAAAAAAATCTCTTGCGCATCTATAAACAGTCATTCTTTCTTCTTTGGTTAGAAAAAATAAAGGAATGTTATCCTTTTAAAAGTCAAATGTGCACCATTTAAAGGGTAAACTTTAAAATTATTTTAAAACATAACTTTCTAAAGAGGGGCTTTAGTACCAAGGCACAATTTTTAAGAAGAATTGGTCTAACTTCTTAAGCAAAATTTAATTCTTCCAAGGTTCCTAGGTTATTTTTAGACATTTTTTTGGGTTCTTTTCAAAAAAAAATCTTGGGTTCTTTTTTGCATCTATTATTTCTTTGGCTAGAAATAATAAAGTAATGTCATCCTTTTAAAAGTCAAAAGGCGGCCATTTAAAAAGGGTAAACCTTCAAAAAAAAATTAAAAATGACTTTATAAAGAGGGTTTTAGTGCCGAAGGATAATTTTTAAGAAGGGATAGGTTTCACATCTTAAGCAAACATTAATTATTCGAAGGTTCTTCGGTGAATTTTTTAACATTTTTTCAGGTTCTTTTGGAAAAAAAAAAAAAAAAATTAGTAGTTTAAAGTGATCAAAGCATTCTGTTTCCAAACACAATGCATATAAAAATAATACAAAAAATTTGACATCCAAAACATAAAATCTATTATACCCTAGTAGTCATGAATCTATGAGATATTGCTTGTGGCAAAAAAGTAGGACCCATAGAAGCTTCTGAGGAATAATAAGTATTTGATAGGAAAGGAAAGGAAGCATTAGCAATTATTGGGCAATCATTGTCAAATGAAGCCATTCTACAGATACAAGAAGCAGATGGAAGAGAGGAATGGGGTAGCCATTGAAGTAAAATACAATTATGTTTAGAAAAATAGAAATCATGAAAGTGCCTGAAGTTAAGTGCACTTAGTTGTGGTTGAGTCTATGGGACAAAGTATAAAGCAAATGGATTAGTTTACAAGCATGAGGCAAGGTCAGTGGCAAAAGATTTTGCACAAAAGGAAGGTACTGATTATGGAGAAACCCTGCAGCTGTAAGGAAAATAAACTCCATTAAACTCGCATTACTAATTAGCAATTCCCATTCAATTCAAGTGGACAATTCACCAAATGGATGTTGAATGTGCCTTTCTAAACAAATATTTTGATGACAAAGCATACATACAACAGCCACAAGACTGCGTCCTAAAAAGAAAGAGAATCTTGTTTGTAAATACTCAAATAGTCTTAACAACCCGTAAGCAAAGATAGATGAGAATTTTGGGACAAACAGGTTCAAGAGAAGTCCATTATATCAAAATCTATTCATAAACCACCCCCAAAAAAAATGATGATATTGTTACTGTGAGGTTGTATTAAGATGATATAATCCATTAGATCAAAATCTATTCATAACCCTCCCCCACCCCCCCCCCCTCACCCTCTCAAAAAAAACAAAAAGAAGTTGATGATATTGTGATTGTGATGTTGTATTAAGATGATATAATCATTACATGTAAAATCACCAAGGCAATAAATGGTGAGCAGCACAAATTCTTTGAACTCATGGATTTGGGCATACTTCGTATTTAGGATTGGAAGTAAGGCAAAGATGGATGGTAGCATAATTTTGTCTCAGACCAAATTTGTAACTCTCCGCAAAAAAAAAACTAAAATACATTCAATGTGATGGATTGCATGATAGTGGCAACTCCTATTGAAATGGGAGTGAGGTTATCAACTCATGAAGATTGGAAGCTAGTGAATGGAACTTTATACAGGCAGATTGGTGCTGTTTGATCTACCTCACCACTACAATAATAAATTTGAGTTACATTATTGGGATTGTCTCACAATTCATGGCGAGTCCCAACCCTGAATCTTGAACCATGATATTTGTCCAATTAAGGACTCAAAAGTGGAGAACCAATACAAAATAACATATCATATAGCCCCAAGGGTTAGCTCAATTGGTCGAGTCCTCGTCATTAAAGCACCTTTGCTATTGAGAGGTCTTGGGTTCAATTCTCTCGACACTCTTGGGGTCAGGCTTCATGGTTGAGCCTGCATGAAGTGATCCGTTTAGGTGGATCCCCCTGGAACAATATTCCATGGACGTAGCAGTCAGCGATCTCGGGGGTACATGAACCACGTAGAAAAATAATTGCATCACATATATAAATGTATCTCATCATCATGAGGTAGATGTACAAATGACAAAAGAAACAAATCTAGTGGCTCGCTATCTGGCACCAACATGCTCTCCCCCTTCTACGGGAAAAGGTCATGGGTTGCTTTCCAAGCCTGCCTGTAGCAGTAGAAGGCCATGGCCTTACAACAAATGTAGGTAAGAAAAGAGGTGAGCAAAGAGAGAAGGAGGCATGCATAAATATATGAGAAAAAGTCTTAATATCGTGGAATTTAAATACATACCTATGAATGGAAAATTCAACACTAGTTGGCAAATGAAATTGAACCCTTGCTCTACTCAAAAATCCTTGATGGTGACGATGATAGTTGCTTAGAAAAAAGAAACCCAAAATCGTTTAAAGCCTAATGAGTTCTGCCGGCTCGATGACTTTTTAGGTTGTAGCACGGCTTTTTGCCTAACAATCACGATGCTTTATTGCACGAAATAATCATTTTTTCAGGATGATAAATCGGCTGGCCAAAAAAAAAAACCATAATGGCACATCACCAAAAAATCGGTGATGTTATCAGCATTGCTGAAAACCAGTCTGAACCAGCTGACAAACTGGTTCCTGAACTGATTCACTGAAAAATTAAAATATATATAAAATGCGCAAATTTTAATTTAAAAAATACACATTTGTGTATGTCAACATAAATCCAAATCATAAGACACTAAATATACAATGTTTGCTCATGTATGTATCATGGAAGGGTGAATATAGCAAAATGGCAAATCCACCACAAGCAAACTACAAACAATGCCAAATTAGCTTGAAGCTCACCGTGAATCACCAAAACTCCACAAACACCGTATTCTCAGCAAAGATCAATGACAGAGGTGTGAGGGTAAGAGTTTGGGGGTGTCCTTTCTCAGGGTTTAGGTGGGTTAGGTTTTTTAGCTGTTTAATTATTTATCTTTTCCAGTTTTAGCCATCAGAGGGCCCAGGTCAGTTCAGATTGAAACCATTTGAACCAGCCGCTCTAACCAGCTTCATACCAAACCGATATGTTCAGTACAGAACCAATCACTGAACCAGTTCAACCATTGGTCCATCAGAAATGAGGGTCAAACTGGCTGGTTTCAGTTCCAGTTCAGCTGTTTTTTAAGACACTTGATACAACATAATGGCATAACTATGACAATGGGCCATACATATCAACCGCCAATTTTCAATGTTAAGCTATATTTGCATGTGTATTCAGGTTAAGCCATGCCAAACAAGTTTTAGGGTGGTGCTCAAATATTCAGTTCAGTGCAATCTGGAGTCCGAATAATATTATTGAAGCTCAAAATGCACAAACTTTATTGATGACCTCTAATTTCTTGTAGCATCCTTTAGTAAGGCTTGGTTCTGAGCTACAACACCCTAAGTTATTGCCTTCCTTGATAGAAATCTCATGTGAATCGGTAATTAATTTGCATCAAGCATATTGCTCCCTCCATACCTATTACACACCTTTAAAAAATACCCCTTCTCTTTCCTTTTCACTGCTTTTAACAGCCTTCTCTTCCTAAATGTATCATAGCATGACATAAAGTTTAAATAACTCCTGCAAAGCATCTAAAGATAATTGCAACAACTTCCGATGAATGAAATCTATCTTGACACATGTCACAACACATTCCATTGTACATCAGTTGAAAAGAGATTAAAAGAAAAAGAAAACCAACATTGAAAAACATAAATGTAAATTTTTACTAGTGAATTCCAGCAGTTACAGGCACCACAACAAATCTAAGAAAACACATGAACAATATAGTAGAATGAAGAAACCAAAATACTTACTCAACTGAACTACCAAACTTTTTAACTGGGGATTTGAAAAACCTGCGAAAGCTAAACATCAGTATCACATATTGAATCCCAATTTAACTAGAGTAGAATAAAGTCTTGAGTATCTAAATCAGGTCATAAACCATGATACATACTTGTTGCTAAATAAATCAAGGGATCCGGAAATAAGAACCCGAGCATTATTTCTTGCCTGCAAGGAAATTATGCATGCAATACTAAAATTAGGTTATAAAACAAAACAGTAATTAATGAAGGATCTTTATTTTACAACTAGGAAAGGAAACAATCAAGGGATCCGGAAATAAGAACCCGAGCATTATCTCTTGCCTGCAAGGAAATTATGCATGCAATACTAAAATTTGGTTATAAAACAAAACTGTAATTAATGAAGGATCTTTATTTTACAACTAGGAAAGGCAACAATATATAAAAGGGCAAAAATAACCAAACATTCTATTGCTTACATTGGGTCAAGGCATTGCAAACAAAAGAAAGATGTTTTTAGACGAAACAATGAAAAACATGGCTTAACTGCTTTAAAATCATGTGGTTAATGTGCTTTATGATGATGATGTTCACTTTTGCATGATTTGGACAGAATACTCATATTTAAATGCCGTATCTCTCAGGTTTCTTGATCGATCTTTACACAAAACCTCATACAAAGTTCTCATCAATAAGAAATGCACCAAAGCTCATTACTGAACAACATAACTTGGCTCACAGCATCACTTTAAAGTTGATTCAATTCTGGTTTGTGAACATTAAGACCTCAACATTGGGGCATCATTTTGTTGGTAAATGGTTGTGGTTATTGGTTCAATTTCTGCTGCTCTATTTCTGTGGTAATTCTAGAAACATCTTGTGAACTACTCTATAAATTAAGACACTCTACAATAGTGACTTTTGAACAACCTGAATAGGCATCTCCACATGGCACTCTTGAAGAGCTTTCCCTAATTGATATTCGGATCTTTAAAAAGCATTCTTACATATAAGTTTAGGAGAAGACTGTCTTAACAATACAACTCAAAATAAATTTGTGGTTTACATCTCATGGTTGCCTTAGAATGAATTATATGACATGGTCTTTTGAATGTTAATGGTGCTTTCAATCAATCTAAATTCATTCGAATGCCTCACATGGTAAATATCATTGAACACTAAGTTGAGAACATTCACACAAGCACAACAGCTAATCACAACACATGAAGTTAAATGTACTTGGTGATTCAATAAAACACTTGCACACTTGAGCTTATCTTGTGCTTCGAAGTACCCAGACTTTGTGAAATCCAAGTTTGGAGTACTTTGTTGATGTTTGTAGCTCAGGCAGGTACTGCTCTACACAGGCCTAAGTTGTCTAGGCGTGCAACGGTCGCCCACAGATCTCCTTAACATACTTGCTATACTGTGAAGAAGTTGCTTTTGTAACTTAGCCTCAGTTTTGGCTTAGGAAAGGAGATAATTATTATGTTGGCTAATTGAGCTAAGGTAAAGTTAGGAAAAGAGAAATAATTACTTTAATGATTATGTTTTAATCTCAGCCCTTGATATCAAGTGACACAAGATCTAAACGCAGCCATCAATCACTTTGGAGATTAGGGTTAGGGATTTAACTCAATGTAAAGTTATAAAAGCAAGGCTAAGGAGAAGAGAAGACACACCATACAACAGCACAAGACAATGAGAGATGTGTTTCAATGAGTGTGATACTCTAGTGTAACGAGTCTGAGTATAGAAAGGAAACATTGGACATCCAGATCAACCAAAGAGATTGAGGACCAATTTGGGGCCTGATCTACTGGAGTCTAGATCAGATCCAAATCATTGTAATCAGTATTTTTTTCAGTTGAACCATTATCCTAGGACGAGAACCCAAGTAAGTTTTGAATCTTAATGAAGAGTTATTGATTGGGCAGAATTTGTTTGTGTCATTGTGATTGAGATTGGTTACTGTGAAATTTGCTTCCACTAATTAAGTTACGAATCTAGTTGTGCTTTCATTCAATAGATCTATAATCCGCAAGGTCAATGAGTTTCCAGGTGCTAGGTTCGCAAGAAAACTAACATGGTATCAAAGTGAAAAACTCTAAAAACCAATCTCTTAATCACGCAAAAGATAGGTTCGTATAGGATTGTTGAAGCCATGTTCGGCCACAATCGTACGAGGCAGATTTATTTTTTAATAGTACCGGAAATCAGTTGTACAGACCCATACCACTGTATGGAGACAAATTATTAAAAAAATTGTTGCGCAAGGGGGGGCACCCAAATTCAAAAAGAAAATTAAAATAAAAAAGGGGATAGGGTTAACAGCCTTAGTGGGGTGTCAAACCCACTTAGCCATCAACCATCAAGGTCGACTGAACGGGAAGCCATTGTAGGGGTTGAATTTCACTGATTGAACGAGTTGCAACTATAGGGGGCGAGATCAACCAATCAAACAGGTTACAACTGCAGGGGGTAAGATCAATCGATCGACCGTAGAGGGAGCCGAGCCAAACAGCCGCAATGGATCGCAATGGCGCTAGACCAAGGTTGCATGAAGTGGTGACAAAGCAGGGATGTTTTTTGGAAGTGAAGCGTTGGAAGTATGATTTTCCAAAAAAAATCAAAAGTGAAGCGTCTCGAAAGCATATATTGCTGGCTTGCACCAGTGGGTGAAGCGTCTCGAAAGCATACATTAGGCTGGAGAATCTTTAAATTTTATTTTATTCTATTTTTATGTAATTTGACTGAGTCAAAATGTTTAACAAGATAGGACATCACATCTCTTCCATACTGAGCTGGAGAGTGCCTCTTGGTGCAATAACTATTACGTGACCTCGAAATGTACTAACTTCTAAGTGTGCCTCACCTCAATGGACTGATGGGGGCAGCGGGGTTGTCAATTTCCCCCGGGACAAGTAGAATTAAAATACTCGTGGGGACTAGGAAAGGTTTCCAATAACCAGGCTGAAGCCTCTGCCTTGTATCAGGGACTGCTCCAAGCTTTGCACATGAACCTCAAAATTCTCATAAATATTGGAGACTCTCGCCTAACCAATCAACATGTGGTGATGTGCTCTTATCCCTCAAATTACAAATTGGATCTAATCTTCAAAAGAATATGGCCTTTACTGAAAAAATTGGAGACCTTCTCAACCCACCATGTTCTTCAGATGGGCAACAAGGAGGCTGATCTCCTTGCTAACCAAGAAGCAGCCTTAAGTATTGGAATCATAATAGTAAATGGGAACTCAGCCCTTTCATACATCCCTTAGCATGACCAGGGGTAATTGGAAAGGGGAGAATTGGGCCCAGGTGCCAGATGTGTGGAAGCCTGTGTGATGGGGTCAGGCATCATCCTCCACAGTTTAAATCAAATGAAAGGGATTGTCATTCCCTCTTGCCAATGAGCAGGCCAGTACAGAGTACATTGCTAGAGTCTGCACATGAGTTAATCTGGTCGCAGTGATAATGGGAAGCACGTGGTTAACCAGATCCCGGATTATGAAGGTGATGAATTAATGGATGTGGCATCTCAACTCCCTTGTGGGTGGAGAGACCTGAGTTCATCCTCTGGTATAATAGTACTGCTGAGTGCAATGGTTTTAAAGAGAATTAGTATGATGGAATGTCTTGCTCCATTGAGTGAAATGATTCAACGTAAATCAAAGTTCAGAGTGGCAAAAAATATGACAGCTGGAGTAAAGGAGGCGACTCAGAGGTGGACTCAGTGGTTAATGCTGTGGAGACTTTAATGCTGCTTTGTGCACATTTTCTGGATGTTCTGGAAGTTAAGTAATGCATTGGGAACAGATTTCTCTGGTTTGAGCAGTGGAAGTGGGGTGGTAAGGGTAGGCCACTTTGGTGGCACAGTTCATCAGCTCTTTCCTTTCAGAAAGCTCGAGACTGATGCGAACTTTACATGGAGATTGAGCACATCACAGGGGGAAGTCAGCAGCTTGAAGTTAGATATTTTCCTCTCAGGTGTCTGACACTGAGTTGGGCATTTAGTATCCCAGGCCACCAGCTAGGGGATAAACTCGGCACTCCTGTTTCAGATTGGAGAAGGAAGTTAGCACCTTCGTAGCAATTGGGGAAGAAATAATTGGCTGCAATGCAGGAGGAGATCCTCCAATTGCAAAATAGATACAAACAACTGGCCTCGAGTTTGACTGCGACTATGGAACTCCTAGTGGATCACCAAACAATGCTGCAGAAAGTGGAGGAGGAGATCGACTCTCTCAGGTGCTAGATGGAGGAGCTTCAGCACAAAACAGAGCAGCATCAACAGCAGTCACTCCCCTCCCGTAATCAGTCAATGAAGTAAATTTTGTAGTCCCTGATTTGAATTTAGTTTTACCACCAATTGATTCAGAGGTGGCTCTCATGGAGGGACACTCTTCTTAGTAAAGATGGTTGTCTATGGAGGTTAACTTTTGTCTAGTCTTGGAAATGCTCTGGCAAATATATACCTGCCGAATATATAATGTAAATATCTATAATTATCAACTGTCAAGCTTATAGATTCTAAGCCTGCAGTAGATATGGCACAGCTTGAAAGGCCTTTAGAAAGTTTTTGTACTAATGCTATACTGCTGTGATGCCAATCACAGATTCTGAGATTTTCAATACAAAATATTTACAGTTATTGCTGCCATGCACTCTTATCCCTCAAATTACAAATTGGGTCTAATCTTCAAAAGAATATGGCCTTTACTAAAAAAATGGAGACCTTCTCAGCCCGCCATGCTCTTCAGATCGGCAACAAGAAGGCTGATCTCCTTGCCAACCAGGAAGCAGCCTTAAGTATCAGAATCATAAAAGTAAATGGGAACTCAACCCTTTCATACGTCCCTTAGCATGACCAGGGGCCATTGTAAAGAGGAGAATTGGTCCCAGGTGTCCGGATGTGGAAGCCTGCAGGACAGGATCAGGCATTATCCTCCACAGTTTAAATCAAATGAAAGGGATTGTCATTCCCTCTCGCCAGTGAGCAGGCCAGTACAGAGTACATTGGCCAGAGTCTGCGCATGGGGAATTAATCTGGTCACAATGATACTCAGAAATGGAGCTTGCAGGTATATTGGGAGCTACGTGGTTAGCCAGCTCGAAGGTGGTGAATTGGTAGATGTGGCATCTCAGATCCCTCGTGGGTGAGGAGACCTGAGCTCATTCATCTGGTGTAATAGTACTGCTAAGCACGATGGTTTTAAAGAGAATTAGTATGATGGAATGTCTCGCTCCATTGGGTGAAATGATGTAATGTAAATAACAGTTCGGAGTGGCAAAAGATATGATGGCTGGAGTTATGGACGCGACTCAGAGGTGATCTTGATGGTTAATGTTGTGGATCCTTTTATGCTTCTCTGTGTACATTTGCTGGATATTCTGGAAGTTTAGTAATGCATTGGGAACAGAATTCTCTGGTCTGAGCAGTGGCAGTGGGGTGGCAAGGGTAGGCCACTTTGGTGGCACAGTTCATCAGCTCCTTCCTTTCAGAAAGCTTGAAACTGGCACGAACTTTACATGGAGATTCAGCATGTCACAGGGGGGTGTCAGCAGCTTGAAGTTGGATATTTCCCTCTATTGGGTGTCCGACACTGAACTGGGCATTAAGTATCCCAGGCCACCAGCTAGGTGATAAACTCAGCATCTTGTTTCAGATTGGAGAAGGAAGTTGGCACCTTTGTAGCAATGGGGAAGAAAGAATTAGCTTCAATGAAGGAGGAGATCCTCCAATTGCAAATTAGATACAACCAACTGGCCACGAGTTTGACTGCGACTATCGAACTCCTATTGGATCACTGAAAAGCAGAGGAGGAGATAAACTCTCTCAGGTGTTAGATGGAGAAGCTTTGGCACGAAACAGAACAGCATCAACAGCATTCACTCCCCTCTGGTAATGCTGTCAAAGAAGTAAATTTTGTGGTCCCTGATTTGAATGTAGTTTTGCGACCAACTGGTTCAGAGGTGGTTCTCGTGGAGGAATACTCTAATTAGTAAAAATGGCTGACTATGGAGGTTAAGTTTTGTCTAGTCTTAGGAGTGTTCTGGCAAATATATACCTGCCGAATATGTAATGTAATTATCTATAACCCGCCTAGATCCATCTTAACTCCGGATCTACCAAGCGCCAAGAGGGATCAAATCTCTTGAGATTCAAACATCTTTTAAAGTGAAAAGAGATTTGATCACTCTCGGCGCTTGGTAGATCCGGAGTTAAGATGGATCTAGCCTAGTATAATATATATGTAATTCACATTGAAATATTTTATTTATAATTGATGTTCTCCACATTAAAATGTTAAAACATGCCCCTCATATTTTTTCCTGTATACATACATTTAATTACTTTTCTTATTAATATTTTCTATAAATATTACATATCAAGTCCATATTACAAATATCCCCCATACATTGAATTAGAAAGCAGCTATTAATGGAAAGTGAAAATATAAGGAAATTTTTAATTTAAATTACTTTATTTTTCTCTATATAAAATTATGTTATTTAATATGAACATTGAAATATTTTACTTATGGTTGACAATAAAAAAAAATTGTTATTAACATATTCTTGTTTTAAATATCACATGTAAACTAAACGTAGAATGAATTACATACACATCATGTAATATCAATAATATTATTTCCTATCATCTCCATATTAAGTAATGAAGAAATTAAATTTCTTCCTCATGCTAAAAAGAAAATTAATTGTTTTTTACTTAGCTCCATATTAAGTAGTGAATAAATTACATTTCTTCCTTATTCTAGAAGGTAAATTGTTTTTTTTTTACTTTCGATTACTTTATATCTCTATATAAAGTTATGTAAAATTAAGGTGCAAATTGAAGTATTATAATTATGGTTGACATTAATTTATTTTGTTATTGCTGTTTTTTATTTGTTAATTTGAAGTATTATTTTGCTATTTTTAAATGTAACGTTATGTGACAACATCTCTCCCATACTGGGCTGTAGAGCTCCTCTCGGCACAATTATCAGTTGTCAAGCTTAGATTCTAAGCCTGAGGTATGGCTCAGGCTCAGGCTCAGCTTAAAAGGCCTTGAGGACATTTTGTACTAGTGCCATACTGCTGTGATGCCAGATTTTCAGAGATTTTCAATGCAAAATATTTACGGTCATTGCTAAAAAAAAGTGCCTATAATGCCTCAAATTTATCAAACAGGCATACCTGCACAACTGACACCAAGGATATAGAAGATCCTATCAGTGCTGGAGGACTGGATAAATCAGCTTTAGGATTTGCAGAGTATGCAGAAGGTGAAGCAGATAGCACTTTCAGCACCTGCACAAATACAAGACAGAAGTTACTCCTGTATAGCCTTTGAATGGAGGGATAAAAGCAAAATTGAAAACATCCAGTCTTGATTTTTCACCAACTGAGGATTGACTGTCTGCTAGAGAAAAATCATTTCAGTAAAAGTTCCTTAGATAAACTCACCAGGCTGTTTGCAGGATTTAATGAATGAGCAATCCCTCGGAAAAGCACGGGAGCCTGAAGGGAAAACTAACAAATTAAGCCCGTAGCCAAACCAACATATTCTATGATACAATTGTGCTTGAAATCATTAGACACAAAGCATAAATAATACCCAGAAAAGAGAATACAGAATAACAAAACTTAGCAACCATTCTATTGAAAGTGGGAAGCATATAGACAGTGGCAGACCTGAACCCAATCCACTACCTCTACGTTAAAAGTAAAACCAATCAAAGAATGTCATATCATCAATTCTAATATGCACAGTCATATAAAACAGGAATGATCACATCTTGGAACATTTGACTTATGAACTTTTAGCTTAAAAATCTTTAAGAAAATTGTCAAGATCTATAAAAATAAGAAATTGGTAAAGAGAAATGCTTCACAATCTATAAACCGAGGCATTTAAACAGTAAATAGTAAATACAAACACAATCCCATTGTTGCCAAGCAATTCAACAAATCTAAATCGTGAGGCAAAACATCAATAAGGAGCACAAATGCTTATTTATCCAGACTAGAAAAACCGAATAGTGCGCATTCATTGAGGCTAAAAAATTAGAAATAGCATTCAATGAGGGTATGCTTATTTTAGTGCATTTAATATAGGGTCCATTGACTGTTAAGTAAAATAGCAATAGTGCACATTCGTTCCAGTGAATAATTTAAAAGGTTTTTGTTTCTACTTTGACTGAAAATCTGATTTTAAAAGCACCATTTATATGTACAATTTCTAAGACAACAAAACTGCATGTCGATATCACGCCCATAATTGTGTCTATAAATCATAAGTTTACCAGGATCCAGATGGATAGATGTTGACCAACTCATAAACCAGACAACAGTTCCTCAAAACCTAAGTACGCTCCTATAAGTATGCGTCAACTCATGAATTGTTCCCTTTGTCCTCAGAAAAAATAAATGGAAACTTATAAATGACATTATTTAGACCCCTTCTTAGTGTTCTAACTATCTTGCAATAAAGAATGATTATCGCATTACATGGTAACAACACTCTTGATGAATCCTCCTAGTTATAAATAGATCTCGAATCTCTTTTGAGTCTCCAAAGGTCTTAAGGTTAACGCTTCAAGATAAGTAACTGCCAAAGTTGTCTATTGGGTGTAGCTCGAGTAGTTGTGAGGAAAACTTCTTATCCTCACCAACCAGGTTCAAATCTCACTTTGTGTTATGTTTCGTCTTAGTGAGCCAATTGTTGATGAGTTGTTGGCATGGCCTCATGCCTAGAGGAATCTAGGGTTTACCCTAGGTACCATCTTCAAATAGTAATTTAGTGTACGTGGATTTCACAAACAAAAAGATGTCATCAATCTCATAATTATGGTCAAAGTGTACAAAATACCACCTCTGTAGTAGCATTGGTGTTTAGTAAAGAACCATTGAGCTGTAAATTGCGTCCTGCTAGTAGTATAATGGAATTTTGGCATGGTAGGGTTATGTTCCTGACATCAGATGATGAGGATGTTGATGTGAGTAGTAGCTTCGGAGGGTCGTCTGCATCGGTTTGGTGTCTTAGTATGTGGAAGACATTATTTGTCTTTGCTAATGATTTATGTCTTCTTTCCTAAGTCTAACTTAGGAAAAGTACAATAATTAAAGTAAATTAATTATTTTGTACGATTCGGTTATTTTCTAAGGATAAATAATTTAAGTGACTTATTAATAATCTCAACTGTTGATCTCCAAGATGGTTCTAGAAGGGAGATTGGGGTTAGGGATTTGGACTCAATGAAGATTATAAAAGGAGCCTAGCAAAACAAAGAGCACAAGTTGTGTGAGCAAGTCATCACGAAGAGAGAGTGATTTTCTCTGTAATGCCAGTGGCCCAGTGTACCAGTACACAGAGAAGGAGAAGTGCAAGTGGATTGAGGCGAATCCAGGAGGGTCGAGTAGGAGGAGATGCAAGGTCGATTTGTTGGAGGGAAATTGTATTTATCTGAGGGAGGCTGAGTTGCTCAAGTGTTAGGGTTTTTCCAAAGCACATTAGTGGCAGGGCACGGATCGAGTTGCTAAAGGCTAAGTTCTTCATGTCGATTTATCTAAGGGAGCCGAGTTGCAGATTCCATATTTGTATTTTTCCTTGTGTCTTTGTGGATCAAAAAACCCAAATTTTCCAGATAATGAAATGATGGAGAATTGTTGTGGGTTAACAAATTTTGCAATGTGTGATTGATCTCTTTGGTTTAGTTCCGCTGCATATTTTTAATTCTAGAAGTTAAAAATACCAATGATTTTATTTTTCGATAAATCAGTGTTTATGTGGGTAAATAAATAAACTAATAGGGTAAATTAATTTTCCATGAGAAAATAAATTTGGATGGTATTAGAAATTTAACATGGTTTCAAAGCAGTCTAGAAGACTCTGAAAGAGAGATCTAAGATCACGATGGTTTGCAGCAGCGAGTTTTACTTTTTGCAACAGCAGAATTATTATTTCTTAAATTTTGCAATTGGGTTTTGTGGTCGCGGTTGATTTGTTGAGATGGCATCATTGTTCAGTTTGAGATATGAAGACAGGCTGAATGGGGTTTCAAATTTCAACCCCTAGAAGGAGCGAATTACCTGGATTTTGAAATCGAATGGTCTTTGGGATTTAGTGAGCAGAGACGTGCAAGTTCCTTCAAATCTGAATCTTGCAGCCAAGCATAGGGTGAAAGATATTAAAGCGAGCTACATTATTCTAGATGGTGTGAAAGATCATATAATCCCCCACATATCAGGGAAGGACACTGAAAGACAAATATGGTTAGCTCTGACCGGTCTTTATCAGAGTACAAACAATAACAGGAAAATGGTGTTGAAAGAGAAGTTGGACAATATTAAAATGAACAGATCTGAGACAATGACATCTTATCTAACGAGAGTCCAGCAGGAACGTGATGAGCTTGCAGCTGTTGGGGAAACTGTGCATGAATCGGAGTTGGTCAAAGTTGCTTTGAAGGGGTGCGTGAAGCAGTGGTCCACTTTTGTGGATGGGATTCTTGCTCGTCAGCAGCTTCCTGATTGGATTTGGTTATGGTATAACTTCACCCAGAAGGAGATCTAGGAAATTGCTTGACAGGAGGACAGCAAAAGGGCAGTGAGGAGAAAGATGAAGTTTCTCTTGTTGCACAAGCGAAAAAGGGCAAAGTGAAGGCCAAGAAGAACCAGGGTGGAGGAGCATCTTTACAGAACAAGAAGGAAAAGGACATGAGCAAAGTTAAATGCTTTGATTGTCATAAGCTCGGACATTTTACCAGTCAACAAAAAGAACGGCAATGGCAAGACTGCTACAACAGGTACTACACAGATGGAGAAGTTCGAGAAAAACTTCTCCCAAGACTTTCTGGAACTGTCACGAGAGGTGTGTAGTTCGTGGACAATGGAGCATCTCGTCATATGAAGAGATCTCAAGAGATCTTCACCAACATGACTTGGGGACCTGGAGATGTAAATGTGGAGCATGGTGACAAGGCCAAGTATGCAGTCGAGGGCACTGGAAATATCAAGTTTCAGATGGGCTTAGGTGGCATCATGGAGGTGAACAAGGTATTATATGTACCAAGGTAGGAGAAAAATATCCTTTCAATTTCAGCCATGGAAGACAGACTCCAGAGGACTAGAGGTCATCTTTACGAGATGTGAAGTGGTTTTTGGGCCAAAGGGGACCAATTTCAACGAGAAGCAAGTGTTTGGTAGGATGGGGAAGGATCTCTATTTGTTGTGAGGACTGTTGGTGAAGTCTCTCATACATGAGCGTGACTGCCAAAGCAAGATTTGGCATAGGAGGATGGGGCACCTACACTACAAAGCTCTTCCGATGGTGCACATGATGGTTACTAGTTTTCCAGAGATCCGAGTGGAGCAGGATGGAGTGTGCAAAGAGTGTACGCTTGGCAAGTAAGCTAAGATTGCATATCCTCACAGTGAGACCAGGTCAAAGGGTGTGTTAGACTCGGTACATTCGGATACTTGTGGTCCTATGTTTGTGATGTCAATAATAGGGTCCTTATATTTTGCAACGTTCGTAGATGATTATTCAAGGAAGACTTGGAACTACTTCCTGAAGACCAAGGACGAGTTCTTCCTCAGTTTCAAGAGTTCAAGGCTCTTGTGGAGAACCAGAAAGGGAGGAAGATTAAGGTGTTGAGGTCGGATAATGGGGGTGATTATACCTCCAATGAGTTCTTGTATTTTTGCAAGGAAGCAGGAATCAAGAAGTAGCTCATAGTACTTTACAACCCTCAGTAGAATGGGGGTGTCGAGAGGACAAATAGGACCATCATGGAGGCAACGAGGGCAATGATCTATGATCAGGAGTTGCCTATGTTCTTGTGGGCGAATGCCTGTAATACAGCGGTGTATGTGCGGAACAAGAGTCTTCACAGGGTGTTGGAGGATGTGACTCCTGAGGAGCTATTTACAGGAGTGAAACCAGATGTGAGTCATCTGCACATATTCGGTAGTACAATTTATGTCCATGTGCCTACAAAGAAGAGGACTAGGTTGGAGCCCTTATCTGAGAGGGGCGTGTTTGTTGGCTACAGTAAGGTCTCAATGGCCTACCGAGTCTACCTTCCAGGACAGAGAAAGGTGATCTTGATTCAAGATGTCAGATTTGGTGAGGACGGGACACTTAGGATATCTCATGCAAAGGAGTCAGCATTGGTAGAGGAGAGGGAGCGAGAAGCTCCTAATACTAAGCAAGGACCAACAGCACTAGCAAGGACACAACCAGCAATTTCGGAGGATGAGTTGGATATCCCTTCGAACTCTACCAGGAGGCATTGAGAGATGTTGAGGAGCATGTGGAGGCTTCTAGTATAACTTTTAGACAAAGCTAACCACCAACCAGAATTCTAGTTATTTGGCACTGCAGAGTTAGCGAGTATGAGCCTTCCACTTTTGAGGAGGCTATAGGCAAGCAAGTCTGGAGAGATGCCATGGTAGAGAAGTATAGCTCCATCATGAGCAATGATGTTTTGGATATAGTGTCGAGACCAGAGGGAAAGTTTGGGGTCACTTCTCAATGGATCTACAAGATCAAACATGCAGTTGATGGTAGTATTGAGAAGTATAAAGCGAGGTTCATGGCAAGAGGGTTCTCCCAAAAGGAGGGAGTGGACTATGCGGAGACATTTGCACCCGTCACTAGATATGCATCTATTAGAGCAGTTATGTCCACTGCTTCAAAGATGGGGTGGAGGATACACCAGATGGATGTGAAGACTACTTTCCTCAACGGGGTTATTATTAAGGAGGAGGTGTATATTCGGAAGCCTCAAGGTTTTGAGGTATATGGGAGAATTCCCGTGTATGTAGGTTGAAGACGACCCTTTATGCACTGAAGAAGGCTCCACGCACATGGTATGCTAGGATCGATGGATATCTTCTTGATTTAGGCTTCACCACGAGTGAGACAAATCCCAACTTGTACCTTGAACTCGTTGATGGTGAATCGCTCATCTTGGAATTATATGTGGACAATCTCTTCTTGACAAGATCAAAGAAGCTCATAGGGATGTGCAAGGAGGATCCTGCTTCGAAGTCCAACATGAAGGACATCGACTTGAAGCATTGCTTTTTGGGATTGGAGGTGGCAGCATCTAGGAGAGATTTTCCTTAGGTAGAGCAAGTATGCAGTGGAGATCTTGAGGAGATTCATGATGGAGGACTGCATGCCTATGTCTACACCTATGATCACTAACCTGAAGAAGTTTAGCACTTCTAAGGGTGAATTAGTGGATCCCACACTGTATAGGCAACTGATAGGTTATTTGATGTATATGTTTAACACTAGGCCGGATATGTGTTTTGCTATGAACACACTCAACCAGTTCACGGTGGAGCCGAGACAAGTTTATTGGGTGGTATCGAAGCATGTGGTGAGCTAATTGCAAGGGACAATAGACTTTGGACTGAGATATGTCAAGGCTAGAGGAGTGGAGCTGCAGGGGTACATAGATTCCAATTGGGCAAGAAGTGTGGTGGACAGAAAATCTACATTTGGATGTTGTTTCAATTTGGGATCAACCATGATCTCGTGGTTAAGCAAGAAGCAGCAATCAGTGGCACTCAGTGCCGCAGAGGCAAAGTACATGGCAGCGACTACGACGAGTTGTGAGGTAGTGTGGCTTCACAAGATGCTTGTTGGATTATTTGATCTGCATATGGGGTCAACAGTGTAGACTGTGATAATAAGAGTTGCAATAAGCTCTCTAGGAATCCTATGTTTCATGATCAGTCCAAGCATATCGAGATCAGATATCACTTCATCAGTGATAGGGTATAGAGGGTGTTGTGAGATTGCAATGCATTTCTACAAAGGAGCAAGTAGCAGATATTCTCACTAAACCTCTAGTGAAGGGAAAATTTGTGAAGTACTACGATAAGTTGGGGGCAGTGGCAAATCTCTTCCTTGCTAGGAGAGAATGTTGATGTGAGTAGTAGCTTCGAAAGGTCTTCTACATCAACTTGGTATCTTAACATGTGGAAGACATTATTTGCCTCTGCTAGTGATTTATGCCTTCTTTCCTAAGTCTAACTTAGGAAAAGTACAATAATTGAAGTAAATTAATCACTGTGGACTATTGGGTTATTTTCTAAGGATAAATAACTTATTTATTTAAGTGACTTAGAAATAATCTCACGTTGATCTCCAAGATGGTTCTAGAAGGGAGATTGGGGTTAGGGATTTGGACTCGACGAAGATTATAAAGGGAGCCTGGCGAGGAGGTGAAAACACAAGACGAAGAGCAGAAGTTGTGTGAGCAAGTCATCACAAAGAGAAAATGGTTTTCTCTACAATACGACTGGCTCAATGGACTAGTGAGCAGAGAAGGAGAAGTGCGACTGGATTGGGGCAAATCCAGGAGGGCCGAGTTGCCAGAGGGAGATTGTATTTATCTAAAGGAGGTTGAGTTGCTTGAGTGTCGAGGTTTTTCCTGTGCGCATTAGTGGCAGGGCACAAATCAAGTTGTTGGAGAGCACAGATCAAATACTGGAGGTTGAGTTCTTCAAGCCAATTTCAACCAAAAGTAGATTTCCTTGAGGTCGATTTATCTGGGCCGAATTCATTCTGAGGGAGTCGAGTTGTAATTTCCAAATCTGTATTTTTCCTTCTATCTCTATTGTTGACTTTTTCATATTTATTATGATATTTTTTATAAATAATATATGGCAATTTAAGTTTGAAGTTTGAAGTTGGCAATTATAACTCATTGGTAATGAATTATGAATATGATGCTTTGTGAAAGTTGAAACATTTCATTTCATGTTAGATATTCTTTTATTGTTGTTTGGCTACTAGATAATGGTAATGGTTACAAGTACAAGTTACAACTTTAGTGATCAATGATGATAACAGATTTACTTGTCTTTTCTAGTTTCTAGTAGTTTTTATAATTGTTGACTCTTTCATATTTATTATCATACTTTTTGTAAATAGTATATGACAATTTTAGTTTGAAATTTTAAGTTGGCAATTATAACTCATTGGTAATTAATTATGAATATGATGTTTCATAAAAGTTGAAAGTTGAAACATTTCATTTCATGTTAGATATCCTTTGTTATCATTTGGTTACTTGGTAATGGTAATGGTTACAAGTACAAGTTATAACTTTAGTGATCAATAATGATAAATGTTATATATCGAATTTTGAAAGCTTGAAAATTTATGATTGATGAATCATGAGACTTGACATGTTGTACGTTACTAACTTGTGGATGTGGTTGATGAAGATTGTAACTTCTAGATGACTGAAGCTATATGGTTCAATTCATGTTTTTATACATTTTATATCTAATTCATCATTCTACATGCTTTTGTTGACATATATGCATCAAAATATATAAAAATTCGCTCTCGAACCGAGAGCTTTTGAAAATGTCGCTCCCCGCTCCTCCTCCCAAGCAACCTTAGGTTGAAAAACCCAAATTTTCCAAATAATGAAATGACGGAGAATTGTTGTAGGTTAATTAAGTTTGCAATGTGTGATTGATCTCTCTGGTTTATTTCCACTGCATATTTTTAACTATGAAAGTTAAAAATACCAGTGATTTCATGTTTTAATAAATTAGTGTTTATGTGGGTAAATAAATAAAATTTAAATTGTTGGGGATAAATTAATTTGCCATGAGAAAATAAATTTTGATGGCATTAGAAATGTAACAAGGGATATTGTCAAACAACTTGAAGGATCATATTAGCACGAGAAAACTTTGTATACTTTTTTTCCTTGGGAACATAGTCTACATGGGTTCCTCTGTGTGTCCATCAGCTGTACCCATAACTTTCGCATTTCTGCCACAACAACTCCTTCACAGAGGCAAATGGTTGTACAACCACTCCCATCATTTTGGAAGCTCTCACTTCCTGCAGTTGCTCTTGTAACCACATCCACACCTAACACATGCAACATTACCTGGGATGCTGAGATTTAACAGATGATTGTTTTTACCAACAGTTGTTGTTCCAGAACCATCACTCCACAGATCCTATACTCAAACCAAACGAGTAGCAACTTAAAAGAGGGTTTTACTTTTTGATTCATTGATCGAAACCAATTTTTTAGCATTAAAAAAAAAAACAATCAACCAATATGAACTTGCCTTTCCTAGGCTAATTGGCCATATTGTCGCCAAGTAAAACAAACATGTTAATATTACCATTAAGGCCTTCCAAACTCTCCAAGTTTTTCATGTAAACTAACTTGCAGACATCAAAACAGGAATAGGAACAGGAAGGCAACAACAGTGTGACCTAGAAGCCGAAAACGATGCAACAACAGTGCGACCAGGAAGCCGGAAACAGTGCGACAACAGTGCGACGAAGAAGCCAGAAACAGTGCGACCAGGAAGCCAGAAACAGTGCGACAATAGTGCGACCAAGAAGTCGGAAACAGTGCGACAACAGTGCGACCAGGAAGAAGCGAGTAGCTCACCAATCGGGTAGCTCTAGGCACGAGTAGCTCCAAAAGCAGATAGCTCCCCAATGGAACACCGAATAGCAGACAGGGAGCAGTTTTAATTACAAGGTGCCTCCCAGCAGTCCCATTGCAGGGGATACAGTGGTCTCATTGCAACGAATAGACAAGCAGGCAGCGATTTTCATTACAGCAGATAGCAATGAACAGGCAGTTAGAGACAGGAAAAATTCCCAAAGCAGGCAGTGGATAGCCACAGTAGCAGTAAGGAGCAGGGCAAGGACCGACTTCTATAGGCACGTTGTGAAGAATAGGTTGGAACTACATATTTCTTCTCTTTATTTTATATTTATTGTGTTTGCCTATCTATCTTAAGCATGGGAACAAGAGGGTCCAATGAACATAATGAACTTGGTTTGGTGGAAAACAAGCACCCATGTAACCTAGAGTTAAGGAAATTTAACTCAATTGGGTGTAAAACATCAAACATTTTCCAGAACCAAGCACTGGGCTTTGTTTTAAGGAGGCTTTATGAGGAAGGTTGGAGCATTCCTTGGATTTACCCTCTTCAAATTCCAGGTCTTACCCCGAACATTTTGACAGAGAATGTAAGAGGGGCAGGGTCTGTTCCATATGATACATTTGGTACAAGTGAAAGACTGATATTTGTGAATGCAAAGCAATACAGAGGGATTTTAAGGTGTAGACAAGCTAAACAAATGAAATAGGCACAGAGAAGAAAACTCACATGGATCTTACCAAAATCAATCAATAACAAGGCAAATTTTATTGTAAGGAGTATAGGGTGGATAAGATAAAACATAAAGGAGTGCGGTCTATGCAAAAGGAGTATAGGCTAAAGCAAGGAGAAAGTGAAAACTTAGTAGCAAGCAAAGAAGAAACTAGTAAGAACGCATACAGCCCCACAACCACTCTGCATTTGTTGTCGTTAGAGCTTTATGTAAGCGAGCTCATGATCATGAAAAGAAGAATTGAGCTTATTGAATCAAAGGAACAACATGAAGATTCAAAGATAAAAGAAATGTTACTAGTCAGTCAAAAACTTCAAAGGAAAAACAAAGTTCTCAAAGAACAAATAATAAATTTGCAAAACAATATGGAAAGAGGATAGCAACAATTGATCGCTTTGAGACAGGAACTAGAACCCTCGGTATACAAGCTTTGATACCATGTGAAAATTCCTAGATCTGGAATCCTATTGTAGCAACTGGTATTAATTCTTCTACCTAATAAATTAATTGTTCAGTTTATTGCTACGGCAACATCGAATTAAACACACTGCAACCTTCACTAATAAAATTGTGGATAATTACAAGTGCAGAAACAAAACTGAACAAGAAGAAATCATAAACACATGTGACATAGTTGTTTTTGGACTAATGTCCCCGGAAAAACCCAATGTGGTAAAATCGATGCGACGGTGAGGATTTGAATCAAAGAAGCAAAAATTGCGATTTTTTCAACTCAACGATTTTATCGGCGATTTTTTCCCGATTTTTGAAAAAATCGCCGATCGCCAAAAAATCGCGATTTTTTTGGTAAAAATCGTGGGCCCATCAAACAGCAACCCTATAAGTTCAAAAATCGATTTTTTTTTTGTCATTTTTGCAGCCCTCTCATTTTCCTGACACACCCTGTTGGCAGTTAATGGTAATGTTAAATTCTTAAAGTAAAAGGACATCATTTTACTTAAATTTTTAACATTACCATGAAATGACTCAGGATGTTTAAGAGTGGTTTCGACCTCATTGGATTTCATATGGAGAAACTAGAATTTTAGATTTCACTCAAAATTCAGCAGACTTAATGGTTTTCGGGGTTTCATGGTTTGGGGATTTGCATTGTTTCCATTTGATTCTATTATGTGTAAGGGTATGAGATTGGCATTTGATCAAGAGTATGAAGTCCTTTAAGAACCTTGATGTTGGTGGCATTGATTGTTGAACTTTGTTGATGTTGGTGGTATTGATTGTTGAACTCCCCTACCGTGGCCTTAACAAGAATGTACCCTTCACTCGAAGGAAAACAACTGGTTAGGCATGTTAATCTTTTTCTACCGCATTTTAAGGTTGAGGAGATGAACCCTTCACTCAAACCAAAATCATTGGTTAGGCATGTTAAACTTTTTCAATTTCTATCATGTTATAAGGTTGAGCAATCCAAGTCTTAAGACTTTGAGCTAGATGATGTTTATGTATCTCTTGTTGATGATCCCATTTCTAGTAGCGATGAATCAATGATGAGTTTCATGAGGAGGAGGAGGAGGAGCAACAACAGGAGGAGGAGGTGACACCACCTACCCCTGCTACCGGTAGAGGACGTGGTCTGCCTCCTTTAGCTCTTGGTGCTTCAGGCTCTGGAGCACAACAGAGTCCATTGCCAGCCCCGCCAGCTTCTTCGTCTAGAGGGAAAGTTGTTACATTTTCTCGCAAGAGGGGCAGAGGAAATCGGTAGTATAGGTTATTTGGTGCATTCCTTTGTATATAACATTATGACTCATGATATGAGATACATTATTATATTTTTTGTTGATATTTTGAGGTTGAGTTGAGACTCGGGACTTAGTATTCAGGACAGGATTCAGTTTTATGTGTGATGTAGCACTAGACATGATATTACACATCTTATATATTAGTTTTTTTTTCATATTTATGTGTCAATACATTTATTTTATGCTGTAGATGCTTTAGATATTAAAAAAATTGAAAGAAAATGAATATTTTTGTATGTTACGATTTTTTCCCGATTTTTACGATTTTTTACGATTTTTTCCCCTCGGCGATTTTATCCCGCGATCATTGATTTTTTTCATCTTTGGT
>CM076581.1:105425373-105587095 GCA_034641835.2 Pinus albicaulis
CACCTATTATGATGTAATACAGAAATCATAAAGTTAAAGTTCAGAAACCATAAAATTTAAAGTTGAAATCCTCTTAATCAAGCTTTGCATTGATACACCTCAATGAATATTCTCCTACCTCAGCCACAACAACGCCCTTAGAATTATTGAGGAAGGAGACCAGGTTGTCTGCAGGGTGAGAAATGACAGCACATAATATCCCAGCGATGTATCCTCCTGTAAAACTCACACCCACTTCAACAGGTGTGCTGCATTGCTCGTTTGGGGTTGGGATCACATGCTTGTATAGCATTTCTACTGAGTTCTCAAATGATGTGAATTTCATCATAGTATCTGCAATAATGATACCAATATATTAATAAAACCAGTGAACAGATTTAGACCCATTTAATTGTTAAAAATGTCTATGTGATGAGAAATTTTGTAATGTTGTTTTGTTTTAGGAATATGGAAGGGGTTTTTTTTTTTTTTTTTTTTAAATGTAAGTGGGAAGTTTCTTCTATTGTATTGATCAGTAGGTTGGAAAAGATTCAAGAGGTATATTTTTCTGTTTTTATAGCATTATGTTTGTGTTTTGCACATATGAGCAATGGGATGAGATTGAAATATTTTATTGTTGGACTTAATTCTGAACTTTTTATTTTTGAAATAAAAAGTCCAAACTTAATGTAAAGGATCTTAAAGCATGTATGCCTAGGTTTATTTGATTCTGAGTGAAGAATATCTCCACCATAAAGCCTCCTTGACTAGGTGACAGAATATCACCACCACAAAGCCTCCTTTCACTAGTTTAACATGGTGTTAGTTTTCATATTCTCTGAATTTTAAAGGTCTATTGAAATTGAATTTAAAAGATGGATATATAAAAACTGGAGAGACCTCAAGCAGATAAACTAATTTGAATATATACAGAATGGAGAGACATAAACATAAAGAAGGTAAGCTCACATGGAGTAGATAAACTAACATAGATTTACTTTAGCCTCTAATTTACTTAACATTCAAAGGGATTTCAAAATTTAAATGCAAATTCTTATATTTTCGATAAACTGTGTAACCATTGAGGTTTGTTTGCACCGTTGTGACATAGAAAATGATAGACAGTATACCTATAAATATCACATATGTTTTAGCACACCTTGCTTCCCTAGACACAACCCCTCAACAGAAAAAGAAGAGAATACAGTTTTAAAAATTCCAAATCTAAATATAGTATGTAAAACTTGGCAGACAGAGACATGGGCTTGGTAGATTCATGCAGCTGCAGATTGCAAAGAATGGAAGATAAAATTACAAGGATTTTCGCGTCCCCATAGCAGACCAATGCCCTTTTACAAACTGTAATCCACACAGAAAGAAATACAGTTGGGTTAGAAAATAAGCAGGAGGGAGCATATTCATCATTGCAGGCCATCTGGCAAATCCACGTTGTGTTTGCATCCTCATTTTAATGGCCTCCATGGGACAAAGGGCAACATGAGCAATGACCTCTGCAGAGGCTGAAGCTGCAAGGTAGATCAAGGTCTTGTACTTGGCAGCATACTCGGCTCCTGCAATGTCCGAATAGTACTTTTTGAAGAACTCGTAGAACCCATATTTGAACGCACCTTGTGCAGTGTATCCCACCATAGTTGGAGCCCAACCCTTGAATAACCCCTTAATTCCTTGCTCTTTTATGACCATGTTCATGCCAGTAAACGTGTTCTTGTATTTCATAGGGTCAATCTGAGATCACAGGAATGAAAAGTAAAAGTAATGCAATTAGAGCAAATAAAAATTTAGGGCTAAATTTCTTATTAGCTATTTGAATTCAGTTGAACAAAGATAACTATTTTAGTCTAGAAATGATATATGAAAGGTAATAAATGCATCGCTACTAATTAATAGTTGCCAACAAATCGACTTCCTGACATGATCAATAATTACCTTCCACGTGAAGCAACAATCTAATGTTGCTGAGACTCATAAACACGTTGTAGGCATTAAAACCCATGATATTTGTTAAATTAACATCACCCTTCTATATGAAATAAACTCATGTAAGCATATAAATATTTGTCATTGACTAAGCATCATACTGACAGAAGAACTCATAATGTTGATTATTTTCCTTCCATTGTACATGAGACTAAAAACCATTAGATAGGTAGGCAAAATTACAGCCCATGTGTATGTGCACCATTGTTCTGACCGTACAGGAACTGAGCTCATCATTAAGGTGCTGTGCTGAATATGACTCCATTAAGCCATCCCCTGAAAGCATTATGATACATGTGCAATTTCCAATGAACTCAAACTAAAAACTACTGACTGACATAGCTCAAGGATTGAACTTATCTCAACTGACTTAATATGACCTTCCACTAAACATCAGACTAAAATCCAGGAGAATCCCAAGACAACAAGAATTGAGCTCGTATGTGCAATTGCCTTCCACTAAGCATGACAATGGGAATCCATTATAACCCATAATCCATAGCAACATTAGGGCTCAAGTTAGGTGTAAAATTGAATTGATTACATAATACATAGAAATCAAACGAATGAATGCTAAATGGAAATTTCTAAAAAGAAAACAATCCATTCACACAGCTCTTTGCACTATGATGCACACTTGTCTGCATATTGAACTTTTGATTGCCCATAGACAATTGTTTACGGAGAGAAAATTTAAAATCAACAAGTACCAATAACAGCTTTATATAACATAATGCATGCTACAACATAAGTATGAATATTCATTGAAAAGTGCTGAGTAGTAAACATAGAACTACTGTTTGATAGTTGTCATATGGCATCAAACTCATGAGTACTGATCATAATTTGTTGTGATCAGTAACCCATAATAGCAGTAGATCCCATGGCTATAAGAGAAACTTTAATCAAGAGAACCCATAGGAACCTTCAAAAAAAAAATTTTGTATATACAGAAATTTCTAAGTAGGAAGAGTTTGGAAAGTAAGATGTGTTGTATATTTTTCAAAGACAAAATAAGATGTATTGACAAAATTGCATCATGTGTAGCATAATGGTTAGATGGTTTTGCAGTAGAGGGAAAACTAGTCGTATAGACAAGGTGTTGCTCAACAGCGACAGCACCATTTCACGTCCAGAGAAGGTACACGGTCAAGATAGTGTGCTCGGAGTGCTCTGTGTGCATCCCTTTCATGAATATGGATGAGGAGATTCATTCAATTTCTGATCCGCTGAAGTAGTTGTATTGTGGGGCGCAACCAGTAAAGAGGCAGCCTCGGTGGACGTAGGAAGCGCTCCTGCACATTTAGAAGCGCAGCTTCTTGTTCCTTGATTTCTGTGCAAAATTGTTGGAGTTGCGAGATATATTTATGGTCCATTATGTTCCTGCACAGGAATTGAAAGCATGTTAGTGACTGATGTATAGAAGATATAGTGAAATGGGAAAGCAGAATAGTAAATAGCTAGTGGGATGGCAAGGCACCAATAGTAGAGGGGTTTGAAGGAGCTTGAGTAATAGATTTTGAGGTGAGCAGAGCTTCTTCTTTTTTCCTGTGTATGACGAAAGGGTTCTCCTTCATCCGGGAATAGCGAGAGAAGGAGAAAGCAGGGGAGATGCACAGGTCATTTAATGACCGGACTCTTGATACTGCTGTGAAAGTGAGACCCTGTCGATCAATGTTTCCGATGTCGATTGTTGCCTTATCCAGTGTCATGCCTTGTGATTTGTGGATTGTCAAAGCCCATGCCATGCGAAGCGGAATTTTTCTGCGTGAGCCCCTTGTTATGGGGGGTATTGGCACAAATTTAGGATTTGAAGGATCCCATGGTGGACCTTTGTAGTGAAGAAAGTCGACTACGACAAATAATGGTAGTTCGGGCGGTTTAGTTGTTGGTGCATATACGAGTGCGTGGACGGTGCCGAGGGCACCATTGACAAGGCCAGCCTCAATCCACAAGTTTCTTGTTAGAATAACTCGTTGTCCAATGCAAAGGAGAATTTTTGCAGCTAGTTGTTCATCTTCCACGTTGTTGCCTCTAAATTCCTTCCTTTGGGTAGCGTAGCAACATGCGATTGGTTGGTTGAGTGTTTTCAACATGGTTTTATTGTGCATGTCAACAGCCTCATTTGTGGCGTATAAATGCATTGAACTTGAGAATGACTGGACCTCAGCTTCAGGAAGGTTTGTTTTTTAGCGTGTCATAAGAAGCTTCCAATCATCAATAGTGGGTGTTGCATTGCGAAGGTTGGAGAGGAGTTCGCGGAAGGAAATCTGAGCAGGGCTAGTTCCTTGTTGACGAAAAAATGTTGAAAGTGTAACCACAGTATCAAAGCTTTGCCATAGTGCAGTGCCACGAGAAGTGCCTACATACATTGGTGTGTCTTTGACAGGTGGAAGCTGGGCAAGGTCCCCGACGAGAATTATAGAGCGTCCACCAAAAGGGTTTCTTTTATTTGATGGGAATGCCTCCCGCAAGCGATCATCGATTTGAGAAAGCAATTTAGGACCAATGAAGCTCATTTCATCAATTAGAATGTATTTCACATCTCGGAGTTGTTCTTGAAGGTTTAGGAGGGCTTGACCCTCTAAAGGTTGCATAGAGGATACAGGGATGCGAAGAGCAGAGTGGATTGTCAATGCATTGATGTGGAATGCTGCAACACCGATCGGAGCAAGCAAGAGGAGGGGGCTTGGTCCATTGGTGGAGTTTTCAAGGAAGGCATTTTTTAGGCATTCAATTAGGAATGACTTTCCAGTACCAGCAGTGCCTTGGATTATCATTTTTAAAATTGATCTTGTAGCGTGTGTGTGGAAGTGGGAAAAAATGATATTGAATGCAATGGTTTGGCTTGGGGACAAGGAGGAAAGCGAATGTGGGAATGGAGTTTGGGTTTGGTGGATTGTTGTGGAGGAGCGGTTGAAGTTGATGAAGCGAATGGCTGTTTATTGTAATTGTGAAGGGATAATGGAGTTGGCCCAATTATAATTTGCATCAAAGTCACGATGGCCAAGCATTTCAAGTTCATCGAGGAGGATGTTGTTGCTTGGGTGGAGTTGAGAGAGAAATTGCCATTCAGGCATGTCGAGTGTGGGGGCATGGGGAGGGGCATCAGGAGATGAACAGCAAGAGTCGGCATCGGTAGGGTCGATTGGGGTGCGGTGGACATGCCAAGCTTGATATGTATTTCTAGTTTGTTCCCAATGTGCGACAATGGCCGCGTCGGATGTGCCGATGTCGTTAGGGAGTGTACGGAAAGGGCAGTATAGAAGGAGTTCACTCCAACAAAAGTCCACATAGGATGATGAGTCTTTCAATGGGATGGAGGTGAAACGAGGAAGGACACGTACAACCATAGGAGGGAAGATCTGTTTCCAAGGTGTTTTTTTGTAGCGAGAGGATAATGTCCAAGAGCGTGCAACTTCAATAAGAGGCAAATCCTCGAGTGCAGGTGGTCTATTCATGTATGAGACGATGAAAGGTGTCGATGGAGGATCACCATCCAATTGTTGTGAAACACGTTTGAATATTTGTTTTTTCACATTGAGGGATACAAAAGAACGACTGCACTTTACTAGTGGGAGTTTTTGCAGCATGTGGCATGTTTCCTGTGCACCAATGTCCCGATCACCGACAATTTCGGTCAGAACTTTGCGGACGACAGTAATAGTAGGAGCATCAGCTGGGGAACATTGGGAGAGACGGGAAAGCATTTGGTAGTAGCTTTCAGACTTTGCCTCTGCTTTTGCTGCATACTTTGAAATGTAGTTCAAAACAGCATGGCGTGATAGAATTGGTTGGAAGTCCATGTTTGCCCTCCAAATTGCAAGAAGATGAGCGTTGTGCACATTTAGCTTGTCATCATTTCTAGCAGGGGCTTACAATTTACGACCAGTATTATCAATGTGAAGAGATGATGCGTCGCGAACTTCCCATGGGGCTCCATAGCGGCAACTTGTTTTGTTATTTCTTTTGCGCAAACATGTACTGGAGTGGCAAGTTGTGTGTCTTTGAACAGAATTGACAAGTTGCTCATAGTCTTGCAACTGATTGCCTGTAAGAATTTCATGTGTCTGGAGGAGGCATGGATCTTGTAGAGATGAATAATTTATCCCAACAGCTCGGTTTTGAATGGGACGAGGGTTCCAAGCAGTGATGTATGCATCGAAGAAATCTTTAGCTGCACGGACAGCAGAATCATTGGTCCAATCCAAAGTGTCCATAGTAGGTGCATTTGGAAGCCATAAGAAACCATGGATATGTGCGGAGCCGCGATGTTGCCATTCATACCTTAAAAAGAAGAAGGGGAAAATAAATAATATGGATGCGTGGAAGTGAAGTTAATGAAAGGTAAGAGATGGAAGGAATAGTATGCATACCTGCACCAGTAATCCTTTACAAGGAGTCCTTTAAGTGGCACTTCTTCGAGGAATATTGTGAATCTGCAATGGATGTATTGAGATGCACGGTGAGGGTTTGCAACAACATTTTGGATTCTCCATCGAGTTTGCTCATGTGAATTGGATGGAGGGTTGGAAGGCATGGTTCTATGCAAGTCAGGCCATTTGGTATCAGCTGCACTAAGTGTGAAGAATATGGTAGGGGTACCTTGTTGAATGATCATGTTGTGAAGCTCATGTCTAGCTCTAGTCCAGAATGAGAAACTGCCGTGCAAGGATGATCCGAAGCGCATAATCTGGTCTGGGATGGTGGAAGGGGGAATTTGTTGAAGGTGGTGGCGAAGGTCAGCGATTGTTGTTGGAAGGGTGTTTGAAAGGTCTCTTTTCATGAAGACAGAGGCAGTTGCTTGGTTGCGATGGCACATGATGAGGTTGTACAAGTAGTAGCGGAAGCGAGGATGTTGTGCAAAACGGTTGTCATGGTAGCGTATTAGATGCAAAGCGTATTCTTGCATATCTACTTTTGCAATTCTTGGTTGATTAATCATTGCGGAGCCGGTGGGGAAGAGGGTGGGGAAGGCCATGGAGAAGAGGCCTTCTGTGCTGTATTCATTGATTGGGGAGAGGTCAATGATGGGCCATTGAAGTGAATGGATGGGCGAGTGATTGGGGGATTCTATGTAGGCAAGTATTTCATCTATTTCGGAATGAGAGTTTGGCAGATTTGCAACAAAGGAGGATGGGTGGAGGTCAGATGGGCATGGTTGGGGAAGTCCAGAATCACAATTTTCAAGAATGGCTTGTTGGAGTGGGATGGAAGATGTGTTGGCATGGCGTAGCATGTTGGAAATGTTGGTGGGCACAATAGGCAAAGCATTCAGGGAATTTTTTCTTTGTAATACGGATCATTTTGTAGTTTGAATTGCAATGCTGCATGAACACGCGATCTACTGACAAAAAAATCGTACGAATTTTCGTCAGAACTAGTTTTGTTTACAACAAGGATGTCTAGTTCTGATAGCATGCGAGGAAGAGAGGTCACAATATTAGTGATATATTGAGGAAAGCTAATAGTGTGGCCGGAATATTTTAGTTGGCCACCACGTGCATGGGTGACTTGAATAATGGGGTTTACACGAGCAATCAACATCTCTTCAACTTGCGTCAAGCAAGAGAGGACATGGAGTTGGATACCTGGGTCCATGTTGTTTGTGAAGGAAAAACGGTGGGTTGTTCGTTCACCAAGACAACGGGTACAACAAATGTTTCCGTTATTTGTTTTTGTTTTCATGGATGGGTAAGCTTCATAACAAATTGAGCAAACTTGGATGGGACTAAGTGCATCAATTTTTTCACGGAAGCGAAGATGTGCATGTTGGAGTTGGATAGGGAGGAATTGTTGCACAGATGGAGCAGGAGGAAGATGCTGCGGGACATGGAAAGGGTAGGTAAGAGGCAAAGGAATTGCAGGGTATGGAAAGGGCTGGCTAGGGAGGGGAGTTGTAAGGGTGAATGGGAAAGTTTGGGTGGGATGTAGTGGAAGGAGGGTACTTTGTGAAGGAATGGGAGTTTGGTGTGTGGTGGATTGAGAGAGAAGATTGGCCTGGCGAGTTGCAAAGAGGAGACGACGACGTGCAGTAATTCTTTCTTTGTTAAGTGCGTAGTAGCGGCGACGTTGTTCCCTTTGCAAACTGTTGTCTGGTGTGGTTGGCATAGCTGTTGCAAAAAAGGAAAGGCATGTCAAATGCATGAAGTATAATGAAAGAAGAGGGAACCATGAAGATGCAACACTCTATTTCATATTTTTATGTTTTATTATTTATTATTTTTGGCGAGAATTTTTGTTGTGTTATGTATTTCATCATAGAAATAGTCGTATGGAAATGGTGTGAGTGAATTTTGAAGTGGAAATGTATTGAATATGGTTTGCATAAAAATGAGTGTTGCATATTTGAAATCAGATAATATGTGTTTTGAAAGCAAGAACATGTTGCATTTGTTGGCCAGAGGAAATGAAAGGCAGATACTGTATTTTTTGCAAAGAAGAAGAAGCAAATTTTGTATTATATTCCATACTAAGCATAGCATGTTGACATTTGCATTTATAAAATGTGTGTTTTGCAAACAAGATGAAGGCATGAAGGAGAAAAGGGAAAACGAAATCTGTAAATGTTCATATATTAAGAAGGGCCATTACAACATAGCAGAATAACATATGAACAAGATGCAATGAAGAAACGAGTTGATACCTATACATTTAGGAGGACTATTAGAAAGGGAAAGGGGTTGTAAACATATAGTAACGATTACAAAATATAGATGCAAAATCGACAATGCATGTCAAGTGAGGGAAAAGAGCGTTGAAAGTTGAACAATGGGAAGATGCAAGAAATGTATGGCTAAAGGTGGCGACATGCTTTGTTCGCAGGGGAAGTTGGAGGTTGCAAGAGTTGAAGGAGCATTTTCGACGCATCAGCAAAAGGCAGATCTTCTGCGTGCATAACAATTGGTCGCAGTCGTTCAATGCCGTTGAAGGTGTCTCTCTTTAAAGATAGTGTGAAGAGGAATTGTCGCCCTTTGATTTTGCTATATATGTCAAAGACAGCTTGAGGATCTGTTGAGAGGAGGAAAAGGTCCTCTGCAGAGATGCCTAGGAGGCCATTTGCAGCGTCGTCAAAAACGACAACATTTTCGAGGTGGCCAGTGTGATCGTGCAGCTGGAGGCGGAGAATGTAGCGGTAGTCACACTTGGTGAAATACCCTTCACACTTTGAGCAACGCCACGTGGCATCATCTTGTTGTATAGCCTTTTTCATGCATTGCATACCATCAATAGTAAGTGGGCATGCAAGGAAGTAGAAATCATGCAAGTCAATTGAGGTAGTAGTAGCATGGAGCGACATCCATGGGACATTTTCTCCAGGTGGAATTGAGAGGATGTCAGAAATTGTTTTTGTATTAAGTGGCTTCTTGTTGGCGCTTGAGTATTTGCGGCTAAGTGAGGGCAACGAAGATTGAATGCCTTCTTTCTCGAACCATTGCTTAAGTTCCACCGTTTCAGCGATCTTTGGATCGATAACCAGGGAGGTGGTAGGGATTGTGCTGATAGTTTGGCCGTTGAACTCGACCACCCTGCCACCTCGAATTGCAAGGACTGTAACTGCACGAGCCATGCGAAGTTCAGAGAGTTCATGCCCTTCAGCATGGCAGTGTTCTCCCCACAAGGTCACATCAATGTTGTTCCCGGACATGTCGCGAAGAGAAATTGTCTTTCTTGGAGTTTCAGAGCCATCGCGTTTGCGCACAATAGAGGCAGGAGAGAGTGAGCTAACAATACCTATGACATCAACGATTGAGTTAGCAGGTGAGAGTTTAAGGGAATTGATAGGTACAAAGTGGAAGGTGTGGGAAGGAATTGTGAGGTCATCATTCAAGACTTAAGAAACTGTTGATGAAGAGAAGAGGAGAATTTCAAATGGGCGTCTTAGATGGTTATAGGAAGGGTTGGGGACCTTTATGGTGCCATTTGCAACATTGTAGATTTGGCCAACTTGAATGAGAGCATGAAGGGATTCAGCCAATTCATTGAAGGCAGACACGTGGATTTGCTCATTTTCGTGGTCGACAAGGTCAAAGCCTAGTGACTTCCCAGAGCCACGTGCATTGGTAAAATGCCGAAGGGGTGTTTTTGAAAGGACGCGGCCTTGGATGGACCAAGTTTTCCTTGTAGGGGAGAGTGCTTTAAAAGGGAGAGTTGTCGAAGATGCTGCGGCGGGGTCTTGGGAGGACAATGAGTGAATGTCAAGGGACGGTGGTGATGAAAAGGGAGAGGCAGAAGATGAGGATGATGTGGCTTTGACCATTTGTTTAGTAGAGAGAGTAAGAGGGCATGGGTCACCAACCAATGGGGCAACGCGCTGGACTACTTCAAGCTCAAGAATAGAGAGTGACCTGCAAGAACGAGCAATGTATCAATGAAGTGGAAATGTAGAAATTTAGAAATAATAAAGGAAATAGAGGGATATAAGGGAAAAACAATTATAGGGGAGAAAGGTGTGAGGCGTTAAGTAGTAAACGTACATTGTTTGATGTGAATACGTGCATGAGCATCTCTTCAAGAGAACAATGGAACCTACAGCCAAGTTCCCATCCTGCACGAGGGAAGTGTGCGAAGAAGGGAGAAGGGCAGAATGCCTGTGAACACCATCGGAAAGTGACACGCGGTATCGAGCTGTTGAAGTCCGGGTAGAGTTGATCTGCGCAAGTTCAACAACTTGGAGGGTTGGTTGCTGGTCGGTAGCACCAGCTAGTAGAGAAGGAAGACAATTGCAAGATAATGACATCTCCATGGTAGAACGGGTGGCTTGTAAAAAACAATACGCTGCAAGCGAATAGAGATATTAAGGTCAAGATAGTGAAGAAGAACATGTCCAGATAAACGAAGGGAAAGTTCGATATTGCTAATTTGTGAGAGATGAAATGTAGAATTGCTAATTTGGATGATTTCCACTCTTCAATTAATAGTGACAAATTTGGTATATGGAAGATGCTATTGCAAGTTGCACAAGTGGAAGTTGTGCAAATATGTTCCTTACAATGAGTACTGTAAAGGCTTTCCCTATGGAACATATATTTTGGAATAGGGCATGTTGAATTATTTTGATGGTAAACAAGGCATAGGCATAAAATAGGTTAGGAGAGGATGTTGGGTTGTAGGTATAAAAGGAAAGGAAATAGTAATGTGAAATAGGCCTATTTGTAAATGAGCTTGTGAAGTACGCTACTTGCAATTGTATATCTTGAATATTCTAAGTGGTTTTTTCAACTTATTGAAAATCATGTTTGATACGACAGATACACATGACAGTTTGAAACATAAGCGCACAAGCAAATGGAATACATTGACTGAAAATAGAACTGTTACTACTATATTTTGCCACCCATAATTTTGGAATTACATAATTGTTTTTTTTCATTAGATGATAAAAAGAGTCAGACATCCTACAAAAGACTGCAAAGGGCATTGCAAAGAACGATATATATATGTACAACCAAAGCAGGATAAAGAGAGGAGGAAACTGTTGGCATGGCTCTAACAGGCAACAGCCATGTAACTGAACTACCAAAGTAACCATATTTGTAAATGATCTTGTGAAGTATGCTACTTGTAACTGTATATCTTGAATATTCTAAGTGGTTTTTTCAACTTATTGAAAATCATGATGCACATGACAATTTGAAACATAAGTGCACAAGCAAATGGAATACATTGATTGAAAATAGAACTGTTACTAATATAATTTGCCCCCCATGATTTTGGAATTACATAATTGTTTTTCTTCATTAGATGATAAAAAGAGTCAGACATGCTACAAAATACTGCAAAGGGCACTGAAAAAACGATAAATATATTTACAACCAAATCAGGATAAAGAGAGGAGAAAACTTTTGGCATGCCTCTAACAGGCTACAACCATGTAAAAGAACTACCAAAGTTGCAAAAGGATGAGTGTAACAACTTGAAATGATTTTATTGTACTTGTGCTCAAGAATTATGCAAAAGGAGGTAAACGAATTTCACATGAAAAACAACAGAAATTAAGCATTCTATAGATCTCATGTTCCTCAATAAGATGGTTGCAATCACATGTAATACAGAATATAAGAAAAATGTATGTTGCCATATGCAGATATATTGTTGAGGGATTTTATTTTTTTTGTTTAGAACTGTCACTACTATAATCCGCCACCCATAATTTTGGAATTACATAATTGTTTTTCATCATTAGATGATAAAAAGAGGCACACATCCTGTTATGAGATCATATTAAAACAGAAACACCTCAAATGATGAACAACCAACAAAATGCATAACAGAAAAACCATTTCATCTCTGTATTTCTTAAATGAAAAGGGAGTGGAAAACCTAGGAGTCAGGTATAAAAGAAAATTCAATCAACCATCCTTGAAAAAAGACCGGACAAACCAACAAGTAAGCTATCTATCTCAATATCTAAGAAGTCGTCTACCCACTGATGTCTAACGAAGTGAAAGTGAATACAGAAAATGGAATGAAATACTGAGGATTGTGGACTCTTCCCCTTCAAGGGCATCAGATATAAAACCATTTGATCTGTGTATTTCTTAAATGAAATGGGAATGGAAAACCTAAGAGCTGAATCAGATATAAAAAAAAATTCAAACAGCCATCCTTGAAACAATACCGGACACCCACAATTGAGCTATCCCTATCGCAATATCTAAGAAGTCGTGCAGCAAAATTACCGGGTGATGTCAAATGAAGTGAATGCATAAAATGAAATAATCGGGACTGTGGACTCTTCTCCTTCAAGGGCACGGTGCTACAATCTGTTCTGCGTTCTTCTCTCCTTTCTGCGCTCTTCTCTTATCTGAGTTCTTTCCGTTCTGTGCTCTTCTCTTATATGAATTTAAGCCTCCCAGTATTGCTTCCTAATCTGCAAGTTAGCCCTTCAGTCAATTATGGTTGCGACCATGTTATCTCCAGAAGTATGCAAAAGAAGGTAAACGAATTTCACATGAAAAAACAACAGAAATTAAGTATTTTATAGATCTCATGTCCCTTTATAAGATGGCTGTAATCACATGTAATCCAGAAAGTGATAAAGATATCACGTAACAGAAGATCTGTTTGGACAAAAACCACATGCTACTGAAGCTTAGAACAATTGGAAAAAACTAAGTGCACAACACAATACAAGGGAAAAGCTGCTAGAATTTAAGAAGCTGAATAGTAAACAAAATTCCAACTCTTCTCTAACAGAAGCTCTGTTTGGACAAAAACCTAAGGCTACTGAAGCTTAGAACAATTGGGGAAACCAAAACTAAGTGTACAACACAAAACAAGGGAAAAGATGCTAGAATTTAAGAAGCTGAATTGTAAACAAAATTCCAACTCTTTTCAAGAACTAGCATCAATCTGAAGCATAATGCCAATACATAGCTTAAACTGCACCAAACATCTTGACTAATTCAAAGATCCCGAGTTTTTACACAGTATCTCACGAAGGTCATTTGCAATCAACAGAGAAGAACTACTAACAGCTGTTACCAAATAGTCAATTTGCTGCAACAATATCAAGATGCTATTGAAGTCAACAAATTTTTATTATAAGTCCTGAAGGCCTCTTGTTGAATCGCTAGCTGAAACAATCCATATCAATCATCATATTGAAATATAATCATGGTGAAAATTATGTACAAAATCTCAACCAGGTATATATCCGGATTAGGAAGAATGGATATTGTCACTAGTGGAGTTGATATAGTTAGAAAAACAGTGAGTTGTATTATCGAAAAACTTCCCAACCATTTTCAAAGTTTGGCATGTGATTGATCCAGCACTCAACAGAGACCAGCTTATTTGCATCCAAAAAAACTGAACAATAGTTTTCGTGTCTACTACTGGATACAATCAAAATTGACAGAATTTTGAATATATCTCTGAAGGCCTCTTGCTGAACCATTTCGCTGGCACAGCAGTGCTTGTGGCAACAAAGGTAAAATATATTAAAATAATACAAGTGCTGCAAAAGATAGGGTACAGAAATCAACTTTAAGCAAAGTCTTTCCAAACCCAACTTTGAGAAATCAATCCTTGTATCTAAAAGAAGCACATTGAACATCCTGCACACAATGCGATTAGGGAATTTGCCAAATTTGAAAACAGAGGATATTGATAATCGTGGAGTCTATATGGTAAGAACGCCATAAGAGTCTATATTTCAGAAGTTCCCAATCATTTTAATGATTTTGCATTTGTTTTATCTATCACTCCATAGACAACTTTCTTTACATCTAGCAAAGTTGTACTTATTTGCATCCAAAAAAACTGAACAATAGTTTTCGTGTCTACTACTGGATACAATCAAAATTTACAGAATTTTGAATATATCTCTGAAGGCCTCTTGCTGAACCATTTCGCTAGCACAGTAGTGCTTGTGGCAACAAAGGTAAAATATATTAAAATAATACAAGTGCTGCAAAAGATAGGGTACAGAAATCAACTTTAAGCAAAGTCTTTCCAAACCCAACTTTGAGAAATCAGTCCTTGTATCTAAAAGAAGCACATTGAACATCCTGCACACAATGCGATTAGGGAATTTGCCAAATTTGCAAACAGAGGATACTGATAATCGTGGAGTCTATATGGTAAGAACGCCAGAAGAGTCTATATTTCAGAAGTTCCCAATCATTTTAAAGATTTTGCATTTGTTTTATCCAGCACTCCATAGACAACTTTCTTTGCATCTAGCAAAGTTGTACTATAGGCTGTCTCCAATACACAATACAATCAATTTTCCACTACAATAATGAGAGGCTATCAAAACAATGTGCATCTTTTAGATACAGAATCCAAACCTGATAAAGGCGTGCTCTTGAAAATAAAGGGTAAAAGAATTCAAATTGAACCTGTTGCTCAAAAAAGGCGTATATATACCACATATATACCCTGTCCACACATGAGATAGAACACTATTATGAGAACTTTCATCGTTGAGTCATAGAACCAAGCCACAATACATCATGTGCCCAACCTGATTAAGAAAATATGCAAATTTGAGAACAGGCATTTGTTTGCGGGCGAACATATGAAGACGGAGGATGAACGCATTTAAGCACACCCGTATATGGCAGGTTTCAGCATTAATGAAGGAGCAGTCACCACGAACCAAGCGTATCTGCATATTTAACGCTGCAACAACCAAACATTCATTCCATATCTGGGCGATTTCTTGGATTTTAGAAGTAGGTTGAGAGGCGTTGCTGCGACGCTTGAGCATTAACGAGACGCAGCTGGTAAATCGTGCGAGCTGGAGAACTGTGAGCTGTAAACACTGAAACAACGAGCCAGCAATTAATCTGAGAACTCCATTCAGCCAAATCGTCTGAGGTGGAGAACTGTGAGCACTCTGATTACAACGAGGTAAGAGCAGCATCATGCGAGCTGGACTGTGAGCTGTAAACACTGAAACAACGAGCCAACAATTAAGTTGACCTGGTAAGTCGTCTGAGGTGGAGAACGATGGCCTGTGCGCTGGTAAGAGCAGCAGCCGGCAAATGGCACATTCTCAGTGGCTCGAAGGATGATGGCAAAGTCCTCTGACTGGCTCCAGCAAACAATGCATTCAGCCAAACCCAGCAAAGGGAACGCCTTTCGGCGTAACAAAACCAAGGTAGTTGAAAAAAAATGGGTTTGGAAGCAGGGAATATTGACAACACAAAATAGATAGAAGAGTTTCAATTAGCTTGGGTAAGTATGGAGTTGAGAGAAAGTAAATTAAGACAACAAATGGAAGAGGCTAAATCTTGGGCACAAGTGGTAAAGGAACCATCAACCGAGCAAAAGGAAATCATGGAGAAGCAAATCAAGAGGCAAGTAAGAGAAGAAAAAGACGGGCAAGTCAAGGCTACAAATGTAATTATCAAAGGTTTCAAGGACTTTGGAGAGAAAGATAGGACACATATGTTAGTCAAGGACTTTTTCAAGGAATAGTTGAAATGGTCAAGCTATATTCAACAGGCAAACAGGATTGGCAGGAAAACAGAAAATGGAAGTCGCAAACATGTGAGAGTAATTTTGAGAAGTATAGATGATAAGATGGCTATTCTAAAAAATAGGGGGATGCTTAGAGGTACTCATTTTTACATGGATGATGACTTGACATTTGAACAACAAGAAGAGTGAAGGAAGGAATGGGAGAAAGTGAAATCAGCAAGGGAGGCAGGAAAACGGGCATGGCTAAAAAATGGGAAAGCTCAAATCAACGAGCATTTACGAAATCATAAATAGGGATTCGAGGCCCCCCGAGAGTATCTAAACATGGTAAGTTGGAATTGTAGAGGTTATCCATGGAGGAGAGGACCGGGTTTAGGGCCCATAGCAGAAGGGAAAGACGTCATTTTTCTTATGGAAACTCATGAGCATGAAGGTTGCACGGTTCCAGAATTCGAGGGATACAATAAAATTTCAGTATGGAATAAAGAGATTGGAACAAGTAAAGGGCATGGAAGGATCACAGTTCTAATAAGAGAAAGTTGGAGTGGAATTGTAAAAATGGAAAAAGAGGACCCAAATAAGCAATTTATATGGCTTAATGTAACAAACAACAATGCAACAACTAGGTTGGTTGCTTCTTACTTTCCTCCAAAAAATTCGAAGTTCTACAAGAAGGCAAACTTAGATAGTGAAGGCCCTTATGCTGCTCTAAAAAAAAGACACTTTTGCCTTCAAGACTTTGGAAGATATAGTTTTGGTCAATGACTTTAATGCAAGGATAGCAAACAATCAGTTTATGCAATTAGGTATTAATGAGAATAAGGACAACAATCCTCTTTTGCTAAATGAGAGTGAGGATCACACATGGGAAAGGTCTTATCAAGATGGAAAAGGGAGTGTTTCATATTTTGGTGCTGAAATGTTAAGCTTATGTAGCCTATATGACATGGTCATTTGCAATGGCATGAAAGCTTGGCCTAGATCCGGTGACATTACATGTAAAACTTACAATGGTCAAAGTGTGGTGGATTATGTGATTTGCTCCCATAGCTTTGTTTCTAACTTGTCAGAGTTCACTATTGGAGCTTGTCCTATTGAGTTGAAATCGGATGATATGCCTCTCTATATTAAGTTGGGCATGCACACAAGTGGGATGCAGGTGGAACAAAACCAACATAGACAAAAGAAAGTTCATGCAAATGGTAGAGTCATTATGAATCGGGAAAATCAAGAGCTCTTTGTTGTTGCTTTGGAACATCAATTTCAGGTGGCAAAAGTCAACTTAGAAAGTGAAGAAGACAGTGCAATAATAGAGAACATTGGCAACAGTATGGTGATCCCTTTAATCCACAAAGCCTTAAAGATGTGCAAAAGATCTCGACCAATTAAAAAAAAAATTCAAACACTTTTCCAACCAATCCCTGGTTTGATGAGGAGTGTAAGGCTGCAAAAAGATCACTTAAAGAGAAGGAGGTAAACAGTGAAGGCATGAAAAAGTACAAAAATATGATAAATATTAAAAACAAAAAAAAAGATAAGAATGTGACTTCAAGAAGGAATGAATTGATTTCCTTAGGAAAACTTAATCCCAAAAGATTTTGGAGGGAATTACAGCAAAAGAAAAAGCAAATGGATAATAATATCTCGGCCACTCAATGGTTAGAGTATGTGAAGCTTCTTTACGAGAGAGAACAAGCTCAAGACATTGATGGATTGAAGCAGAATTTTTAAAGTGGAGGGTTGAAACCTTGGCTCCAATTATTAAAAAGATTTTCAATAACGTCACACAAAGCAGTTTTCCAACCGAATGGACAACTACTGTTGCTATCCCCTTGTACAAAAGTGGAGACATTAATATTCCCTCCAATTACCGCACTATTATGGTGAATCCTCTTTTTGGAAAGTTATTTGCAAGCATGGTGGAGCATACAATTAGCAGTTAGGCAGAAAAGGAAGGTAAAAGAGCAAAAGCGCCGACTAGTTTTAAGCCACGACATTCTGCCATTGATCATTGTATCACTCTTAGTCATTTCATAGAAAAAATATGGAACATACAGGGTGAGGAGGCCTTTTGTTACTTTGTTGATTTCAAGAAATCTTTCGACACAGTTCTTAGAGACAAGCTTTGAAGAAGGATGGAAGAGATCGGAATTCCAAGCAAATATAGGGCAGTTGTTCATAAGCTCTACGAGAAAGTTAGAACTAAAATTATAACTAAGGAAGACTTTTCTGAATGCTTTGGTAGTGAGTGACATTGGAGTCAAGCATGGGTGCCCTCTTTCCCCCATGTTGTTTGGCTTATATATTGATACGCTGGAAGAATGGTTAAACAGTAACAGTGAGGAGGGTATTCAGTTAGCACTAGCAGGTTATATGGTGAGACTTCTCTTGTATGTTGATGACCTTATCCTAATTGCAAAATCGGCTCATGGACTGAGAGAGCATTTGAAGGCCTTAGAGCTCTTTTGTGAAGAGGTTGGGACGCAAGTAAACTTTAGCAAAACCAAGATCGTGATCTTCTCCTTGAAGAGGAAAAAGGAGCAGGTTAATTTTATTTTTGAGGGGAAACCCTTGGAAATTGTGGAAGAATACAGGTATCTAGGAATTATTTTTCACAACAACCTCAATTGGGAGACCTGTAGAACTAAAAGGATTCAGGGGGGATGGAGAGCCTTTTACCTTCTATAGAACAGATGCAAGAAAGTAAAATTATGGGACTCGAAGACCAAGAAAACTCTTTTTGGGTTGTTGGTTACACCGGTTGTACTCTATGGATGTGAAGTTTGGGGGAGTAGTATGTCAGACCACAAGTGGAGGCAACTAGAAAGAATTCAAAAGCACCTAATCACTAATAATTTCAACGTCAAATCAACGGTTCCTTGTGAGATCTTGTTAGGTGAGGCTGGTTTATTTCCGATGGATGCCGAGGTGGTTTTTCGCTTGTTAAGTTAATTGAAAAAGGTCGAAGGCATGGATGAGCATCGCTGGCCTAAAAATAGTTGTCGTAGAGGAGTTAACGAGGAGGAACAAAACTTGGGGGAAACAAAATGACAAGTGGTTGGGTAAGTGGGGCATTAAGTGGCAAGATTGTCCCAACTCTAAAGAGGAAGTCAAAAAATGGGTGCTTAAAAAATTCAGAACTACCATGTGTGAAAAACAGATTGGTCGAAAAAAATCTCTTTTTGTCAAATATTTCAACCCGACATGATCTCATGATGAGAAGATATATTTGGGTGCCAAAATCACGGGAAAGGATAGATTATTAATAGCACAGTTGAGGACTGGGTCTCATCATCTCAGATGTGAAACAGGTAGATGGACAACTCCAAAATAAGAGTGGGAAGAAAGAATCTGCAACTTTTGTAGGAAAGGAGAGGTTGAAATAGAATGGCACTACATCATGGATTGTCCGGCTAATGAGAATATTCGTAACCAGTTTAAAAGTATTCTGAAGGTGGATTGTTTGAACAAGTTGTTCAAGGAAGCGAGACTTATCAAAACTGTGAACTTCTTGGTCAAGATTCATGACAAGAGAGTAGACTTAAAAGTTTGAAGTTGTGATGGGCTGGAGTCCTAGGTCCCTTAGACCGCTTGGTCTCGTGGACATCATTCAAACCCTTCACTCATTCATTCATTCATGATTTCATAATTCCACTCCACAAGATTTGCTTCTAGCAGAGAAATTTGATTATTGGAACAAAATGTCATCTAATTTCTCCTCTGCTCTTTTCTGAACTTCTTAACAGAAAAACTTTTACGAATACAATGCTTTTCGCATTAATAAGAAGAAACGAGTGTATGATATATCAACCCAAAAAATTTGACTGCAATAATATTATTTTCATAGAGCCAATAAACTACTACGCAAAATCTCACTGGCTTTAAAGCAAAATTTAAGTCAGGTAGCACGTTCAGCAAATCATCAAAACATTAATAAGGTAATGCAGACAATATTAACAGTAGAGGGACTGGTGATATTTTAGTTGTTAATGCGCTAAAGAATCAAAGATACAGTTCAGGAAATGGTGCATGACAATTCTGAACTTAATATAAACACAATTTCAAAAATCTTTACTTTTCATAAATGCCATGTGAATATCATCAAACAGTCATACTCGTCTAAACAATTCTGGCACTAGAAAGCATTTTTGTCATTCTAACCTGGCATAACCCCAAAAAAGCTACGAACTGCAGTACTCACCTCGAGCTTTTTCTCTCCCAAAATAACCTTGGCGTCGATTACATCGTCACTCACAATCAAAGTATGATCACTGTCAGTTTTCGAAACAGCATAGCTAGTGTGATCAATAACCAAAGCACCCAGGTCCTGAATTGCATCCAACCCCAAACGATAAAAATAACCATCAGATTAAGCCAGTCGAAGAATACAGAATATCAAGATAGAAACAAAACCATCTTTGTCAAGCCAAGCGTAATTGAAACCGGAACGACTTATTTGCAAACATCACCACAAGGAATTGATCAGACCCACTAATTTTTTGTTTCATTCTTTTGTAAATGATGTTCTGTTAACAAACTGAGCTCTATCTTCGACTTAGATGCCATAACCGAGGTGTATCTATTCAAAAACCCTAATCTTGTGCTGTAAAGTGACTACAATAAATTATCCGAACCAGCTTAAATAATGTCTTTTAAGGACAAAGTCCACGGACTCACTTCATCAAAATCAACCCCGCAGTCAGCAGCGATATCACGAATGAGATCAGAGGTGGTAGTGTCAGCAGCAAGAATCAAATCATGCCCGGAATCAACAAAGTCCAAAATTGCAGACAAATCCAAGGAGCCCCCCAGATCTGCATGTGCTTGCAATTAAAACACAACCCTCAGAATATAAAAGGTAAACCCTACATGGGGTTCAATCAAGATCAAAATGCACTAGATAGACACTAATGAACGATTAAAGTGCGAATGGCATAACTTACTGTCAACAGAGGGGGCAAAGAGAATGAGTCCATCATATAAGTACTGGCCGTATCTCTGGAGCGCGAGCTTAGGATCATGTGCGAGCTTGAAGTCGAGATCGAAACCGCGATCTGTGAGTGTTTTGAAGAAAATTGAATGAGAAGACTTGATGGCTAGATCGTCCACGAGCACGAGAATGTGCCGATCCGTCGGACTCTCAGGAGAAAACCCAAGTGAAAAAATGGGGTACAGAAATAGTATTGACAATGTAATCAGTCGGATGCTCGGAGCCATTGTTACAGAAAACAGGGTTTTCACGGGGTTTTCTCCCTCTCTCTTCACTTGTGCGAATACTTTATCATGAACTGTTTAAGCTGACTAGAGCACGTCTAAGAGGTTGACTATTGAATTTTCAATATGGAGAACTTCTGAATCTTTTCGGCCCGATTCCTAAAAGCGATGGATGGTTGGATGGGTATTGGCGTACCAGTTTTCCTGGTTACGTGGAGTCTCTTAATTGGGTATATGGAATGGAATTTTATGGAATTTTTACTTTACAGAGAAGGAGCTCTTTTATCATAATTTTATTAATTAATTAATTAATTTAATATAATAGTGTAATTTATTTTTATTTTTATTTTTTTATAATAATGATGTTATTGGGTGAGGAAACTTAGTTTTTGAGATTTATTATATGGGATTAAAGATGTTTCTTGTGAGATTTAAAATCAAGTGGAAGGCATAACATCTTATTATGTTAACCATTTACTCATTTTATTAGGAGATTGTACCGCAGCGACTTTCGGGGTCGATTGGATAGCAGCACGGGCAGAGTTGAGAGCAGCAGGGTGGGATGGAGGGCTGCCAAGTGTCAATTTTTGACAAGGCAGAAGGGTGATAGGTGGAGCACAGAGATTGGCTGGGATGAACAGTGTTTCCCAGCAAAGCTCATAATAGGGACACCTTCAGCGTAAATATTTGTAATTTCAAGAGGTGGTAAGATGGAGAGGGATTATCTATGGGAGTTGTCTTTAGTGTGACATTTTGAAGGTTTTTCGAGTGGATTTTTCTAGTCTAATTTCTTTAAAATCCGGCAAGAATTTATTGAAAACAGAAATTTGATGGGTAACTTGCACAATCCTAGTGTCCTAGGGGTTTTTTAGGGTGCTGAATCTATATTTACAGTAAAAAAACTAGTTTAAATAACAAAAATCAAAATTTTACCTCAACTTTTTTCACCGGATTCCGGCACCAGAAACTCCAAAAAATCGCACTAAAGACTATTCCCTATCTATGACCCTAATAAAGAAAAAAAAAAGTCTTAAGAGTACTCATGGGGTTTAGGAAAGATAATAAATAATGAGGGAGAAGTATGTGACTTACTACAAGGCATCCTCTTTGCCAAATAAAATCAGGTTTCATCTATCATTGTGTTAGGAGACCCTTATATTATCATTGAACACATGATTAAAGATTCAGCTCCAAGAGATAAGTTTTTGGATAATCTCTTAAAATGAAGGCAACAAAAGATATCTCAAGTATGAGTTATAAGCGCATACTATGAGATAATAATAAGGAAGTGGATGGATATGCTAAGGATGTAACCTAAAATTTGGTGAATTGATGGTTAATGGCCAATTAAAATCATCCTTCATTATTTAGTAATAGATTTAATGATAATTCATGAAGCATCAAGTTACATCATAAACTAGGAGTGTATATATTATAATTTTGCTTTATTCTGGGGGCTCTATTGGAAGGTATTCACCTCCAAAAACTCTTATTTGTTTGTGTGAATTTTTTATTTTATTTTTATTTTTATTTTTTTTAGATAGAAAAGATCAGTTTGAAAGACTTAGACTTATGATGTATTTTCTGTGAGCCCCACACTCATCTTGATCTCATACAAAAAATTGAGATATATATATATATATATATATATATACAAACAATCCAATTTTAAGGTCACAGCCAAGCCAGACACTAAATTGGTGTTTGAGACCCCCTTATTTGTGGGACAAGGGACCCACCTCTGCACAACAATTTGACTGCTAAGTCTACGAAGGCATACATACTATGTCCCCATCTTGTTTTGAACCTATGACCTCTTAGGAGGAAACACATGCTCTTAACCATTTATTAATTAAAATTTATTTTTATTGGATTATAAATAATCATTCACATTATTTTGAATATTTGAAAATAAATAAAATTTGTAAAATGTTTTATTATCGTTGTTGTGTCAAGAGGCGTTCTACAGCCGAGTATGAGGTAGATGTCAAGCGTAAATGTTTAACATTTAACATTTAACAAATTTAATTGCAGAGAGAGGCGCTCTCTAGCCCAACATGGTAGCAACATTATAATGTAATGTTTAACATTTTGACTAAGACAAATTACATAAAAATAAAAATTAAATTAAATTAAATTAAAATATTAATTTAATGTAATATAAACATTTCTCCCCGGTCGGGGTGTGAAGTGGGTAATGATCCAAATAGGGGTCGAAGTCATGATTAGTAACAGAAGGGGCAGGGCAAGTGGGTGGCCCATCCAATGCCTTCCCATGTGTGATGCAATTAACGATCTGCGGATCTGTAGCACGTTGTCAGATCGGGCCTTGTGCGAGGGTTATCTCTCCCTCTAGGTGGTGAGAGTTGCATGTTGCATGCAAGCATTTGTTGGGATCTATTATCGATTTCTCCGGAAGGTGGTTTACATTCTTCGCTGGACCGGGGTGCTGGTGCAAAAGAGGAATAGGGTGGGAGACAGTCACGGCGTGAAGGCAAAGTGCAGATTCTAGTATGTTTTTTCAGGCCTTCCTGGTTAATGAGATGAAGGTTTCACCTCGGAACATGTTTGAAGAGTGGACCGGTTTGAGGACATTGTTGCTCTGGAAAATTGGGTTGTTGATTAATCTAGAATTGTTTGCATTCGCCATGTCAATTTCTGTTTTCTATGACGATTTTCTTGCAAAAATGGAAATGTATTATAATTTATGATCTATCATCAATACTATGCCTGCATACATTGTAAGTGAACTAGTTTACCTCTGGTTTCTATTGCTTCGGGAATTTGGGGGTATTATAGTGGTTATGGGTTCTAAAAGGGACCATACTGGTAAACCCTGGGTTTTGTCACTCGATGGGTTCGTCGCCTATTCTACGACACCACTTGGTGCCTTCGGAAAAAATTGGTTTTCGGAATGCAAAGGAATGCCATAACAGTTTTATGTCTCTAGCAGCGAGGAGTTAACCATTTATTTGTATGTATTCGCATTTCAAGTCCACCTAAATTGTCAACCCCTTTGGCTCTTGCACTGTGGATTTTACCTCCTGTGCGAGTTAAATTGGCTCCACAGTTGTCGGGTGGTTTTTCAGAAGGCAGAATGGTGAAGGCAGTGTCTGGTCAAGGCAAACAAGGGCGTCGAGGTCCTAACAGCAACCCACCAAGTGACAAAGGTAAAGCGTAGAGGGCATCAACTAGTAAACCCCAACGTCAAAAAGGAAGGAAATCTGATGTTGAGAACATGCAAAGCATCCTACATGCGTACATCGTTGGGACCCTGACACAAGTGAAAACAATGATTTCTTCATGGGAGACGGAATTAAAGGCAAAAGCAACAGCAGAGCTCCCAGTTGAGGATTGGGCACCCTTTATTTCAAAGCTCGAGCATACCCATGACCAGCTTACCCTATTTAAATAGTCATTCCATTTATAATGGCTTATGAAATGTATTATGGCGAAAGCCATATCTGCACCGCAAGAAGTCGAGGGTGCTTCGAAGGTCGTGCCGAGTCTCAAAGATATGCAAAGAGAAATTCAATCCATGTAGCCCCAGCTGCATCACCAGAACGTCTGCCTTGGCAAAATCAAACGTCAATTTTTGGGTCTACATCAGTTTGAAATGCCAGGGTCAAGTGCCAAAGACCCTGCACCAGTAGAATCGTCTAATGATTAGCTACTGGGATGACTTGTTAATTTTTATTTTATTTTTATTTTCTCATGATGATCTCGTCGTATAGCATTTACCTTAATAGTCTTACGTGATATGGATAACATACTTTTTGGCATACCCAGATGCGAGTGACCTGCAGTAATTCGAGGGGCCACATGGGCACCATGTGGGGGGATAGTTGTCTTTCCCACGCGCCCGCACAAGGTCGCCAGCCCAGAGTTAAATGCCCGAACGAGCCGGCCATTATTTCACACTCTGCCACCTTCTCTTCGACGTCCTCTTGTTGTAGAGCATTAAGATCTCTCAATTCTGCCACCATGGCTATTAAGCCTGCAACTAGCGCCCATTCGACTCTCCTTGCTGTTATCTATGCAGGGCTCCCACTCTCCCTTGCATCCTCTAGTTTTTGGCCCTGCTCTACCCTACCTCAGCCTTCCCTCGATGCTCTCAGGTGGCAGCTCCTCCTCTGTGCTTTCAAGAGTGCCCTCCGTGTCTTGCACTTCTGCTCCCTCGATAGCCATGCCTCGGCGTCACCATATGAGGTGCCAAAGAGCTGGAGGCCGCGGTCTCCGTTCCAGACCTCCACTTTCGCACGCCATGGGCAGGGAGCTGAATTTGTCTGTGGGCTGGGAGGAGCCGAGCAGGCTCGACCCCGTTAACCTTTCAGCTTAGTTATCCCTACAGCTTCTTGCTTACCCTCCGACTTCCTCTAACATTCGGCCCAAGAAGCGACCGCGCAAATCCACCATCCTGCTAGAGCCAGCCTTTATCCATCACAGGATGAAATCTCTCCCTGTGCAGAGTGCCTCCAGTAGTAGCCATTGCACTAACAACAACTCGGGCTCCAGCGATGGTCGAATCTCTAATAGTGGCAAAGGAGATCAGGACGAGGACATCAATTAGCTTACTGTCACCTCCAAATTGCCAGATTCTCCTGCGTCGCTATTGGAAATACTAAGAGGGGGGTGAATCAGTATTTCTTTTCAATTGTTATTTTTACCAGTTGGATCACTTATGTTTAGAACACAAAATGAATAGTAAGAATAAATGCTTTTATTAATTTCTTCTTTACAATAAATCAAGTACAATATATGTAGGGCTCCAACCCTAGATGAAGACACCAATATTCAATCTCCTAGGCTCCAACCTGTATTTTCCAAGCACCGACTTGGACTTCCAAGGCTCCAACCTTGTCAATTCTGAGGCACCAACCTCAAGGGCTCCAACCCTATATCTGGTACAGGCTCCAACCTAGTCTCTTGAGGACTCCTATCCTTTACGGCTCCAACCCTATCTTCCAAGGCACTGACCTTGTCTCTACGAGGCTCCAACCTCTTGGGCTCCAACCCTAAACTTCACTTAGTCAAAATATGTTTTTGGTTATTCTTCACAGCTCCCAAAGTCTTCTTCAACAAGCCCTGTCACACTTAGCCTCCACGTCACTTCATCAATGACAGCCTTGTCCTCTTAGAAGGTGTCACCACTACTCTTCATATTACCCAAACAAAGATCTCCAAAAGTCACCTCATGATGACTTCAACACTGCATCATGTCTCCAATATTCTTCACAAATCTTCAATATGTTGCTTCACAAAGTTCTCCAATGCTCCAATTATCTTGCCCGTCCTCAAAGGCTGCTCTAAGTCTGCTCCATAAATATCCACAAAATCAACCCTCCTTCAAGAGTACTTCAAACTAGTTCAAACCCAAGGTCTGCTCCACTACAGTTCCTCAACAAGGCTTTCCAAATTATTTCTTCAACCAGTCAAGGAATGCTTCAAAGGTATACAACAAGTCTTCTCTTCAAGATGTATCAATCACAGCCCAAATCGTCCTAAAGGACTTCTCCAAACTATGACTCATGTACTGCTTCAAGATGCTGACAAAAATTTCTACACTAATATCTTTTCAAAAGATAACTTCAAATATTTCCTCAAAATAATTCTTTAAACCAGCTTTCAAAGTCAATAGGACCTCCTCCAAGTGATGATGTCTATGACAGTGATAGATGATCTGATGATAACTCAAGAAGACTGAATTTCTGGGCTAGACTATCTTCCGCAAATAGTTGTTCAAGCTTGAGGTGAAACTGTCTACAACGCAATGGTAAGCTACAGGTGGCCTGAGCCTCTGAAATGAGCTTCCAACAGGCAAATTACCCACACCCTGTCACACATCCGAGGTGAGGATTTTTCTTCAAGGATATCTTCGAGCCTTGGATATTATCCACAAGTCTGTGGTTAAGTTCAAGAATGCAACCACAAATTTAAGCTACAGGAAGGTGCAGATTCAAGCTCCTCAAGTCACTACAATTCCACAGGGTTGTTGTCAAGTTTTGAGTTGTAATATCGAGCTAGAAATATTTTCACACTATCAAATCCGAGCTCAGTGTCTTGTGTATATTCTTCAGATACTAGCCATCAATCCGAGGATGTTGCCGCACGTTCGAGAATACATATGGAATAGATCCGCACAGTTATGGGGGTATCACAGGTCTCTTGATAAATCGTGCTTCAAGATGCTCAGAGATCACACCTTTAAAAATAATTTTCCACGGACGCAGAGAGTTTGGAAAAGACGCTTCTTGAGTCACAATAAAAATAAATCACGATATTTATGATTGTTCTTTTGCAATCTGAGCTTCACTATTAGACCTAACACAATTCCGAGCATATCCATCCCTATTTTCTGGTCAATAAACCGAGCTCCAACAGGTACTGTCCAACCTCAGGTACGGACCTGATTCGGTGACTAAACTCAATTTTTACAGCAAATCGAAAATAATATTTTCTTACAGATCCATAGCAAAGAATTCTTCAGACATCCTCGACTTTATAATTTCTATGCCCATAACGCTTCTAGAGTTCACGAGATGTGAACTGTGCTTCTCGATATATATATATATATATATATATATATATATATATATATATATATATATATATAGAGAGAGAGAGAGAGAGAGAGAGAGAGAGATATATATATATATATATATATTTATTTATTTCTTTCTTTCTTTCTTTCTTTCTTTCTTTCTTTTTTTGTCCTCATCTATTAATCTAAGTTGTCATTGATGGCAACAGGTTGATGAAAGAAAAGCTAGACTATGACCCTTGATAGATAAGCCTAATAATGAAGCTGACCTTGGAGACAGAATTTCACTTACTGCACATAAATATTCAAGAACAATTATAAAGGAAAATAAATTTTGCTACCTTGAAGGCAGAATTTCACTATGACACCTACACTACCTTTTAGAGCATATTTTGAGCTTTCTAACAAGCTCTCACTTGGCCGAAAACTCCAAGCGTTCGGTGACTAAAACTCAATTTTTACAGCAAATCGAAAATAATATTTTCTTACAGATCCACAGCAAAGAATTCTTCAGACATCCTCGACTTTATAATTTCTATGCCCATAATGCTTCTAGAGTTCACGAGATGTGAACTGTGCTTCTCGATATATATATATATATATATATATATATATATATATATATATATATATATATATATATAGAGAGAGAGAGAGAGAGAGAGAGAGAGAGAGAGAGAGAGAGAGAGAGAGAGAGATATATTTATTTCTTTCTTTCTTTCTTTTTTTGTCCTCATCTATTAATCTAAGTTGTCATTGATGGCAACAGGTTGATGAAAGAAAAGCTAGACTATGACCCTTGATAGATAAGCCTAATAATGAAGCTGACCTTGGAGACAGAATTTCACTTACTGCACATAAATATTCAAGAACAATTATAAAGGAAAATAAATTTTGCTACCTTGAAGGCAGAATTTCACTATGACACCTACACTACCTTTTAGAGCATATTTTGAGCTTTCTAACAAGCTCTCACTTGGCCGAAAACTCCAAGCGGTTGATGAGATATGAATTTTTTAAAATCAAGAAAAATTAATTTTAGCAGTGAGCCGACCTATCCTTATCCTTCATATCGGCCTACCTCCAAAAGACATGTCCCTTCATTTTAAAATCAAATTGTATAAATACAACGTCAAAACTACATTTCTTATCATCAATTGGGTGAAGAAATTAAGAGCAAAGACAGAAGAGATTACAGATACATAAAAGTTCACAACTCGTGAACTGGGAAGCACCAAGAAGTTTTTGAAATAATTGTCTGGGTTAAAATCTATTTCGATACCAATATACAGCTCGGATTTGTAGTTGTCTCACGCCGGTGATAAGAAGTATGACAAAGGTATAACCTACCACAGTTATCAGATTTGACTCAGCTCGGATTGAAGGTCTATTAGCTCGGTTTAGAGAAAAGTTACACGATCAGCTTGGATCACTTGTCACAGAACTGTTGCAGCGTTAGGAGCTCGGATCAGTACCTATAGACTTCGGATTAGTAGACCTCAAGCTCGGTACTATTGCAAATATACAAAGCCTCGGATCTGTGTATTCTTATTGTAAAATAGTGGCTTGATACTCATTATAACAGCTCAGATTTATCTTTGTGGTGGCTCAACTTCTTCGGATTGTTGTAACTTGCAATCACCTTGAATCTGAACAAAGTACTGTGAACAACTGGTGGAGGGTTGTACAAGTTAAGAATGTGAAAGATATTGAACAGTGAGTCTTGGGGCATATTTGGACAGTGAAGGCATCGACAGTTCTTGGAAGACAGTCCTAGAGGTTGGTGTAGACATTCCTGAAGCAGAACATTTGAAGATCCTTAAAGCAGAAGTAACTTAAAGAGAGTTGTTTGGAAGACCTAGTGCAAAAGTTGAGCAGATTATTGAAGAAAACTTTGAGGAACTATTGAAGTAATCTAAATACACTTGTAGAACTTGATCTTGAGACACCATTGGAAACCATGATGCATTGATATCATCATAAGGTGACTTGGAGGATTTGGCTGGGTATCATAGATCTTGTTGAAGACACTTATGTAAGTACATCTCACATTTTCTCTCTAAAGATTTCTGAAGGATTGGTGTCCTTGGAGTAGGAGCTCCTAAACACAAGGTTGGAGCCTTGAGAAGATAGGGTCGAAGCCTCAACAAAGTCCAAGTTGGTGCTTGGCAAACAGGTTGGTGCCTGTTTCATTAAAAGGGTTGGTGCCCTTCTCTCATCTATTGTATACTATTATTAAAAAGGGATTGAAGTTCTCTTTGATTCTTAATATCATTATTACATATATATCTCTCTGTCTTTAATTATGAAGAATCTAACTGGAAATAATTAACAATTGAAAAGAAATATTGATTCACCCCCCTCTCGGTATTTCCAACAATTGGTATCAGAGCCAGCTTCTTCATTATCAGCCTAACAGCTGGAAGAAGGATTCTTAGGCACAATGAAGAACATGGAAGCAACAGGGAAACTCCCTATATTTGATGGAACAAATTTTAGTTTCTGGAAAAAGAGGATGTCCTACTATCTAATGTCTCTTGGCTCTGAAGTATGCACTCTGTTTTGAACGGATACAAATCTCCCGTCGGTCTTCCAACTGATCCAGATGAAAGAAAAGCCTACATTGTTAATGCCAAAGCTTTAAATTCCATCACTAGTGGAATCACCGATTCCGAATTTACGAAAGTCATGAACTGTGACTCAACCAAAGAAGTATGGGATAAATTGGTTTCGCTATATGATGGGGACTCCAAAGTTAAGAAAGCAAAGCTTCAAACCTATAGAAGACAATTCGAGAGTCTGAAAAATGGATGATGAAGAAGATATTGCATAATACTTCCTCAGAGTAGCGGAAGTGGTTAACTCTCTGAAAGGACTAGGGGAAAATATTGAAGAAAGCACCATAGTTCAAAAAATCTTGAGATCACTTCCTGACAGATTCGACTCCAAAGTAAGTGCCACAGAAGAAATGAAGGACCTAGATACTCCCAAGATGGATGAAGTTCATGGAATTCTTATTGCCTATGAGATGAGGAAATGGATCCCAAATTTCAAAGAAGCAGCTTTCAAAGCCTCAAAATCTACAAAAGAAGGAAAAGGATGGAATTACAATAGCGATGAATTAGATACTGAAAACGAGTTAGCTCAATTTGTATGAAGACTAAAAAGGGGATCTAAGCTAAAAGGTAAGTACCCTCTTATTTGTTTCAATTGTGGAAGAATAGGTCATTACGCTACAAAATGTCCTCAAAAACATGATAGTGATGATGAAAAGGACTCTAAAAGAATGATGTACAAGAAGAAAGGGTTTAATAAGAAGAACTTCTTCTCTAAACAAGATGAGTCTGATGAAGATGAATTCGTAGTCATAAAGAGGAAATCAACTAGAAATGTGCATCAATACAAAGAAAGCGATGATGAATCAGATGAGGAAAGTAACTATGTTAGAAGCAAAGAAACGCTATTCATGGAATTTACAAATGATGATGACTCAGAAATAGAAGATGAAAGAAACATGGATAGTTTGCTACTGAGTGCCATTGAAGAAAATGAGAATCTACAAAAGAAGATAATTTCTCTCAAAATAGAAAGAGAGGAAGCAAAAAGAAGGGAAGATTTCTTGAACATCAAGTTAAAAGAGAAGGATGATATCTGTGAAAACGTGAAGTTGAAATAGTGTCCCTAAGAAAGGAATTGGAGCAAATAAAAAGGAGTTGGCAAAGCTCTCTAACTCTTGACAACATTATTAACACTCAAAGACCTCAACATGACAAGTCTGGAATTGGTTTCAAAGGAGAATCATCAATTACGAAGAATAATGCCAGAAGTTATGCTGATGTACTCTCTTGCCATCCAAAAGAAGAAAAGTCATCTCAAGTAAAAGGTCACATCTCAAAACCAAGATTTGAAAGAGCAACTCCAATGAAGAATGTTGATTCAAGCTATGGATACTACAACAGGTATCAAACTATTTTTCTTGGGCATTGTTACAATTGCAAAAACTTTGGGCATCAAGCTAAGCATTGCAAGGCTCATAAGAATGAAGCACCAAGATTGAATAATCAACCAACCAACTGCGTGGGCCTAAAGAGCAAGAACAAATCAAAACTTACAATTCCTTTGATCCTTTGGCTAAGTTTGATCTGTCTTGCTCGTTATGTGATGATTATGATCATAATGAACAAAATTGCCCTCTCAAAAGGGAAAAAGCTAAAAACGTAAATCACAGAAATGATAAATGTGGCCTAGCTCTATGTGCTCATAGTGAAGAAAATCATTGGCTCGTGGATAGTGGGTGCTCGAGACATATGACAGGTGACCAAAAGAAGTTTATCTCATTGAACAAGAAAAATGGAAATGTATCCTTTGGAAGTGGATCTACTAAAATTACTGGAAAAGGGATTGCTACCCTTGTCAATGGACTAGGAAAGGCTCAAAATACCTTGCTGGTAGAAGGGCTCAAACACAATCTCTTAAGTGTCAGCCATATTTGTGACCAAGGACATAATGTTGTCTTTAGTAAAAAAAATTGTGAAATAAGAGACTCGTCCTCAGGAGAGCTTGTGGCGAAAGGAGTAAGAACACCAGATAATGTTTACATTCTCAATAGAATCCAAGAATATAAATGTTACTTAAGTCAAACAGATGAAAGTTGGTTATGGCACAAGCGATTGGGGCATACAAGTTTTGACAACCTAATCAGAATCAACAAAAATAATGCAGTAAGGGACATTCCAAAAATGTGCAAACCAAATCAAGTTGTATGTGGCCCATGCCAACATGGAAAGAAAACCAGAACTAGCCACAAAACCAAGGAGTTCTCAACATCAAAACCTTTGGAAATCATTCATGCAAATTTGTGTGGGCCAACTAGAACTCCAGCTCTTCAAGGTGAAAGGTACTTCGCTCTATTTGTTGATGACTATACTAGAATGATGTGGATATATTTCATAAAATATAAATCCGAAGCATTTGAGTTTTTTAAGAATCTTAAAGCACTCAATGAAAATGAAAAAGATTCTAAGATTAAATGTCTTAGAACGGATAGAGGAGGAGAATTCACTTCGAAAGAGTTTAATAAATTCTGCAAAGAACATGGAATCGAAAGAGAACTTTCTACTGCTAGGACACCCCAGCAAAATGGAGTAGTTGAAAGAAGGAACCGAACCATTCAAGAAATGGCTAGGACAATGCTACTAGCAGTTGATTTGCAACCAAAATTTTGGAGAGAAGCAGTTGGCACCACAGTTTATACCTTAAATCGAACTCAACTGAGACCAAATAATGAAAAGACTCCTTATGAATTATGGAAAGGAAGACCTGCTTCAGTAAAATATTTCATAATATTTGGAAGCAAATGTTTCATAAAAATAAATGATGACTCACCAGGTAAATTTGATTCTAGAACTGACAAAGGAATATTTCTTGGTTAATCCACTAGGAGCAAAGCTTACAAATGTTACAACAATCGTCTACGAAGAATAGTGGAAAGAATTGATGTGAAGATTGATGAAGGCCTTCCAGACAAAAGAATTGAAGATCATGAAGTTGAGTCTTTCTTTGAACAAAGTGAAGAAGAAGAACCTGAAAGAGAAGAGGAGAATGAAGAATCTCAAAGTCAACCTCAAAATGAATCTTCACAAACTCCCTCCAAGATCAATTTTGTTCAAAGATATCATCCGGAAGAACAAGTCATCGGAAATATAGATGAAGGAATCCAAACTCGAAGAAGAATGATAACCGCCCCAAGAAAAGATGATGTGGCTCTATTATCTTTAATAGAACCTGAAAAATTTTCTCAAGCAAGCAAAGATCCTTATTGGATAAAGGCCATGGAAGAAGAAATGTCTCAAATCGAAAAAAAATGAGACTTGGGAACTAGTACCTTGCCCCAAAGATAAAAATATAATTGGAACAAAATGGGTATTAAAAAACAAGATGAATGAAGATGGATAAATCATCAAAAATAAAGCCAGACTTTTCTGCAAAGGATACTCGCAAATTGAAGGATTTGACTTCGAAGAAACCTTTGCACCAGTAGCTCGAATGGAAGCCATAAGAATGTTTTTAACATTTACTTGCTCAAAAGGATTCAAGGTTTATCAAATGGATGTAAAATTAGCATTCCTGAATGGAGATCTCAAGGAAGAAGTTTACATGGAGCAGCCAGAAGGATTTGATCTCATTGAAGGAAAAGACTTTGTATGTAAACTAAAAAAGGCCTTGTATGGATTAAAACAAGCCCCTAGAGCATGGTATGCTAAGTTAGATCACTATCTGCAACAATAAGGTTTCAAAAAGGGAGTGGCAAGTAGCAATCTCTACATGAATATGGACAAGGGAAAACTTCTGATCACTCTTGTTTACGTTGATGATCTAATCTTTGCTAGCAATGATGAAGAAATGAGCCATGAATTTGCTCTAAATATGTCCAAAAAATTCGAGATGTCAATGATCGGTGAGTTGTCTTACTTTCTTGGGCTACAAATATCTCAAACTTCTGCAGGCATGTTTATTTCTCAGGTAAAATATCTTAAAGACATGCTTAAAAGATATGGGATGGAAGATTGTGCACCTATGAGCACACCAATGACCACAGATTGTAAATTAAGCAAAGATGATGATACCCCTCAAATAGATGCAACTCTTTACAGGTCAATAATTGGAGCTCTCCTATACTTAACTGCTACAAGACCAGATATTATGCAAGCAGTAGGAATGGTGGCAAGATTTCAGTCAAGTCCTAAACAATCCCATCTAGTAGCTGTGAAAAGAATTCTCATATATCTAAAAGGAATGACTGATTTTGGTCTTTGGTATCCTAAGAGTTCAACTCTTATTGTGACAACTTATTCTGATGCTGATTGGGTCGGAAGCGTGGATGATCGAAAAAGCACCAGTGGAAATGCATTCTTTATGGGAGATTGTCTTGTATCATGGCTCAGCAAAAAGCAATCATCTATATCCCTTTCTACAGCTGAAGCCGAATATATAGCTGCTGCGGATTGTTGTACACAAATTCTATGGATGAATGAAGCCTTGAAGGATGTCAAAATAGAAACTAAGCAACCAATTACTATTTTTTTTGACAATACTAGCGCCATCAGTCTTTCAAAAAATTCGGTGATGCACTCAAGGACCAAACACATTCCAATCAAATATCAATTTCTCCGTGAACAAGTCGCCGAACACAATATCAAGTTGGAATACGTCAATAAAAAAGAGCAAATTGCTGATATCTTTACAAAAACCCTTCCACGAGAAGCATTTGAGTATCTTCGCCAAAAGATGGGGCTCATTGCTCTTGCATCACATTAAATCAAGCAGCATGTCAGGGGTACAGTATGTTAGGGGGAGCAGCATGACAGGGGGAGTACTTTGGCACCCCATTGCCATTGATGTCAAAGGGGGAGAGAAGAAAAATATTGCCATCCAATGACAAAGGGGGAGATTGTTAATCTAAGTTGTCATTGATGGCAACAGGTTGATGAAGGAAAAGCCAGACTATGACCCTTGATAGATAAGCCTAACAATGAAGATGACCTTGGAGACAGAATTTCACTTACTGCACATAAATATTCAAGAACAGTTATAAAGGAAAATAAATTTTGCTACCTTGAAGGCAGAATTTCACTATAACACCTACACTACCTTTTAGAGCATATTTTGATCTTTCTAACAAGCTCTCACTTGGCTGAAAACTCCAAGTGGTTGATGAGATATGAATTTTTTAAAATCAAGAAAAATTAATTTTAGCAGTGAGCCGACCTATCCTTATCCTTCATATCAGCCTACCTCCAAAAGACATGTCCCTTCATTTTAAAATCAAATTGTATAAATGCAACGTCAAAACTACATTTCTTATCATCAATTGGGTGAAGAAATTGAGAGCAAAGACAAAAGAGATTACAGATACATAAAAGTTCACAACTCGTGAACTGGGAAGCACCGAGAAGTTTTTGAAATAATTGTCTGGATTAAAATTTGTTTCAATACCACTATACAGCTCGGATCTGTAGCTGTCTCAGGCCGATGATAAGAAGTATGACAAAGGTATAACCTACCACAGTTATCGGATTTGACTCAGCTTAGATTGAAGGTCTATTAGCTCGGTTTAGAGGACAGTTACACAGTCAGCTTGGATCACTTGTCACAGACCTGTTGTAGCGTTAGGAGCTCAGATCAGTACCTACAGACTTCGGATTAGTAGACCTCAAGCTCGGTACTATTGCAGATATACAAAGCCTCGGATCTGTGTATTCTTATTGTAAAATAGTGGCTCGATACTCCTTACAATAGCTCAGATTTATCTTTGTGGTGGCTCAACTTCTTCGGATTGTTGTAACTTGCAATCACCTTGAATCCGAACAAAGTACTGTGAACAGCTGGTGGAGTGTTGTACAAGTTAAGAATGTGAAAGATCTTGAACAGTGAGTCTTGGGGCATATTTGGACAGTGAAGACATCAATAGTTCTTTGAAGATAGTCCTTGAGGCTAGTGTACACATTCCGGAAGCAGAACATTTGAAGATCCTTTAAGCAGAAGTAACTTAAAGAGAGTTACTTGGAAGACCTAGTGCAAAATTTGAGCAGATTATTGAAGACACCTTTGAGGAACTATTAAAATCATCTAAAGACACTTTTAGAACCTGATCTTGAGACACGATTGGAAACCATGATGTGTTGATATCATCATAAGGTGACTTGGAGGATTTGGTTAGGTATCATAGATCTTGTTGAAGACACTTATGTAAGTACATCTCACATTTTCTCTCTAAAGATTTATGAAGGATTGGTGTCCTTGGAGTAGGAGCTCCTAAACACAAGGTTGGTGCCTTGAAAAGATAGGGTCGAAGCCCTAGAGGTCGGAGCCTCATCAAAGTCCAAGTTGGTGCTTGGCAAACAGGTTGGTGCCTGTTTCATTAAAAGGGTTGGTGCCCTTCTCTCATCTATTATATACTATTATTAAAAAGGGATTGAAGTTCTCTTTAATTCTTAATATCATTATTACATATATATCTCTCTGTCTTTAATTGTGAAGAATCTAACTGGCAATAATTAACAATTGAAAATAAATACTGATTCACCCCCCTCTTAGTATTTCCAACATCATCAAGTCCGAAAAAATCGTACGTGAATATATACTGTGATTGCTTGTCATCGTGAGCTGACATTTCTAGTGGGGCCAACTTATGAGTGTAATACGTCCAGTGAGGAATTAATTCAATGCAGTTTGCCAACGTGGATACTTCCAACGTGCTCCGTCCAACGTAATTAAATTCAGTGAATTATTAATATGGAGAGCCGATGTAATATGAAGTGTATGCAATCTGAATGGATTATGAGTTTGACGTGGTATGCTCACCGTTGCGTAATATGTATATGTTCGGAATATATATATATATATATCTATTGATTTCAGTCCCCTTTTTTTCTTTGGTAAATTCCTTCATTTTGGTTATCTCTCAAATGTCATATTAGGGTTAGGGTTTTAGCTAGGGTTTCATGTAGTCTAGGTTTTGATCAACACAACAAGGTTTATTCTAGCTTAGTGTCTGTATAAGGAGAGGCAAACGTCTCAAAGGTTAGGGCATGTATCATCAGGAGCATAATATGCATGAGGTTAAGGATATCATCATGATTTTAGTTCAAGGACATCTAGGGCACTATGATCAAAGGGCATCTAGGGCAACATCACAACTCACAAGAATTTTCCATCACGAACAATGCCATATTGACATCAATGACAACCTTGACTAACAATATCCCACTTTGTCATTGATGGCAATATTCTTGCCCTTCCAACATTCTCTCCCCCTTTGACATCAATGGCAAACAAGATACCCAACTACTCCCCCTATCAATGTTTCATCATATTTCTTCATCAATAGTAGTTCTGCAAAGATATGTTGCTCCCCCTGTTATGGTGCTCTTGCTTTTGGCAATGTGGTTCATGATAGATGTGTTTACATTTCTTCATGTGGTGTACCAACTTCTCATGCCTGCATAAACTCTTCTAGCTCACGAAAAACTTGCTACCTTGTGAACATGTGGAAGAAAAAAAACCAGTTCATTGGATGAATAAGGGATCATGTTCTTCAATCAATTTGTTCCCAAGAGATGATATATCTAAAGATGACCGTTCAAGTGTGACTCATCAAGGTTTTCATAGGGCCCATTCACGGATAGCCTTTGCAAGAATGGTCAAGAATCACAAGCTCCCCCTAACAATATGCATAGTCTTGTTCTTGGCAGAAATTCATCATTAAACCTTGTAATATCATATCTTCCAATGATGTCTTCATCAAATCAACAAGTGTTGTTGGTTGGAGTGTTCAAGGGACTTTCACATCCAATTTGCTTCCTTTTCCACACTTTTGTAAGTTTCTTCTCTTGCTTGGTTGTCATAGTTTTAGCTTGTTTAAGGACCCAAGTCAAGTTACAATCATGAGCCATATGTCCAACTTCATGGCAATTGAAACATTCCATTATGCTCATAAATGAGGATGCATGATTTCTTCTTGCAAGGCTGCTTCTACGAGATTGACAGAGATCATTAAATTTTCCCTTGTGGTATGCCCTACAATCCTTTTCCATGTGCCCAAAATTTGTACAAAAATAGCAATAACCAAGAAATATACTTTGGTACCTGGGAGATGAAGAGTTCCTTGAAGTACTTCTAAAGTCTTTTTGCCTTGGAATTCTTTGATGATATTCATTGCCTTTTGTATTCTTGACATCATCTGTAAATCTCCTTAGAGTAGAATTTCTTGTGTTGTTGTCTTGATTCTTCTCCTTGCCTTTGTTGGAACTGGGAGCATCAACATTTCTTTCTAGGTTCCTCACATCTTTGTTGTTTGAAGCATTATCATTCTTGCTTGAGGATTCACCTACATAGCCAAGACCTGATTTATCAAGGGGACACCTTTGCTGAGTTAGGATGTCATATAAGGTTTGCGAGCTTTTCAAGTTTTTATTCAGCAATTCAACTTCCTTTTCAAGAAAGACAATTTCAACTTTTCAACTTTTCACAATCTTCATCTTTCATAAGTAGTTGCTTCTTCATTTCTTCCATCATCCTTGTTGCTTCATGTGCTTCGATTTTAAGGGAGATGATATTTGATTTCATTATGAAGACTTCTTCATTCTCCTTTGCTAGACTGCTCTCCATTTCTTCTTTTATTCTTGTAGCTTCACATGTTTCAGCCTTGAGAATATTGATGTCTGATTTTAGTTTCAAGATTTCTTCATCCTTTTCGTCTAGTTGGCATATCATGGTGTTTCTCTCCTTTTCTGCTTCATTAACTTGTCCTTCTATGAATTCCAAAGTTTCCACCACCTTCTCAGCTTCGTGCGCTTGTTTCCTTGCTTCTTCTATTTGAGATATAAGAGAGGAGACCTCTTCCTTGTATTGACCAATCTCTGCTTCAAGATTGTTCAAGCTCTTAAGTCTTTGTTAAAGGTGGCTTGACAAAGTTTCTTCTTTTTTCTTTGCCTTATCCAATTGATTTTTCATAGATATGATTTCTTCATGATGCTTTCTTTTATTTTGATGAAATTCCTCTTTAAGTTTGGAAAGCTCCTCATCTCTTTCTTGTACTTGAAGCTTGACAAAATCAAATTCCTTCCTTGTCTTGTCTTGGTTACCGTCTTGCGCTTTCTTCTTAAGTTCCTCATTTTCCTTTTTCAAAATGTTAATCTCTTCCATGGAAGCCATAAGTTTATTTAGGAGATCTTCTTCAAAGTCTTCTTTGTTCTCTTCATCTTCTCGGTCTTCTTTAGCCTTGTTGTCATCTCTTTTATCTTTAGGTTCCTTGACAAATTCTGGACTTCTTTCTTGTTTTCCATCATCTTCTTGACTAGAGATAATTTTCAACGCTCCTTTTGAGTGAAGATCATGAAGTTTGTCCCATATGACTTTTGCTGACGAACATTTTTCAAAATTGGCCTTCACAAAATTTGGTAAACCATTCAAAATTGCCTTCATTGCTCTTGTATTGTACTCCTTGGATTCTTTGTCCATCGTGTCATTAGTAATCACTGATTTCCAAACTTCAATTCCTTGAGTCTTCAAGAAATTCCTCATTCTTTCCACCCATGTATCAAAGTTTCCATTGAACAATAGAGCCTTCACAAATTGATTTACTTGAATTTCAATGGTTGAGGAAGACATGTCTTTAGGAGGATTGGAGACTTTCTTTCTTGGCTTTGCCATTTGTGTTCTAATGATCAACCTTCAAGCTTTTAGGCTTTGAGTGAAGGTACTGGCTCTGAAACCAATTGTTGGAAATACTGAGAGGGGGGTGAATTAGTATTTCTTTTCAATTGTTATTTTTACCAGTTGGATCACTTATATTTAGAACACAAAATGAATAGTAAGAATAAACGCTTTTATTAATTTCTTCTTTACAATAAATCAAGTAAAATATATGTAGGGCTCCAACCCTAGATGAAGACACCAATCTTCAATCTCCCAGGCTCCAACCCTAGATGAAGACACAAATCTTCAATCTCCCAGGCTCCAACCTGTATTTGCCAAGCACCAACTTGGAATTCCAAGGCTCCAACCTTGTCAATTCTGAGGCACCAACCTCAAGGGCTCCAACCCTATATCTGGTACAGGCTCCAACCTAGTCTCTCGAGGACTGCTATCCTCTAGGGCTCCAACCCTATCTTCCAAGGCATCGACCTTGTCTCTATGAGGCTCCAACCTCTTGGGCTCACTTAGTCAAACTATGTTTTTGGTTATTCTTCACAGCTCCCAAAGTCTTCTTCAACAAGCCCTGTCACACTTAGCCTCCACGTTACTTCATCAATGACAACCTTGTCCTCTTAGAAGGTGTCACCACTACTCTTCATATTACCCAAACAAATATCTCCAAAAGTCACCTCATGATGACTTCAGCACCACATCATGTCTCCAATATGCTTCACAAATCTTCAATATGTTGCTTCACAAAGTTCTCCAATGCTCCAATTATCTTGCCCGTCCTCAAAGGCTACTCTAAGTCTGCTCCATAAATATCTACAAAATCAACCCTCCTTCAAGAGTACTTCAAACTAGTTCAAACCCAAGGTCTGCTCCACTACAGTTTCTCAAAAAGGTTTTCCAAATTATTTCTTCAACCAGTCAAGGAATGCTTCAAAGGGATACAACAAGTCTTCTCTTCAAGATGTATCAATTACAACCCAAATTGTCCTAAAGGACTTCTCCAAACTATGACTCATTTATTGCTTCAAGATGCTCACAAAAATTTCTACACTGATGCCTTTTCAAAAGATAACTTCAAATATTTCCTCAAAACAATTCTTTAAACCGTCTTTCAAAGTCAATAGGACCTGCTCCAAGTGATGATGTCTATGACAGTGATAGATGATCTAATGATAACTCAAGAAGACTGAATTTCTGGGTTAGACTATCTTTCGCAAATAGTTGTTCAAGCCTGAGGTGAAACTGTATACAACGCAATGGTAAGCTACAGGTGGCTCGAGCCTCTGAAATGAGCTTCCAACAAGAAAATTAGCCACACCCTGTCACACATCCGAGGTGAGGATTGTTCTTCAAGGATATCTCCGAGCCCTGGATATTATCCACAAGTCTATGGTTAAGTTCAAGAATGCAATGACAAATTTAAGCTACAGGAAGGTGCAGATTCAAGCTCCTCAAGTCACTGCAATTCCACAGGGTTGTTGTCAAGTTTTGAGTTGTAATACCGAGCTAGAAATATTTTCATACTGTTAAATCCAAGCTCAGTGTCTTATGTATATTGTTCAAATACTAGCCATCAATCCGAGGATGTTGCCACACGTTCGAGAATACATATGCAATAGATCTGCACAGTTCTAGGTGTATCACAGGTCTCTTGATAAATCGTGCTCCAAGATGCTTAGAGATCACACCTTTAAAAATAATTTTCCACGGATGCAGAGAGTTTGGAAAAGACGCTTCTTGAGTCACAATAAAAATAAATCACGGTATTTGTGATTGTTCTTCTGCAATCTGAGCTTCACTATCAGACCTGACACAATTCTGAGCATATTCGTCCTTATTTCCTGTTCAATAAACCGAGCTCCAACAGGTACTGTCCAACCTCAAGTATGGACCTGATTCGGTGACTGAAACTCAGTTTTTACAGCAGATCAAAAATAATATTTTCTTACAGATCCGTAGCAAAGAATTATTCACACATCCTCGACTTTATAATTTCTATGCCCAAAACGCTTCTAGAGTTCACGAGATGTGAACTGTGCTTGTCAATATATATGTATTTCATTTTTTGTCCTCATCAAGTCTGAAAAAATCGTAGCGTGAATATATACTATGATTGCTTATCATCGTGAGCCGACATTTCTAGTGGGCCCGACTTATGAGTGTAATATGTCCAGTGAGGAATTAATTCAATGCAGTTTGCCAACGTGGATACGTCCAATGTGCTCTGTCCAATGTAATTCAATTCAGTGAATATTAATATGGAGAGCCAATGTAATATGGAGTGTATGCAATCTGAATGGATTATGAGTTTGACGTGGTATGCTCACCATTGCGTAATATGTATATGTTCGAAATACGTTAATGTTTTATATCATATAAATATAACATATATGTTTATATATATATATATATATATATATATATAGTCCCCTTTTTTTCTTTGGTAAATTCCTTCATTTTGGTTATCTCTCAAATGTCATATTAGGGTTAGGGTTTTAGCTAGGGTTTCATGTAGTCTAGGGTTTGATCAACACAACAAGGTTTATTCTAGCTTAGCGTCTGTATAAGGAGAGGCAAACGTCTCAAAGGTTAGGGCATGTATCATTAGGAGCATAATATGCATGAGGTTAAGGATATCATCATGATTTTAGTTTAAGGACATCTAGGGCACTATGATCAAAGGGCATCTAGGGAAACATCACAGCTCACAAGAATTTTCCATCACGAAAAATGCCATATTGACATCAATGACAACCTTGACTAACAGTCGCGACAACTTCAGGCAACAAGCCACGTGCTGAGCAAGGCGGAGGATGACTCTTATTATGTCTGCAGGATCGAGGAGGAAGACCCTAACTCCAGCAAGAAGAATGAAGGTCCACAGTAGTTTCATTTACAGGATGCTACGATGTATTTCTAGTTTTTCATAGCGGTTTCTAGTTCAATTATGTTTTGGAAGACTTTGCTTTATGGCTTCAACATACTTTTTGCTACTGTGTATGTTGGTTTCCCAGTCTGGGCAGCGCTTGTTTTGTGCTATTGGTGGACTAGTTTCCCCAGCTGGGGCAGTCTCTCTTGACACTTCCTTCCGGAATTGGCTTTCCAAGTCCGGAGGATGAGACATGTAATTTTTTGCTTTGTATAATATAATAGAGATAGTCTTTCAAAAAAAAAAAAAAAAAAAAAAAAAAAAAAAAAACTTTTTTGGCATATAAGGCTTGGATAGACATAATCACACTGTTAATGTTTTGGATGACTTATAATGTTGTTAGGTGACCAAGAGAACTAGTTTCCTTTAGGCAGGTTGAGGCTATTTAATATACTATATGAATGTAACGTGCTTTTATAAATGAATGAATAGAAAGGTACTGCCAAGATTACAAAAAAATGTAATTTAAACATTTTAAGTTGGTCAAAATAAAATTTAAGAAAAAAACACTATAAAAATAAAAATCGCCCATGGTATAGAGAACCCATGGTGTTCATGTGGAATGTAGCATATTTAAAGGGAGAAATTAAACCAACATATATTCATCTTAACTCTGTATCTACCATTGCATCTCAAGGGATTTGATCCCTTTCAACGCTTGGTAGATTCAAAGTTAAGATGGATCTAAGCTGGTTTATTGTCAATGTCGGTCCTAATTAAAAATTGATATAACTATTATGTATACAAAAACATATAAATTCAATATTGGTTTTACTGAAAGCAAAGTGGAATTGGTTCCATCGCACTGTGCGAAGTGGAATTTTCTTTGTGAGAAAGGGTGAAATAATTAAAGTAAAATATTTAATTTAACGTTTGTGGACTCTAGATTTTGAATATAATAATTTTTATTTATTTTTAATAATATTACTCATTTTTTATTGGGCTAAGAGGTGCTCTCAAGCCCAAGATGCTAGAGATGTGTAACGTTAATGTAAACATTTTGACTCAGAAAAATAAAAATAAAATATGAGAGATATGTATAATTAAATGTAATGTACCTACATCCTATGTCACATAGTTCGGGTTCGAGTTTGGGTTTGGCAATGATTAGGTTTGATTCGAGTTCAAATTTTTTGATGAGGTTCGCCATTAGGTTCGTCTATATACATTTTCTATATATGTACACATGTTAAGTCTAAAAATGAAATTTAGGATAAAATAGTAAGATATCAACATCAATAAACTGTTGTAGCCGCTACAACACCCTCCAAAATTTTTACCCCCTTTCAAATTTTTGAGCCCCTAACCTTTGGTAAAAGATAGAGTCTAATCCAGGTCCACTCTTTTAGGATGCCAAGTCGCAAAGTCGCAGAGCCAATTAAACCAAATGTTTGCGACCCTGCGACCTTGCGACCCCTTTAGGTTGCGAAGTCACAAGGTCACATGAGAGTCTAAAACATAAGAATCACAACCATGCGACCCCCATGTTGCTAGGTCGCAAGGTCGCACATCTCATTAACTTGACCTAATTTGCGACCTTGCGACCCTCATTAATTGACCGCACGTGCGACCCCTTTATAAATAAAAGGGTCGCGTAGGTTGCATTCGACCTGCGTGACGGAGCAAGAAAACGCCTTTGACAAGCCAACTGGAGCGTGTTTTTTTTGGGTAAGTTGCCTAATCCTCCTGTAGTTTCCTTTTGTTTGATTGTTGCCTCCATTACCCTCACTATGGCCTATTTAAAACTCACCCTAGCTTCTTTTTTAAACCTCCCATGAATTCTATTGCTGAGCTTGCCCCTCCCCATAGCTTGACTTCTCTGTTTTCCACCTCTAAAAAGCTCCCCTTGCATTAATATGTTTCAAGTTCTCTTCCCATCCCCCTTTGATGAGAAGCCTCAAGGCCCATATGTATGCTTTCCACTTAATATATTGCCTTACCTATCCTTTTTCAAAAAAACAGAAAGCCTTTGTCGCTGCGTAACCCGTCTGCCAAGACCTAGAGCGACCCCGTGACTCTGCGACCTCGCGATCTAATGACTCGGTCGCAAGGTCGCTAGGTCACATAACCGTGAAAGTCTAGAATAACGCGACTTCATGACTCAACGACCTCGCAACCTAGTCACAAGTCGCTAAGTCGCTAGGTCACTTTTCCGTGAAAATTTAAATCGGCGCGACTTCGTGACCTAATCGCGAGTCGCCAAGTCACTAAGTCGCATTTTTGTGAAAGTTTAAACCAACACGACCTAGCGACCCAGCGACCAAGTCACAAGGTCGTCAGGTCGCAGGTCCATCCATTTCCTTGAAAAATAGTTGAGCAGAGATAGGAGCAACCCAAGTATTTATCAGTATGACATCTGTCTTATTGTGGGATTGTTTCATGAATATGCCAAGGAACATCGAAGCTAAGCTTGAGTGTGTGTCCATCTCTTCAGCCTCGAACGATATGGGGCCCCTGGCAGTGCGAAAGAGAGGAAAGAGTCCTGAAGTAGAAATTTCAGAAGAAGGGATGCCTCCTTCCCCTCCCCCTATCTATGGAGACACCGCTTGCATGTTTGGGAAGGGGGATAACATAAGTTGGTATCAGATATACCAAGAGTTCACGAAGCCTGATTTTATAGAAGACCTCCCAGACCGACAAGTGTATGTTCAGGTCAAGAGGTCTAAACTACATTACGCAAGGTCCCATCCACCCATTTTTTTTGTGCACAGAGGTGATTGAATGGATCTTACAAAAGGTCGACTCCAAGTTTTGGGTCATTCGAGATAATGCAGGAAAGGAATTTGCAAATATAAAAGGGAAAGATGCAGAGTTTTACTATGACCTCCCCACCCGGGGACAGAATTTCAACACTGAATGGGCTACTACTCACGCAGTCCCCATACCATGTTATGCAGGATGTATGGCCAACCAGATGCCACCACCTTCAACAGTTACTGGGTTTCCCTCATGTACGATGTTACCTCATATGGCACCCACTTCAACTGGGCCAACCTAATAGTAGCATCCCTTAAGTCAAACATATCATCAAAGCAAGCACCCGATGAAGGGTGTGCATCCGAATTCTATATGGCCTCCTATCTGTTGGAAGCAGTATGCGTGAGATGTAAATTTACTGAGTGGTCCCATAACTGGGATGAAGAGCGTGGCGAGCCAATCCATAAAGAGTTGCAGGTATTATGGGCCTCTAAGTACAAGTAAGACATGGAGTCAATCTCACATAATTTCATCCCCGTGCTCTACGGAAAATTGTTTGTCAAAGATTGCCCGTGCATGTCTAGTAGAGCCATGGAGACAATAACCCAAGTAGCTAGCTGGTTTCCTATTAAAGATAGTACTTTTATCAGGGTTTTTCGGTCGTATAAGGGTCCCCACGCGCTACCCTAGTTCGTCACTGACAAATTTCTCCTGCAAGAAGTATGTTACCAGATGACGAGTGGGTTTTCCAAAGTTCTCACCAAAGGCAAGAAGAAACCATGGCTGACTCTCCCACTTACTATTGGCGCCTACACAGTCAGGGATTTCAGGGAAGTAGAAGTAGAGGCTGAAGAAACCAAAGGTTTTCATATGCCACCCGTATCACACTGGACACATGATCCTGAAAGAATCGTCCTTGTGCATTTCAAATGGGCCAAATTCAAATGGAGTTGCCAACATACAGAGTGCCTAGCCGAGGATCGGATCAAGAACTGGTACAACAAGGATAGGGAGGCTGCTCCAGAGGAATCAAATGATCAAGATGAACAAGATGATCAAACTCTGGAGGAAAGAATGAACACGCTAGGAGGAGCCTCATCTTCCAAAGCCAAGAAACGAAGGACTGATACAGGCGGTTCTCTTTCCAAAAAGCAACAGGAATGAAAAGACAAAGAGGCTAAGGCACAACAAGAAGCCGAGGAGAAGGCGAAGGAAGAGGAACTTAAAAGAACTCAAGGTGCCCTAGGACAACAAAAGGAATGGGATAAACGAAAGAAACCACTAAGGGAAGAACAAAAAAAGAAACAGGTAGAAGAAGATCGCATGAAAAAAGAGGAAGAGGAACAGAAGAGGAAAGAAGAGGAAGAGCAGAAAGAGGCTGAGTGCAAGCTAAAGGAAGAGCAGGACAAGAAAAAATTTGAGCGCAAATGAGAGGAAGAGTGGAAAGAGGCTAAGCGTAAGCTAAAGGAGGAATAAGACAAGAAAGAAGCTTAGCGCCAGTTAAAACAAAAGCAGGATGAAACGGAAGCTGAGCAAAAGAGGAAGGAGGAAGAAAGTTAGAAATCAAAGGAAGATTCCTCCAAGGAAGCAGAAGGCAGCAAGAAACCTCTTCCAGAGACATGGATACGGACAGAGCTACCACACATCCAGGTGCCTTAGACAACCCCCCCCCCCGACAAGTGTGTGCTTTACTCTCTTGGAACTCAGCCCCTCTAAGGAACAAGAAGATGAAGTCTTGGATCTGACAAGGCTAACTTATGACCAGTTCACACACAAGATCAGGCAAGAGAAGAGAAGATGCTTGGTGCAGAACCGTGCCGCTCCTCTTGCAGCCGCAAATGAAAAAGAGATATCCTTGGATACCAGGACCAATCCAATCATGATCGCATCAGCTGGTATCGCCTTTGCAGCAGCCATAGAGGATAACGTTAGTAGAATGAGCAGAGAGATTCTCTCTTTACAAAACATGTTACAAACTTCTGAGCAGAGAGCAGCTCAGGCTGAATAGGATAAGAAGGGACTAGAAGAAGAAGTTCAGAGACTACAGTTCACAAGCACACAAACTAATTAAGTGCCCCTTATCATTCAAAGAGAGTTGGCCACTTTGGAAGCCGCTATGAAGAAAGTATATGAAGAAATGTTTACAATAAAACAGATAGTCGCACCACTACTAAAAGCACAAGCAGAAACCAAGAGGAGGACCGCACAGCTGAAGGAAGCTTCCACTACCTTGGACATAATACTAGAATGGTCAAACATGTATCCACAGGCTCCGGACACCTTGCCTAGGAAATATTGGATTTGCACCCAAAATGACAAAGTTTAGATCCGGATAATGATACAATCCAAAGAGAAACTAGTCAAAGATCTGGAGAAAGTGATGTCCGCATATGAACATTTGATTAGCGTCATCGATTCAATGGCAGAAGTACACCGCATTCCTTCTCTGGGTGCACTAGATGGGGAAAAAACATGGGAAGAAGTCGCCCAAGACATTCAAGCATTTCTAAAACCCATAAGGCAAGAAACTGCTTCTCAGGACCTTCCAGCATCACAAGAAAACCTTGTTCAATTCATCGTGACACCGGTCCAAATCTACACGAAGTTGGCCTCCCTGTCCAATAAGATCACGATCAAGAGAGAGACTTTGATCCTGAACGCTCTCGAGTGCCTCCACAGACTGAGGGAAGATACTCCTCAGGTCTCCCCAGTTGCTGCAGATTATTGAGCACGACAAAATTACCTCAAAGAATAGCAACAGGTAGATGTCCCTGATCTCACAATCACCAAATTGTTCCCATGACCAAGTCGCAGGTCGCAGCAAACAGGAGGAGTCGCAGGTCACAGTCAAAGCAGATGTCGCAAGTCACAAATTCCTTCAAGTCGCAGAGTATGTCAATGGTCAGGAAGGCGAAAAGTCAGGGATACCCAAGGGTCAATTTTGTTCTATAAATATTCCCTTCGGGGAATTGTAAAGGATCTTTTTTTTGGGACTACAAAGGAGCAAAGAGAATTGTATAACATTGAATACACCTTTCTGAGAATGAATACAAACACATGTTTTGATTCCACTCTTGGATCCGATGAGGACTAATGCGTTAACACTATGAATATTTTTTGTCTTATGTATATGATATCTTTGTGATTAACTGATCTGTGTTTTCTGCTTATATCATTTATACATTTCAGCTCACTAAATGTGTTAATGATGTTAGGTTGTTTACCTAGGAGATGTTAGAAAATTCGTTACTAACATCTATCTTATATTTGAGACCGCTTATGGAAGTGAAGGGTTCTCTAATGATAAAGAACTGCTTCTTCTGTGGTTTGAACAACTTTTACAAGCATGCCCCTAATGATGTGCTGCTGACAGCATTTCCTTTGGCTACATGCTTTAACTCATCTTGCTATTTGTAGTGTTTTATGTTCACTGAGACCCATCAACCATTTGTCTTGTATCATCCGAATAATCGTGTGTTCATAGGTTTGCAAGGGTCATTTGTGTCCAAGAAAAGGAATATTCAGCGGTAGGCGGACCCACACCCCTGACAGGATCCCTATCACAAATGGTTTAGAGTATAATCAGGACTTTCTGCTGGGGAGATCCCTTACTGATGGCCGACCATTTCTTCCCGTCAACAGATTTGGCGCTAGAAGGAGGGCTTGAATGGTAGGCTCCTAGCACACAAGTAGCATCTCGTTGCAAACCCCATAGGGGGAGATCATGTATGAAAACATTGGTCCTCCACCCCCTAAAAATTCCATAGGAGAAGAACCCCCTTTCTACGATATCACCTCAGACCAGCTGAGGGCCCTGCACCCGATCGCCCGTGATCTCATCAGAGGCTTGCAAAATGTCCCGACCACCGGTTCCCTGGTCAACCCTCGAACTCCCGCAGCCAACCAGACTCACCAGGGAGCCCTAGTAAATTCCCTACCTCAACTGGTAGGTATAATGATAGAAGATTATGCAGATGCAATTGAGCGTAATTTGGCAGAATCCCCCGAAAGTCCTCATGGGATTCAAGGAGACGGCCCTGAAATCATGGAAACCCAACCTAACCAACCTTTGAATGATGACACTCAATCAAATAACCAGCCTGGAGGGGCAACCGAGAGGGGTCAGGGAGATAAAGGCCGTGGGCAAGGTCGAAATATGGGCCACCCTCACCACAACCAAAACCAAAACAGGTTCCCTTTCTTTTATAACTGGCGAAACATCAGGAATGTAGGGAATCGCGGGAGAAATCAGAACATGCACTCCCATCATGAAGGCGTAGCATCCGAATCAAGCATAGGAAGTGAATCTGAAAGTGAAATGGGGCATATCTACATACCACGCCACCAACAGGCTAAGCGTGTGCAGCCGCTGGCTTGGATGGCACAATATCCCCTAGCCCTCCATGGTCCCCTCCATGACATGCCTCGACACCTTGAGAAGCACCTCCCTAATTTCGACCCCGAAAAGGGTACGTTGGGCGAAGATAACATAAGCAACTTTTACCTAGCCTTAAAAATGATGAGGGTATAGTCTGACGATGTAGCATGCCGACTCTTTCCTCATACTTTAGAAAATAAAGCTGCTACATGGTACTGGTCTCTCCCAGTTCCTTCCATTTCTTCCTGGGAGCAATTTCGCCGTACCTTCCTCCAAAAGTTTTCGGAGGACAAAACTCCTTCTATGCTTCTCACAGAACTTAGTACTTTGAAATGCCAGAAGAAGGATAAAGTCAAAGACTTCAATCAACGCTTCGCTACTATATTGAACAAATTCCCTCCGAACATGGACCTAGATGATTCCATCACCATTGACTACTACACACGGGATCTCCCTCGAGATATTGCCGTGTTTGTAAAATGCGAAGCTAGAGTTACCTTAGCGGCAAATTACACCATCACCTTCGCTGTCGAAAGGGACATGCTATCCATAGGAGCCATTGACCATGACGACCGAGATGATCAAAAGCTGACCACAAAGAGAGTCCAATCCTCAACTCATAAGGTTGGAGACAAAGACAAATACCCTTTCGACTTCGAAAGTATCACAAATTCTCTCAAACTATTAACCAACAAAGTCTCTGATTTGAAGAGGAAAAACAATGACTCTTCTTTAGGTGCCAAAACACAAAAACCTTTCTTTAGAAAGAATAAACCCACTGTCAACTGGCCACTGTCAAACTCGAGTACTGGCCTCAACATTGAAGAAATCAGCAAGGATAATTTTTGTTCTTTCCATCAAGCCTCCCACTCAGAGAAAACTTGCCCCCAGTGGATCAATAACATGACTGCCGTGGTGAATCAACTTCTAGAAGACCAAACCCCTGGGGATTTAGAGGAGGAGTCTATTTCAGATAACGAGGAATCCTCTCCCCTAGATGAGGATATGGGTTCCATTGTCCTTGCCTTCAAGGTGATATGTGGGGAAATCCCCCCTTCCACAACTGAAATAAACTTGGTTGATGACCCTAAACCCAAACCCCCTCGAAACTATAGCTTAAGGAACAAAGGCTCGATCCCTGAACAGTCCTTCGAGGAAAAGAGAAAAGCTTTCTTAAGGAAAATCTTTCCACCAAACACAGAGAACCAAACCAAGACTCCCGAGAAATATAGCCCAACCAATACCCGAGTAAACCAAAAGGCTAAATCATCATCAGGTTCTCCGAAAGCCCCTACCGAACTTATCTCACACCCAGATTCTAGGTATAACATTATCGAGGATATGAAGAAAACGCGAGCCAACATTTCCCTTTACGAACTCGCTCGCATTGATAATCAGTGAGACCTTATCCTCAAAACGTTTGCCAACCTACCGGCAGCCAAACCGGTGAGTACCACATCTGCCCAAGCTGATACTAGTCCCTAGTCTATCGTGAATTTCGTTAATGCAAAATCCAAGGGATCCACACCCCCTTTCCTCCTATCATTTGAGATATTCAACTTCAATGTCCACAATTGCCTCGTCGATTCAGGTACATCCACAAATGTTATGCTCTTATCTGTATGCAAGAAGTTAAACATCCGCCCCGAGAAAACTAATGCTAGGATCATTCAACTCGATAGATCTCAAGTTCCCACAGTAGGCGAGTTGAACAACGTCATCATCCTGTTATCCTCTGACTCTAGGGTGCATCAGTGCATAGACATAGTGATCGTCGACATCCCCGAAGCCTATGGTCTTCTCTTGAGCAGAGATTGGTCTAGCAAACTGCAAGGATACTTTGCCACTGATTGGTCCCACTTGTGGCTCCCTTACAAGGGTAGGAACAATCAAATCCAGGTTGAAATCAAGCCTTACATGAAACACACGATGACCGACCTGGACGCAACTAACAAACCAGTCAGTTTCTTACAAGAGGAACTCGGTATGTGCTTCTTAGAATCCATTTTTGGGTGCTACCAAACCCCTTAATATCCGGTCACTCAAGACATCAAGTTAGAACTATTGTTGGTCACTGATAACCACTCCACCTCAACAAAAGACCCATTAGAAACTGTTGCCCCAAGTGCGTCTCCTATGTGTTCGGATAACCTTGTGAAATCAGAAGATGAAATGTGGACCTTGTACTACGATGGTTCCAAAACCCATGATGGGGCTGGTGCAGACTGTATTCTGCTGGACCCTCAGAAGAACAAGTTTCTAATCTCCTGCTGGTTAGAGTTCCAGTGCACAAATAATACAGCCGAGTATGAAGCATTGATGCTCGGGCTCAAGAAAGCCATAGATCTCAAAGTCCGTTGTTTAAAGGTAATTGGAGACTCCAATATTATCACCCGTCAGGTATGTAACACCATCCATTTCTTGTCTCTGCATTTGAAAGGTTACCAGTAAGAGGTATGGTGTTTAATTTCTACTTTTGACGCTTTCAGTATTAAATCCATACTTAGAATGCAAAATGCCGCATCTGATACACTTTCCAATGCTGCTGCTAGGTTCACCCCACTTAGAGATGGATTTCCTATTAAAATTATTTACAAGCCATCCGTACCAGACAATGTCACTAATCTGCGTGTTTTTAATGGTGAGCAGCATGTACTGGATTTCATGCTCAATACAGACATGTTCAAGGACGCAGTTATAGAAGAAGAGGATCATGAGCAGGCCTTGCAAAAGGAACAAGGGGATCGTAAGGAAAATCCCATACCCAAAGGGATTGTGTAGCTTGAAAAGTTGTTTGACTTACAGAACCGTTTTCGAGGACCCCCAACATGAAGTTGCAGAGTTCCACGTTAGCGCACCGACAAATAAATCTCGGGATGGAGAAGGAACCCAAATTCGTCAATCTCGGTAATTAATGCACCCCTCAGGAGAGGCAATCTTTCACTGAGTTATTTAAGAAATACTGAGATGTATTCACCTAGACATATGATGAGCTATGAAACTATGACACATGGATCATCCAGCACGTGATACCTATGAAAAAAGGAGTGAAACCATTCCAACAGAAACTGAGAAAAGTACACCCCACTTTAGAGCCGATGATCCAAAAGGAACTAAAGAAACTCTTGGATGCGTGTATAATTTTCAAAGTCCGGCATTCAACCTGGGTATCAAATTTGGTCCCAGTTCGTCAGAAATCTGGCGAAATCCGTTTATGCGTAGACTTACAAAATTTGAACAGAGCTTCGGACAAGGACAACTACCTGGTGCCCCCTATGGAGCAAATCCTTCAAGCTGTATCGAGATCGGAAATGTTCTCTTTATTGGATGGTTTTTTAGGTTATAACCAAGTACTAGTAGCTGAACCCGACTGGCTGAAAACCACATTCAGAATTAAATGGGGGACTTTCGCTTTCAGACGCATGCCCTTTGGCCTGATCAATGCTGACGCAACCTTCCAGAGAGCCATGGACATCGCCTTCCGAGGCCTCATAGGGAAAAGCGTGGTAGTATTGATGACGTCACCGTATTTTCAAAGTGTAGGTGTGACCATTTACATCACCTCAAGCAGATTTTTGAAAGGTGCCGAAAATACGGGATCTCACTAAACTCGAAGAAAAGCATTTTCGTCGTCTCCGAAGAAAATCTGTTGGGGCACATCATAACCCAGGACGACATAGTAGTGGATCCAGAATGTGCAAAATTCATCGCCCAGATTCCTCCCCCAAGTGGCAAGAAGGCCATGCAGTCTGTCCTCGGGAAAATCAACTTCGTGTGAAAATTCATATCAAATTTCGCCCAAATAGTGAAACCTTTGCAAGGTATGATCAAGAAGAATGCAAAATTCAAATGGAATTCTCCCGAGAAAGAAGCGTTTAATAACATCAAGCGGGCCATTGCAGAAGCACTTGCCCTTCATAGTCCGGATTTCAGCAAAGGCTTTCTCTTGTACACCTTTTCCTCAAATTCATCTCTCCCGGCCGTCCTCACTCAGAAAGATGGCAAAAATGATGAGTGGCCCATATCATTCATGAGCGCTAGGTTGCAAGGTGCCGAGCTGAATTATCCAGATATTGACAAGCAAGCTTACGTGGTGTACAAGGCGGTCAAACACTTCAGGCCATATATTTTGAAGAGTCATGTCACAGTGTTCGTACCTCACCCAACTGTTTGCTCACTTTTCGTACAGCAAGAGCTAGGTGAGAGACGAGGCAACTGGATGACTTGCCTTCAAGAGTATGACCTAGAATTCAAGCCGGCACACACTATAAAGGACCAAGGGCTATGCCAGAGGGCCGCAGAAGCCGCAGACTTGCGATGCAAGACTTGTGAGGCAATGAAGAAGAGAGTCGGGAACACCAAATCGACATGTATCAAACTGATAGTATATTCCGACAGAATACCTCCTCATGGTACGTTGATCTTCAACAATATCTAAGCCACGATATCATGGAACCCACTTTAACCGCTCAGTAGAAACGTGCAATAAGACTGAAAGCTGCATCCTACCAGCTAGTGCAGGGTAAGTTGTTCCGCAAACACCACAACAGAGTTCTGCTACGTTGTTTGGAGTATGATGAGGCACATAAATTTTTGACGAAACTCCATGATGGTCCAGCCGATGGGAACTATGCGGGGGACACCACTGCTCACAAGATCATGCGTGCTGGTTTCTATTGGCCTACTCTATTCAAAGATGCACACGCTTATGTTTGGAAATTCCCACAATGCCAAAAGTTCGCCAAGAGGGAAATACAACCGTCTGCCCCATTGTAGTCCGTCGCGGTGGAAGAACCTTTTTAGCAGTGGGGAATTGACGTGATCGGGGAAATCTTGCCACACTCTTCCAAGCAACATAGATACATCCTCACAGCTACAGACTACTTCACAAGGTGGGTTGAAGCAATACCGTTGCGTCAAATCAACGATCAAGAGGTAATAGCCTTCATCACTCAGCACATCATGACCAGGATTGGCGTTCCAACCTCCCTTGTTTTTGATAACACAACATATTTTTCATCATTTAAATTATATGAGTTTTCTCTAGAAAATGGTATAGTGCTCAAACACTCTGCCAACTATTACCCTCAAGGAAATGGGTTAGCCAAGTCAACCAATAAGAACCTCATCCGCATCATCAAAAAGACTCTGTTGTCCCAACAACAAAATTGGCATAACGCACTCCAAAATTCCCTATGGGTTGATCGGGTCACACCCAAATCATCTTTGGGCATCTCCCCATTTTTTCTTGTGTACAACAAAGAGGCTATCCTTCCTCCCAACTTGTCTCTCCCAGCCGTTCAATTATCTCAAGAAACTAATGGCACTCCTTGCCCTGCCTTACAAGCTCGAATAGACACATTGTTGAAGCTGGAGGAGGAAAGGCTAAAAACCCAGGAAAAGTTCACCATCCACCAAAGTTGAATAAAACGATGGTTCGAAAAGAAGTCTGCCGGAAACAAGTCTTTTGAAGTAGGTGACCTTGTCCTCAAATGGGACAAAGCTCACAAGGATAAAGAGAAACACTCCAAATTCCAGGCCCTGTGGACAGATCCCTTCCAAATTAAAGAAAAGGTCGGCTCCCACACTTACAGGCTACAGACCCTTGAAGGGAGGATTGAGGTCCTCTCGGTAAACGAGCACGACCTTAAACACTATTTCACTTGACAACCCCAAGGGGCCATCACCATACTCTGTATCATAGTTTTGTTTTTTTTTTTGGTTGTTTTTGGTTGTTTATGTTTTCAATAAACTGCTTGTTTCAAGTAGGCTCTCATTGGCCCTTTCCCTTTGGCACCTCAAGTTAAAGGAGAGATGTAGAAGTTACTCAATTGGCATGCTGTGCCAGAATCTATGCTGGTGAAGAATTGCCCCTGGAACGCAAAAATTGGCATGAGCTTGCCTGTGATAGGCACCCAATGGGGAAACATGACCAAGTCCCAGGAACCAAGCTCATGTAGCTTACCTAGTATGCTGGCCCAAGGGACTGCTATACAAAAGAAAGTTTCGGTGTAATCGGTCACTAGACGGAAAGGGGCCAGATAAAACCTCAGGAAACGAAAGGATATACGAGAAAACCCAAAAGCCCTCATATAGACCAGGAGCAACCTCTCTTGCAAGAAAAATAAGTCGGGATCCCTCATCCGCCCAGGCAATAATTGCCACAGTCAAATAAGTTCCTTGAGCACAGTCAAATAAGTGCCCTGAGCACATTTAAATAAGTGCAATTAGCACATGAATAAAGGGTAAAGGATTGAGAAAGGCTTCCTGCGCAGAGAGGCGATATGATGACTCCGCTGGGGTACTGACCAGGCTCGCTGGCAGCGGAGTAACGTTCGTGAATCCTAGGCAGTGACTCCGCCGGAACCACCAGGTTCGCTAGCAGTGGAGAAACACAATGAGGACAAAGTAACTATACTGTATCCTGGAAATCCCTAAGGCTACTACAACCTTTTCCGTTCGGTCTCCAGGAATGAAAACATGGTGGACCAGCACCCTGGGACATGCAGACAGGTGGAGCAAACGCACAAGGCCCGAAGATGAAAGTAGTGGGACCCACGAGGTGAAAGGAACAACATGCTAAGCCCCCTGCCCCCCTCAAGATGAAGCACCGACAGAGATCCTGGGCCCTACCAGTGAATCGCCATTTGTTGTAGCCGATACAACATCCTCCAAAATTTTTACCCCCTTTCAAACTTTTGAGCCCCTAACCTTTGGTAAAAGATAGAGGCTAATTCAAGTCCACTCTTTTAGGATGCCAAGTCGCAAAGTCACAGAGCTGATTAAACCAAATGTTTGCGACCTTGAGACCTTGTGACCCCTTTAGGTCGCGAAGTCGCAAGGTCGCATGAGAGTCTAAAACATAAGAATCGCGACCATGCAACCCCTAGGTCGCTAGGTCGCAAGGTCGCACATCTCATCGACTTGAACTAATTTGCGACCCTGCGACCCTCATTAATTAACCACAGGTGCGACCCCTTTATAAATAAAAGGGTCACATAGGTCGCATTCGACCTGCGCGATGGAGTAAGAAAATGGCTCTAACAAGCCAGCTGGAGCGCGTTTTTTCCGAGTAAGTTGCCTAATCCTCCTACTGTTTCCTTTTATTTGATTGTTGCCTCCATTACCCTCACTATGGCCTATTTAAAACTCACCCTAGATTCTTTTTTAAACCTCCCATGAATTCTATTGTTGAGCTTGCCCCTCCCCATAGCTTGACGTCTCTGTCTGCCACCTCTGAAAAAGCTCCCCTTGCATTAATCTATTTCAAGTTCTCTTCCGAGCCCCCTTCGATGAGAAGCCTCAAGGCCCATATGTATGCTTTCCACTTGATATATTGCCTTACCTACCCTTTTTCAAAAAAATAAAATAAAGAAAGCCTTTGTCGCCGCGTAACTTGTCTGCCAAGACTTAGAGCGACCCCATGACTGCACGACCTCGCGATCTAGCGACTCAATCGCTAAGTTGCAGGGTCGCTAGGTCGCATAGCCGTGAAAGTCTAGAATAATGTGACTTCGTGACTCAGTAGCCTCGCGACCTAGTCGCAAGTCGCTAAGTCTCTAGGTCGCTTTTCCTTGAAAATTTAAACCGGCGCGACTTCGCGACTCAGCGACCTTGTAATATTCCAAATCTGGAACATCTAGCAAGGCATGAATGGAAAACGCATTTTCTAGTAATGGCTGCTACAGGAATTGAAACCAAGACCTGGATTCCTTAGAACAATATGCCTAAGTGCTAAATCCAAGAGGAGGCTCCAAAGAAATCCTTCTAAGTGGGTTAAATAGATCTCCCACACTTAGATGTCTTCAGAAAGTGCCCGATGAGGGACTGCAACAATTCTTGAGCAAGAAGTGGAATGACAGCGTTATTATATAGCTGTGAACACATGAAGATATATATAGCCAACAAATATCTGATATAGCAGCAAATGTATACAATATGTGGAGGAATTAATCACTCCATCTAGGCAAGGGAAGCCTCAATGAAACATGTACAAGACAATGAAGCAATACTGCTATGCAGAATGTCATATGACTAAAATAACGTAGTTCATTGGAGACACTGCAAAAAAATACATGGTAATATAATGATATAACAATATCAACTCAAAGAAATGAGGGGGAGCAAGCTCTCAACCCCTGAAAACACTAATACAACAATAATACATAATCCTTGGAAGGATTGGCTACAATATACATGGAAATGGCAAATTTGCAGAAATGCCGGAGTTGCTGGGCAGCACCTGCAACTCAATACTAGAAATACATGGAGATGGTTGAAGACGATGCTCAATCTGACACAACCCTCCTCCAATGGATCTATTAATGCAAGGCTGATCCTGACACTGAAGATCTTGCCCTCCAAGAAGCTGGTGCAACCCCTCACTGCAAGTGTGCACAGAAATAATGCAGTCAAAGAGCTGGACTGCGATGTAGGAGATGGAGAATGTTTGGCCTGGTGCCAAAGATGCGCAATCAGCTCTGAAACCTTCCTTACTAACCTTCCCGAGGAATAGAGACTCCCTCCTCTGAAAGACGAGACAAGGAATGGTGTTGTGAAACCCCTCCACTGCAACACCCAACAATACTACGCTATACTTCAGCAGAAATAACGCAGTGACTGAATATGTGGCTTTGGCCTTGAGCCAAGATGTGGAGAAAATGAAGTGCAATCCTTCAAGAGGCCTCTCAAGAAGGAGAGGAAATCCTAAACAGGAATCCCTCATGCTAAGCAGCACTGCAACTCAACTAAATAGCCGGAGATTGCAAATAGTCTAATCAGACAAATGATCAAATGCTCAAAGATATCTCACTATGGCTGCCTCATCCTCCTTATATGAAAGTGAATGCCTCTTTGCCCTGGACCCCACACATTAGGGTTTCTTCCACAAAGAATATTTCTCCCTCTCAAACTGCGTTGTCTTCTCATGCAAGCTACATCTCTTAGGCAACGCTGTTGACTTGGTCAAACTTGACCTTGTCCTCATGCAATTGCCCCTTTTCACATTGGAAGGTGCAAAATTAAGCTGATCCATTGATCCTTTTCACACTATGAAGGATCTTATTCCTACTCATGGGCCTTTTACCCATTTTATTCACCTCCTAGATGACATAAGCAAAAAATAATATTCCAATTTGCTACTTGCAAATTTTGGAATATTACAATCCTCCCCTCTCAAAGATTGCTTGTCCTCAAGCAAGTGTAAGGATAGACTGAGTTCTCTTCTCCTCTCCCTATAGCATACCTGTATGACGATCTCCTCCAAGGAAAGTGATGCTATCTCATCAATCAAGCCTCCACATTGCTCCTCCTCAGCATGCAAGTTAGCTATCAAGCCATCATCATGTAAAGGTGAAATACTCAAGAGGATAACAAAGTGATGTCTAGAGGTCCCCTTAAGGAAATGGATCTAAAATCTAATGGGAATCATTTCTCCCATATGGATCCTCCATCCCCAAGCTATGAGCCATGCAAAATGAGTCACCTTCCAACTAGGCAACCCCTGGAAATTGTCCTCCACCTTTGGCTCCGACAAAGTAGGTGGGCTGAAATACTGCACATGGTAGACAATGTAGCCTACCCCACGTTGTCCATCTCTCCACTCATGATAAGTGTAGAGTGTTGGTTGATCATGGGCTGTAATAAGTCTGCCCTCAAGTGGCAAGATGAGAACTAGATCTCCAAAGATCTCTCCTCCAACGCTGCAAATCATGCTGGCCCAAACATCCCCATATATGATGAGTTGGAAGTCATCATCATATGGCATCTCCTCCATCATATGGATCACCTCATAAAGTGAAAAATGTGTTGTTAAGGTAACCATATCATGTCCCATGTTCCCCTTAGAACATGTAGTGCAAAAAGTGTGAGGAATTTCTCCCTCAAAGGACACATCCACATAATGTGTCTCTCTCCCAAGCATGCTCCTCATAAAAACAACAACAATAGAACCATAGGGAGAAAAAATGAGAATCATGCTTGTTTCCATATGCAACAAATGTGAAGGAAAATGGTCCCTTAAGTGCAACCAACGCAGCTTGACCCTCAACTGCAACAGAAACTGATAAAATGAGTGGCTTCTCAACCACTTGCCTGCTGCTCCAATCTCCTCAAAAGTATGGAGGAAGTGAATGATGTAAGGTGTACAGTGAGCATGTCCTCCATAATATAATTCTTCCCCAAGTCCTCCTAGGGAATGGCCATCAATCATGCTTATGGCCTCATCTAAACCATGTGGTCTAGAAAAAAGAATGCTCCTCCTTGGAGTATCATCCTGCACATGTATGGTTAAGGGACATATACATACATCATATAAATGCTCATGTAAACAACAATGAATACCCTTACCATACTCTCTGCTCATACAAATGGAGTGGCTCACAGATGAGTCTCCTCTCATCTTCAAAGAGAAAAGAGGTGGTTGTGCTAACTCTCTCAAAGAGTTATGTCTCTCCTCCATCTCTATCTGGTCCATGCATCTGCTCATATGCTGATATATCTCCTCCTCAAAGCCCATCCAAAAATACCCCTCCATGATGGTGTGGTATGCTCTCATAGAATGTGTGTGGCTGAAAAGGAAATCCATATGTGCTGCTTTTAGCAACTTCTCCTTGAGCTTGGAAGCTCTAGGAAAGAAGATCCTACCATGATAGTAGATGACCTCATCTCTGATTGAGTATCCCTCCTCATGCAACTGGCCATCCAAGATCATGCAAGTAAAAAGATCCTTGGAATACTCCACCAATAGATGGGAGCTCCAATATGGATCTAACCTCCATAGTGACAGCGCTGATGATCTCTCATGAAGAGCATCTGTCATATGGTCATCCTCCCCTCTGACATCTCCTATGCCAAAGATGTAAGTTGGAAGGCTGTTATCCTTCCCCTGTTGCTTCTGCCACAATGCAGAATCATAAATGGAGTTGGGTATTAATGATGTTGAGGGAATGCTCCCTCTCTCCTTGAGTCTACCCAAGACTCCCAAAGCTGTATCAAGCTCTACCAAGGTCTCCACCCTCCTGAAATCCATGAGTGGTGCCCCAACATGTGAAGCATCCATCCTCCTCTGCTGATCCAGTGGTCTCCCCGACAAAATGTCTCCATGCAATGAGACATCCTCAATAAGAGATGGCTGAATAGATGAATGGAGAAATCTCTCCATGCTTACACTGCACAATCAAATCACCTTCTTAGGTGCATTAACCTCCATAAATGAATAGGGATGTGTACTCCTCATCTCATGATGCTGGGTCTCCTCCCTACCTTCTCCTTGTGTCTCCATGTTTCCACACCTCCTCAACAATGGCACAAGTAAAACATGAGTTGTGCCTTGATCTCCACACATGAGATCCTGGGGACTTCCTTGCAAAGATGCAAGCATCCCTCTATTTGGAACAAGAGCTCCTCCTTCCTCTGCATGAGGTGCTAGATCAACTCCAGATCTAACAGTGCTGTTGCCCTCAATCTCTGCAACATGAGTGGGCAACTCTCCAATGATTGGATCCCTTTTTGAAAAAGAGATCTCCATGCTCCTTTGCTCAAAGGTGTGAGATGAAAACTTTTCTTTCGACAAAGTATGGTGCAAGTTTTCATGCAAGGGTTTTGCTTGATTTTTCTTGTTTACTCCCACCATGTGTGTCTCATGAATCTTTTTATCAAATCTTTTCACTAATGCCTTAGTTAAATTTGCATAAGATGCAATGTTTACATTTCTCAAAGAAAAAGATTCAAATATCCACCAGGCAAAAGCCTTACCTCTCAAATGCAGCGCTGCAACTTTGATGGCTTCATATTCAGGAATGTGGTGGTGCTGCAAGAAGGTCTCTAACTCCTCCACACAAGCTTTGGCTGAACATACAAGTGAACCTTCAAAGGTAGATAGATGAAATCTATCCTGCTACTCTCTTTCCTTCACCTTCATCTTGCAAAACTCTGAAAAACTGAGATGATCTCAGAATTTCTGAGTTTGAAACTCATACTCTTTCAAGAAACCACTAAGGGTTTCCCTCCTAGCAACCTCTTCTCCTCTTTGAAACCCTCTTGGAGTTTCAATGCATTTCTCTTCTTCTTTCTTCTTAGATCTGAAAATGGATGAGAGTAAGCTCATCCTCTCCATAATTTTGTTCTCCTCTTCTTCTTATATTCTGATTGGATCTGAAATCCACAGGCTAAGCCAAGATGGCAGCTTTGATACCACTGTAATATTCCAAATCTGGAACATCTAGCAAGGCATGACTGGAAAACGCATTTTCTAGTAACGGCTGCTACAGGAATTGAAACCAAGACCTGGATTCCTTAGAACAATATGTCTAAGTGCTAAATCCAAGATGAGGCTCCAAAGAAATCCTTCAAGTGGGTTAAACAGATCTCCCACACTTAGATGTCCTCAGAAAGTGCTTGATGAGGGACTGCAACAATTCTTGAGCAAGAAGTGGAATGACAACGTTATTATATAGCTGTGAACACATGAAGATATATATAGCCAAAAAATATCTGATATAGCAACAAATGTATACAATATGTGGAGGAATCAATCACTCCATCTAGGCAAGGGAAGCCTCAATGAAACATGTACAAGACAATGAAGCAATACTGCTATGCAGAATGTCATATGACTAAAATAACGCAGTTCATTGGAGACACTGCAACAAAATACATGGTAATAGAATGATATAACAATATCAGCTCAAAGAAATGAGCTCAACCCGTGAAAACACTAATACAACAATAATACACAATCCTTGGAAGGATTGGCTACAATATACATGGAAATGGAAAATCTGCAGAAATGCCAGAGTTGCTGGGTAGCAACTACAACTCAATACTAGAAATACATGGAGATGGTTGAAGATGATGCTCAATATGACACAACCCTCCTCCAATGGATCTCTTAATGCAAATTTGATCCCGACACTGAAGATCTTGCCCTCCAAGAAGCTGGTGCAACCCCTCACTGCAAGTGTGCACAAAAATAACGCAGTCAAGGAGCTGGACTGCGCTGTAGGAGATAGAGAATGTTTGGCCTGGTGCCAAAGATGTGCAATCAGCTCTGAAACCTTCCTTACTAACCTTCTCGAGGAATAGAGACTCCCTCCTCTGAAAGATGAGACAAGGAATGGTGTTGTGGAACCCCTCCACTGCAACACCCAGCAATACTACGTTATACTTCAACATAAATAACGCAGTGACTGAATATGTGGCTTTGGCCTTGAGCCAAGATGTGGAGAAAATGAAGTGCAATCCTTCAAGAGGCCTCTCAAGAAGGAGAAGAAATCATAAACAAGAATCCCTCGTGCTAAGCAACACTGCAACTCAGTTGAACAGCTGGAGACTGCAAATAGTCTAATAAGACAAATGATCAAATTCTCAAAGATATCTCACTATGGCTGCCTCATCCTCCTTATATGCAAGTGAATGCCTCTTTGCCCTGGACCCCACACATTAGGGTTTCTTCCACAAAGAATTCCCCCCCTCTCAAACTGCGCTGTCTTCTCATGCAAGCTACACCTCTTAGGCAGCGCTGTTGACTTGGTCAAACTTGACCTTGTCCTCATGCAATTGCCCCTTTTCACACTGGAAGGTGCAAAATTAAGCTGCTCCATTGATCCTTTTCACACTATGAAGGATCTTATTCCTACTCATGGGCCTTTTACCCATTTTATTCACCTCCTAGATGACATAAGCAAAAATTAATATTCCAATTTGCTGCTTGCAAATTTTGGAATATTACAGACCTTGCGACCTAGTCGCGAGTCGCCAAGTCGCCAAGTTGCATTTTTGTGAAAGTTTGAACCAACACGACCTAGCAACCCAGCAACCTAGTCACAAGGTCGCCAGGTCGCAGGTCCATCCATTTCCTTGAAAAATAGTTGAGCAGAGATAGGAGAAACCCAAGTATTTATCAGTATGACACCTGTCTTATCGTGGGGCTGTTTCATGAATATGCCAGGGAACATCGAAGTCGAGCTCGAGTGTGTGTCCATCTCTTTGGCCTCGAACGATATGGGGCCCCCGATAGTGCGAAAGAGAGGTAAGAGTCCTGAAGTAGAAATTTCAAAAGAAGGGATGCCTCCTTCCCCTCCCCCTATCTATGGAGACATCGCCTACGTGTTTGGGAAGGGAGATAGCATGAGTTGGTATCAGATATACCAAGATTTGACGAAGCTTGATTTTCCAAAAGACCTCCCAGATCGGAAGGTGTATGTTTAGGTCAAGAGGCCTAAACTACATTATGTAGGGTCCCATCCAGCCATTTTTCCGTGCGCAGAGGTGATTGAATGGATCTTACAAAAGGTCAACTCCAAGTTTTGGGTCATTCGAGATAATACAGGAAAGGAATTTGAAAATATAAAAGGGCAAGATGCGAGTTTTACTATGCACTCCCCACCCGGTAACAGACTTTCAATGCTGAATGGGCTACTACTCACGTAGTCCCCATACCCGAGACCTTAAAGGGATGGTTGGAGGACCCAGAAAAGTTCAAATTTAGGAAGGATCAGGAATATAAAACGATGATCCTCAAGAAGGTTTATAAGTTGGTGGCAGTAATGTTATGTAGGATGTATGGCCGACCAGATGCCACCACCTTCAACGGTTCCTGGCTTTCCCTCATGTACGTTGTTACCTCATATGGTACCCACTTCAACTGGGCCAGCCTAATAGTAGCATCCCTTAAGTCAAACGTATCATCAGCGCAAGCACCCAATGAAGGGTGTGCATCCGAATTCTATATGGCCTCCTATCTGTTGGACGTAGTATGCGCAAGATGTAAATTTACCGGGTGGTCTCATAATTGGAATGAAGAGCGTGGCGGGCTAATCCACAAAGAGTTGTAGGTATTCTGGGCCTCTAAGTACAAGAAAGACATGGAGTCAACCTCACATAACTTCATCCCCGCGCTTTACGGAAAATTGTTCGGCAAAGATTGCCCGTGCATGTCTAGCAGAGCCATGGAGACAATAACCCAAGTAGCCAGCTAATTTCCCATTAGAGATAGTACTTTTATCAGGGTTTTTGGGTCGTATAAGGGTCCCCACGCACTACCCCAGTTCGTCATTGACAAATTTCTCTTGCAGAAGTATGTTACCAGATGACGAATGGGTTTTCAAAAGTTCTCACCAAAGGCAAGAAGAAACCATGGCCGATTCTCCCACTTACTATTGGCGCCTACACAGTCAGGGATTTCAGGGAAGTAGAAGCAGAGGCTAAAGAAAACAAAGGTTTTCATATGCCACCCGTATCGCACTTGACATATGATCTTGAAAGAATCGTCCTCGCACATTGCAAACGGGCCAAATTCAAATGGAGTTGCCAGCACATAGAGTGCCCAGCCGAGGATCAGATCAGGAACTGGTACAACAAGGACAGGGAGGCTGCTCCAGAAGAATCAACTTATCAAGATGAACAAGATGATCAAAATCTGAAGGAAATAATGAACACGCTAGGAGGAGCCTCATCTTCCAAAGCCAAAAAACGAAGGACTGATACAGGCGGTTCTCTTTCCAAAAAGCAATAGGAACGAAAAGACAAAGAGGCTAAGGCACAATAAGAAGCCGAGGAGAAGGCGAAGGAAGAGGAACTTAAAATAACTCAAGATGCCCTAGCACAAAAAAAGGAAGGGGATAAGCGAAAGAAACCACTGAGGGAAGAACGAAAGAAGAAACAAGCTGAAGAAGCTCGCAGGAAAAAAGAGGAAGAGGAACAGAAGAGGAAAGAAGAGGAAGACCGAAAAGAGGCTGAGTGCAAACTAAAGGAAGAGCGAGACAAGAAAGAAGCTGAGCGCAAACGAGAGGAAGAGCGGAAAGAAGTTGAGCGCAAGCTAAAGGAAGAACAGGACAAGAAAGAAGCCGAGTGCCAGTTAAAAGAAAAGCAGGATGAAGCGGAAGTTGAGCAAAAGAGGAAGGAGGAAGAAAGTCAGAAATCAAAGGAAGATTCTTCTAAGGAAGCAGAAGGCAGCAAGACACCTCTTCCAGAGATAGGGATACAGACAGAGCTGCCACACATCGAGGTGCCTCAGACAACCCCCACGACAAGTGTGCGCTTTACTCTCTCAGAACTTGGCCCCTCCGAGGAACAAGAAGATAAAGTCTTGGATCTGACAAGGCTAACTTATGACCAATTCACACATAAGATCAAGGAAGAGAAGAGAAGATACCTGGCGTGGAACCCTACCGCTCCTCTTGCAGCCGCAACTGAAAAAGACATATTCTTGGATAGGGTGGGAGTAGTAATAAATATTGGGTAAAATATAATACTATAATATTATATTTTATCCAAGGTTTCCTCTCACTCGATCCACTTTTTATTAAAAAAATCTTTATATTTGAGGTTCATAAGTAAACTTAACTCCTATGTAAACAATTGATCCCATAATGGTAAAGATGACGTAATGTTTAACATTTTAACTCCGTGAAAATAAAATAAAAATAAAAATAACGTAAATTTAATATTAATATTTATAATTATAATCAATAATGAAACAAACTTAGATCCATATTAACTCTGGATATACCAAGCTGCCACAGGGATCAAATTTCTTAACATGCAAACTTCAATGCAAGTTTAAGAGTGTATCTGTAATGGGGGATTGTTTTCAAAAATTTTTGTTTCTTGAAGTATCATTGATTTTTATATATAGTTGATATTGCAAGATATGATTTCAAAGTTCGTATGAGTCTAGGAGAAGACAATCATCAACATATTTCAATTGCTTCCTCAGATTTTTGTATCAAGTTAAGAGTGGTGTTAGAGTCATTTTGTTATGCAGACAAACTAAAATTGTCCTTTTTGTTGGATACTGAGATAGAAACTAAAAAACTTATGGCAAAACTAGCGAGGGACAAGCTAACCAAGCAGAAGGTTTGATGTTATCTCTTACCTTGTACAATACTTAACAAAGTGGCATACTGTGATTATCTAAGTGGGATTTCATTTACTGGTTAAGAATTGGAATAACATATGTTTGATGCAAACCAGTAGCCTAGGGATCTAGGCCTTTAATATTTTTAGGAGCTTCAACTTTTACCATGGTTTCCATTTTAGAGTTGTTTTAGTTTTTCTTGAACCAAATAATTTTGTATAGAATCTAAAAAATGTAGATTCTTGTGTGATATTCCAGCAAAAGTATCCCGATCTTAATGAGTGTTCTGTTTTGCAGAAGGCTGACACTTACACGGCTAAGAAATTGGATAGTGTGTGTCATTTTTTGTGTTATCAATATCATGGCTCTTTGCCATCTATTTTTGGTTGCAACTATGCATTTGTAAGTGCAGTTTACCATTTTAATTACATGGGCCATTCAGATGTGTTTATGATTTAGTGACCTAATAAGTTGGGAAGCTAATCAGGAGTTTCAAAGTAATATTTACCTTTGAACAAGTTGATGCTTTTTTCATGCAAACTCTAGGTTAATTAACATTCTATCTTGTCATTCATTTGTTGAACGGTAACATGGATACCATCACAAACCTGATTAAGGCAGTTTCCAAGTGGAGGTGTGGGGCAATTCCATTCACTGTATGTCACACTATCTTTCAGATTAGACACAATAATATTTCCCTTTATATAGATGGTTCTTTGTTAGCATAGTCCCGAAATGTGCTTCTCTCCTTTAAAATTTTCTATCAAGAACATATATTTTTTGTTATGTTGTTCAACTCCCTTAGTCTAATGCTTATTTTGGTGCCTATAGGCCATGATGACTCTTGACACGCGACCGAAAGACTGCAATGATGTTCTATCTGGAGAGCTTGCGATTCATTCAAAGAAGGTCAATCTTAAGGGGAAGCCAAATAGGTATGGTCACACTCTCTAGCCTTTTATCAGTTATTTTGTGAAAAATATATTTGATATTTCAGTACAGAACAATAAAAATGCAGATCAAGAATGATACATTATGAAGCCAAAAGACAATTGCAAACTAGGTTCACCCTCCCTACATAAGCAAGGAGAGCTAGCATGTCTAGTTTGTCTTTGATCTCAAGAGCATCTACAGTATCCCTAAATATGTAAATCATAGCAGAGATCTGCATAGCCAATTACAATCTATTAATTGAAACTTTTCCCAAATGGACTAGATTAGAAGGTTGTTCCACACCGTTGTTTCCATAAGAAGAAGATGTAGGTTGTTCCACACAGTTGTTTCCATAAGAAGAAGATGTTTTTTAGTCTAATCTGGTTCCACATGGTCTACGTTCCTAGAGATTACCCATTTTTCACCAAAAAGAACCTCTTTCTAATAAAGAGGAGCAACAAAGAGAAGATTGCACTCTGCAGCAAGCCATATCAAGAAGGCTTCGACAACATTGCAGTTCCACAGAACCTGCTTAACAATTTCAGGTTTTCGACAAACCATGCATCGCCCATTTGTAATGCTAGTACAATGAAGACTGTCATTACTACTAAACTGTTATGAAGGACTAGTTACCCAAGTATTATAGTCTTCAGAAGAGTTTATCACCAAATTATCCCTTTTATAATTTTATTATATGCCAGGTTTAATTTGATTAGCGAGTTGTATTTACCAGTAATTTCATTGGAGATGGTCCATTATTTATGATTCAATTATGGTCAAAAGGTAAGCCCGTAGGTTGTAGAATGGGATAAATGAAATTTGTTCCACCCTAATGTTTCTCTGCAATCACATTATTTTGATACTCTTCCTTACTCGTGTGAGGTTGCAACTTCCAGTCATGGTTTAGGAGATGCATACGAATTCTATGTGAATTTCTCATATTGTATTTTAAAATATTGAATAGCGAAGATTCTACATCTCGTGTTAGTGTTGAATTTTGAGTTCGAGAGACATTGACAATTCCCACTTTAATTTTATTATATTCAGTTGTGTTAGTGTGGCATTGTTGCATCCAATGAGAATGCTCAATCACACAATCTATTCAGTCTGGGCTTACTTGCAAGCTCGACATTCATGTTTCTTACCATTGTATGGAGCATATGATTAATAGCTGGAAGATGTGATCTGCAAGATGTTGGCAGCGTAAAAAATGAAATAACGATGAAACCTCTCACACTCACTAAAAAATTAAATATTTATGGTATTTTTTTCATTTTGAACCTTGATTATAGGTTGTTGATATTTTGATTGTATGGTTTTCATTAGTTTCTAAAGCTATAAGAGAGAATATCGTTAATCTAGAATGATATATCCATTTACCATAATCAACAAAAAACATACATAGGGGCCAATATTTCTTGGAGAGACAAAATTCTTATTGCTTAATTAAGGACTAATTCTTATTAGCTCCATTGTGAAACAAGGTGCTGGAAAAGGCCAAAATAAGTGTGGGAGGAAAGAGTATGTATTTTTTTCTCTGCCGGAAAAGTGGAAACAGAAAATCATTTCATTTTAGAATGTGAGGCCTCCAAACACAACAGGGAAAGTTATGTAGATATTTTGGCAGCTAGCTCTTGGGATAATCTATTCAGCAAAGGGTTTGTCGAGAAGCTGGGAGAGTTTATTGTGAAAATTCACAGGAAAAGTGTCAAATACAAGATCCCAATAAAGAAGAATTATGTCCCATAGGTTATCTTTAGCTTCGTGGACGTTAAAATAACTTCTTCTTCTTCTTCTTCTATGGCTTGGTCACATGAAGAAAAATTCCAAGTATTCTTCTTCTTTTATGGCTTGGTCACATGAAGAAAAAGGCCAAGTCCAAGGGGCTACCTTGGTCAAGGCCTAGGCACATATAGTCATATGGTGGGTTGAAGGTTGACACCATTTGAATCAACATCGATTCAATGAGAGCGCAAGTTGTCAAATGTCAGACTGTTATAGAAGAAAAATATGCTAGTTGTGAAGCATTAATAAAATGTCTACATCTACCTAAGAACGTCAATATGCAAGTCAATAATTAAATCTTTGGTTGCAAATATTTCCATCTATGTTCCTATAAATAAAGAGATTATACTATTTTACACAAAATTCTATAATTATTTAACAATCGTCATAATATCTAAGTTCAATAAAGTCTCACACAATCTTGAGTCAATCTTACTTGAGATCAAAGCAGTTGGAGAAAACACATAGCTTTAGCCATGAAATCTCTCTCTTCATCAAATGGCTATCAATATTGTGGAGCTATATATTTATTAATGCACTTGGGCAGTATATGCCACTCCTTGGATTTAACCAAATACAAAATTCAGTAGATAACATATACTGCCCCAGTGCATTAATAGAGTTATAGCTCCACAAATATTAATTGCCTCGTCAAACAATCTTAAAATATGAATATAGATCCATTTACATCATAAACAGTCCAGAAAGGAAATGAGAGTACGAAAACCAATATTTTTCCAATGCTATAGACTCATTAATACACCTTGAGTCTATAACACACCTTCTAAGGACCTTGGGACATCGACACTCTAACATCTATTCATTATATCTCGGATGAGATTTTACATGTCACTAGTTTGCATGGGAATGAATCAAGACATTTTATTTCCTCATGAATCTTCTTGTTTTCCTTTGCATCTTCATCGTTGGCCATCCATCACTAAACACACTCTCTATTCCCTTTAGTGAAGCATCTTGTTTATTTATATGTTTTAGTATTTATTTTTTCCTCTTCCTACAAGTACGACATGAGTTTCGACATCTACCGGTTTGCAGGCAACATTGAAGGTTTAATATTTAGAAAAGGTTTTAGTTTTGGTTCTTTATTTAGAGGTTACAAAAAAAGAAGAAGATATTTATTTCAAAATTCATGAGGCAAAGGGTTATTAATGTAATGAGATTAGGTTTCTATTAAATCACAATTTTAAATTTAATGGAAAGAAATTGAAAATTTGTGATTTAAGAACTATTTTATTAAACTCGACTCGATAGCTTGTTAATATCTTTTAAATATAACAAGCATAACTTTTAATGGGCCAATTAGATTGTGAAATGGTTTGTGGAAGAGAATAACATGCAACATAATTATGATAAAAGTAGATTTTTTCCATCCAACAATGACTGAAAGATGTTTATATTCCATAAATTTGTTACATAAAAATAATAAAGTCAAATTTAAAAATTTACAATCCTAAAATAATTATTTTTTTCTTATTATTTTTTTAAAATTTATAATAATAATATTTATTATTAAAATATTAAGAAATCTATGATGAGTAATTTTTATAGTAAAACAATTTCTTTTCTTTCATTCTCATACCTTAAAAAATTAAAAATATTATCACTATTAATATAGTAATTTTTTTTCAATTAAAAAATGTAGTATCTATTATAACTATTAATATGCTAATTTTTTAAAATTAAAAATTGTATTATCTTTCTAACAAGTAAATATAAGACAACTAACAAAATTGGATTAGTTAGTCCTAGGGGAAATCCAACCAAATATTATATCAAAAAAGAGCTAGCGTGAGATTACATGAAAAATAAGGAATTTGGATTGGTTGGTCCCTAGAGAATCCAACAAAAAACTAACTCAAAAGACAAGTTAACTTAAAATTGGCAATGCCAATAGATTTACTACTATCTTTTTCATTGAGCCTAGGAACAATCATTGGTTTTTCTAAAGTTTTTATTTTTTTATTTTTTCTTACGAATATCAATTCATTATGAGGAGTTGTTAGGTATAGGTGTAAAGGAGACAATCATACATTTCCTTAAGACAATTCCACTTCTGGAGGGGTTCGCAAGATTGGTTGCTTCCTTATCACTATCTAAATGATCTAGTTCATTGAAACATTTGTACCCTCTCATTGATGAAGCCAAGGTCGTGGTTGTGTATGTTTGCTGAAAATGCAACAAGAAATTCCTAATGTGATTTTTCCTTTGATTAAATTAGGAGGAAAATCGAAATTCCATGTCTGCAGACAAATTTTAAAAGTAAAATGATTTATTTTCACTTATTTAGATTAGTTAATTCGAGTTAGAGTAAGAACTTGCATTGTGTACGATGATTCCTAAAGTTTAGGAGCCTAGGTTGAGTTAATTTGAGTTGTAACAATTTAATTCAGTTAAATCCTAAATTTTAGGAGCCTAGCTTGAGTTAATTTGAGTTGTAACAATTTAATTTAGTTAAATTGAATTATGGTCAGTTAAATTTAATAGAACCAAAAAACTTCTATTAAAATATATCAATTATTATTTAGGAAACCAAATAACATTTTTTTCAATTTACCAACTCTATCGCCCTCTTTTTGCACCTTCTTTTATCAATTATTATTTAGAAAACCAAAGAACATTTTTTTCTATTTAACAACTCTATCGACCTCTTTTACACATTTTTGGGGCAATTGATAGTTTAAAACATATTACACTCCTTAAATATTTACAAACTCCAAATCATTAACATCAAATTGAAATGACATCGAAACATCAACCATGGGTTTTTGTATATGATTTTCTGCATGTTGTGAAATGCTTTATTGTGTAGACTAACACTTGGCTTTGTGTATTATATTATTTTCCCTAAGTTCACTAGGGATTTGTATATCATTTTTTGTAAGTTGTGAGAGGTGTAGTTTAAAAGTATGTTCGTTGAGAGTTGTGAGTGGTGGAGTAGTGTTTATATATGAAAGTTGTGTGAGTTGTGAGTTGAAGTAACGAAGTATGAAAGTTGTGTGAAGTGAGGGAGTGATTTGTGCCGGGGGGGGGGGGGGGGAGCGGGGTTGTTACATTTTTATGTTGTGTGGTTGTGATTTGAAGTGAGGGAGTGAGTTGTGGGTGGGGGGGTTACACTTTGATGTTGTGTGTATGTTGTGTGATTGTGAGTTGCAGTGAGGGAGTGAGTTGTGGGGGGGGTTACGTTTTTATGTTTTGTGTGTGTGTTTTTTTCCATTTTGTAATGTCCATGACAATACAACTAAAAAAAATAATTTACCTTTACAAGTCAGGAATGTTAATTTCTAAGATTCCAAGTCTTTACCTTGTATAGAAATGCCATTAATGAGTTTTTTCACCCTACATAAGTTATTACACCAATCTTTGAACATATAATTATATATTTCATTTCCATATCATATTTCAATTTCATTAGTCACATGCGATGTCCATTTATACGTGTCTCCAGCTCGTATTTACCCACACCATATAGATATATTAACTCTAATTAAATGATACATAACTATGGTTATACTTTGCTCTACGTCACGCATAAATGTTTTCAATAGTGACGAAACCATTTATCATTTAAGCGATAGTTTAGATATGTACCACAAATCCAATTCTTTAATTGCGGATTTAATTATTATGAATAATGCATGTGATAATCTCAAATGTGGAAAACGCTTGTTTTGTCATGCACCGTTGGATTCTAGGGGTCTTGGTCTACGACTGAGGGTTTTCGGGTCTTGGCTTAGGTTAATGACCCCTACCAAAACCCTAACCATTCTTTGATTCTTGAGCTGGCTTCGTGGTGTTGCATCTTTGAAACCATTCCGTAACCTCAAACTGTTCGGCTCTACAGGTCTTTTGCTCGGCGCTAGCGATTATGTTACCTCCACCGTGGTGATTTTTCGTCACAACCTACCATGTAGTTTATCTCAGGCTTACTGAAATTCTTCGCCTCTGTTTTGTGTGCTATAAAGTGTTTCCGCGTGGTCCTTTCGGACTTAAGCGGTTACTCTGTGACATTTTGGGACTCTACTCCTTGGATGAGTCTGACTCTATAGTCATGGCTTCAGAGGTTTTGTCCGGTTGCTCCTGTGACTGGAAATGTAGCTACCCACGTCTCTACTGATTGGTCACAACTACCTCAACCTCGACAGGTAATTTTACCCATTCCAGTTCTTCCTCCGATTTGCTCTCATAGTTTTCTTTTCCATTTTTCTCTAGTATTTTTGATGAGAAAGTCTATGCTCAATGTTTTTGGTGCAGGAGTTGTTGCTGCTGCCGCAAGCCAACTCGTTCAGGTATGTGAAACTCTTAAATCTATTATCCTTATCTCCATATCTTGTTTGGGCAGTTAGGGTTTTAACCTACTGATCATAGATGGTTGTTATGGCGCAGGTAACCCTTCGGTCTTAACATTGCAAGACACAAATGCGGGTACACTTTGATTTGGAGCTGCGAGGATTAAACTGACCCTCGGGTGACTTCTTTAACAGGTATTTTGAGTCTCGCAGGAGGTCTTACAAAGTTTCTGGCATTTAGATGTTCCACTTGGTTCCATGGCTATTTGAATTATAGAATTCTCTATAGCAATATTTTTTCGTTAATTTAATGAATCGCTATACTCTGGTTTACTTTGTATTCTCGAGTCTCCTTCATAGATATTGGTTGCATATTTGTATATTTTTTGAGACTTTGGTTTGTAATATTTAAGGGTTTCATGTCCAGTTTTTGAGTCGGTATTACCTATTTATGAGAAAGGGCGACATTAAACATTGTATAACATTACAGTGGATAGTTTGTTCTTGTATCTTTGACGATAACCCTTTAGTTTTCGTTTTAAGCTTCAGTCTTTCCCACAACATTGAAAAGCTATTTTGTTACAGTTCAAATATTTATATACATATGCATAATATACAGTACTATTTCCCTTTCTATTGAAGGAATATTTTCAAATGAATGGTCATGTAGAATGATTTACAATATCTTACTGTAACATAGTTCTAGCCCATTGTTTTACTTCAGTAATTTTTACAGGAGAAATCTTCTTTATAGATAAATGCATGTCACTCTATTTTTTTGAGTCTTTCAGAGTTTACACATTCTTTGATCTCTGTTTCTATTTCCTGTTCTTCTTTTATTTAAGTATGTTCGAACCATCTATAGTGTGGAGTTTTGCCCTCCTATCCACTTTCTGTGTATATACAATATTTCCGGTCAACGACCTACTCAGAGCCTGGGGTTTCGATCTTGGCCCTGAGTATATGATTTACAAAGTCCATACTTCTTGGTCAATACTTTCCGTTTGGTGTTTAACTTAGTTTTTCCCGTACTATTCTCTTGATTGTCAGACTATAATTTTGCAGTGTAAGCTTTCATTACACAACCTATACTTATAATTATGCATATTCTTGTTCTACCATAAATCTGAAGGAAATTACATAGAATACAGATTTTATTATTCCACCAAACTTCACAAAGTAAAATTCCTCATTTCATATTTTCCTGAAACAGTTACTACTAATTAACATAGTTATATCTACATAATACCATAATAAAGCAGTCTATCTAAATATTCCAGCATAGAAGAAATCTGTTCAAACATTTAAATTTACAACTCTTCTATTTTTCGGCAGTATGTGTACTTATCTTATTTCCAGACTCACTAATGATATCCACCCTACCATGAGAGAGGCGATAACGTCCACTTCTCCCCCTGTGCTCCACACCGAGCCTAGTAGGTTGACATAATTACTAGAAGATGCCTCAAGACCCTTGGTCTAGTACTTCTTCTTCTTTCAAGATTTGGGAATGCTTAGTGTCTTCCACTGGTCACTACCAACTCAGGAATTCTCCATTCTCTCCCTTCCTCTGTTCCAAAATAGAACTCCTCTTCCTCACTGGGATGTACCTTTATCCCCAGAGGAAAGGTAACTGTCTGTTAACCGTTTTCTGTTCTACTACTTCTCAGTTCTTGGAATACTTTTACCCTCAACCTTTTTCAGTTTTATGGAACCACTTTTCCATAACTAAAATTTATTTTCACAAAACATAATTAATTCAAGTTCCTCAAGTAATCTTTCTCAAAAGAAATAATTGTTTTAGTTTCTTTAAAAATGAAGTGACATAACAACTAGTTAGCATTTAAGCCAACTTTCACACGTTTTTAGTTTTTTAATTTTTTAATTAATTGGTTTTATGTTTGGGTTTTTAATTAATTGGGATACAATTTAGTTTAATTTTATATATATTTTCAATGAGATTGGAATTTCACATAAATATAATTTTTTTTTTTTAATATGATTTTTTTGGTTATTTTTTAATTTTTTTTTAAATATGAATTTTTGGGGTTTTTTTTTTTTTAAGGTTGTTTTTAAAATTAATTTTATATGTTCATATTTGGTTCTTTTTAAAAATTAATTTTATTTCTTCGTATTTGTTTTTTTTTTTTTAATTAATTTTATATGTTGGTATTTGTTTTAATTAATTTTATATGTGAGTATTTGTGATTTTTTTTTATTTTTTATTTTTATAAAGTTAATTTTATATGTTCGTATATGATTTTTTTTAAAATTAATTTTTTATGTTCATATTTTTTCTTAAATTAATTTTATATGTTCATATTTTGTTTTTTTGGGTTTTATTTTATTTTATTTTTAATATGAATACTTATTAGCCTCTTTCATAATCCAATTATAAATCCAAAATACATAAATTAAATAATGTAAAGTTAGGATAAATATATTTATTAAATTAGAATATTTAATAAATATTAGAGACACTTAGAAATATAGTATTGTTAGAAAAGATAGGTCTCTAGAATAGAGTCGTATCTTAGGCTCTAAAATAGGAATAAAGTTAGTATATTGGATAGAAGATCATTTATTGTAAATGGACACTTGTTGCTTTACCAAGTGGTCCATAACTAAATTAAGTTAGGACATAGAGCTTATAAATAGTTTAGTTTCCTAATTTCATTGTAGTGAGAGTTTACGTTTGTAAACTCCTGCAATTTGTTATGTAATTTTTTTTCATGATCAATAAAGGTATGTGTCTGAGAACACTTCTAAATCTACATGTGGTATTGGAGCCGTAGAGTAGCCAAATCAAGTTTTATCATAGCGAAAAGACCAAACTGAAGATACGCTCTGCGCTGGGAAAAAGTATGGTTATGGCCATTAGCCGGAGCCACAGGCTGACGTAAGTACGTTACCTAGCTATGTGATTGAAGGAATGCAGTGGAGATATAGCTGGAGTCACCAACAAACATATATCTGTGATCATCGACGATGAAAGAAACTGCAGCCACCAATTGAAAAAGACCGTGAGACTCTGCAACAGGAAAAGCAGATGCATTGAAAGGTATGTGTGAAGTCTACATTTGAGATTATTGGATCGTAACCTGTAGAATTTGGCACGGTGAGATTTATCAGAGCCGAGCATGAGCTTAAGGCTTTAGGAGTGGAATATTTTCTGTGTGTTTTGTGCACAACTTGAGTGGAAGTAATTTTGGCGTAGCGTTTTGGGGTTGTTGTTGTTTGAGCTGATCTAGAATGCTGCTGAAGGTTTTAACGATTTCGCCAGCCATGGTAGATGATATTGTATGATAACAGATCTTGGTATTCTATGGCGGCATCGACATGGCTGGTGACTTGTTGTGATGTGTCGCAATGTGTTGAATACCTTCTTGTTTTATTGAAATTCGATTGGATGTACTGGTATAGACCTGGATTGGAAACTTTCTAGATCTAATATTATTTTCATTTATGGTTTATATTGCCATAAAATCCCTCATCTCTCAGCAAACAATTGGTTGCTTGGATTTCATCTATATATATATATATATATATTTTGTGGGCACAATGCCAATGGATGCTTTTACTTCTATAGTACCAATATGTAGATCTTTGAATTTCTAATCAATGGTAAGCGTTCTAATCAGTCAATGTTCAAAGCATCTTCACTCTGAACGCAACCACCATTGGATGGATTTCAAAAAATTTTTAGGAGTGGAATTTATTGAGCAAATCAATATTGGAAGGGTGAGTCACTTGAAGTAGCATTCATTGAATTTTTCGCCTCATATCAAATGTTACCCTCTAAGCTCCTCAGTCTTCTTCAGTCTTGATTTGGTTTATGGAAAGCTTAAATTTGATAAATGCCTTACTTCAAAGGAAACACTTTGATGAGCTCGTTGCCAATGTGGTGCACATAGCTACATGTCGGAAGAGAATTATGAGAGCACTAGAACCATCGGAAAACGGTTGGCGAGTATTGATACGTAGAACTTTGAGACTGATAGGCATCCGCTGAGGGAGTTCTTCACTGTCCTTGATGCCTTGCAGTGTTTAAGTGGTACAGTTCCGTTTGAAGAAATTCTTTATCAAAAGACTGCAATCGAGAAGCCCTTTGTTGATGTCCTTCAAAGCATGGAGTTGTTGTATTGAAACGTAGAACCTGATTCCTTGTCAAGAGAGAGCTACATCTCGCATCCATTGTCAAGTATTTTAGCGTGATCGGTAGCCCATGTGATATCAAAGTCATTGTAGAAATTAGCTGCAACGAGTATTGCTTCAAATAAGAGCACAACAACCATTGCATGAGGAAGCGGGGTGAAATTTTTGGCCATAAAAAATTATTGAATCAATTATTTGAATATATAAATGTGCAGAGAAAAATAGTAACAGCACATAAGAGAAGATGTGACTGTACTGTCAAAGAGGCAGATGAATTAAGGCTGGAATTTCTGGTATGATTTATAGAAAATGGTTTTGTGGGAGAAAGACGTTCATGAACAGAAGAAAACGCATATCTGGAACTTCATCAACAGTACAGTTTCGTCATTACGACATTTCAAACGTCTGAATCCTACATTAGCACTATTGATTCCTGGACTTGGCACTGCAACTTCCCATTGCAGTCACCGATGGTGCAACTACCCACTCCCGATTTATAAAATTTGCAGTCCTTTCATCCCCAGATCCTCCTGTTCTGCTTTGTGCAGCATTTTTTAACTAATCTTCTTTGTGTAGATCGATGTGTTTGCCTTTCTTACATGCAAAGTAAATAGTGGAGATTTAATCCACGATATGCTGGAGCTGTGAGCCTATCTGCGTACGAATTGGTTGCTTTTGGTCGATTTGGGTTCAAGTTCGAGACTTTATCACTATGTGCAAAGAGATATGGAATATTAAAGTTGCTGTGGTAATCATAAATCGTGGGTGGCTGCCCGGACATTGTGAATCCCATCTGCTTGACGAGGAGCAAGTCTATAAGTTGACACAAGCAGATTGAGTGATTGAATATATAAATTGGTGCAGGAGCATATTATTACGTGAAGAAGGGTGAGTAGATAAACGTTGATCGATCTTCCTCTGACTTCCATTGCATCGTGGTAAATCGCATTGTTGAAGATCGCTTGTTGAAAGACTGAGTTTTCAGAAAGACCAAATTCAAGAGGCTGCAATTCCACTTCTAGGAGGGTTGAATCTCTGCCAGTAAATCGAAAGCATCAACCTGAAGGTGAACAAATTGCTAAACCTTGCCCCGTAGTAGTAATTCCCTAACTATTGAAAAGAACATATATCCTACTATCAAATTTAACCCTACTTCGAGAAATTAAAGTTGTTCATGCTTAATTGATTGAATTCTATGAAGATTCCCGGAAATAACATTTTCTCAATTATCAAAGGCAAAGTGATTATGCTGAGGATCGAATTGCACTTCTTGAATATGTATAATTTTTGTGAAATTTGTATTTGCAGTTAGAAAGTTTTACTTTGGAGTGATAATTTTTAATTGTAACTTTTTATGGAGAAATAAGGTGAGAAGAGAAGTTTGGAGAAGCATATTTTGTATTATTTTGGAGTAATAAGGGTGATGTTTTGAAATCTTTGGAGAGATAAGTGTGCTTCTTTTAAGTGGAGTAATAAGTTGTAGTTTGGAGAAATAAGGTGTGAACGATCAGTGCACACGGTTTTTGAAGACATTTGTTTCCAAAATTTGCGAGCGTGAAATTCTCATTGTTTGAGAAAGCTTCAATACCAATATTGTAAAAGATGAAAGGTTGATGATCTCAATACTCAATAAAGACATATTATTTGTGGTGTTCAAGTGTCCTAGATCCTCCCGAAATTGAATAAGGGGATCATAGGTACACCATGTGTGTTTGTTGATGGCGCGTATTTTTATGGCTTCATGATTTTTCTTGTGATTTGTGTCTATTTTTGACACATAAATGATCTCATTTAATGCACACATAAAATTCAATGCAAGCAAGCACAACACATGTAACGAAGTAGCTGCAAGGAAGGATAATTAAGCTCAACACATGCATTTGCTTCACTACAACAAATAATCAAAGTTTTCAACATTGGCATTCTACTTCAACAAGCAAATTCACTCAATACAATCAAGTTCATGAATCTGGACACTCCAGCGTTTCAAAGCAAAGTATTCATCAACGTTCTTGCAAATACATTTAAGAACTTGTAATCAAATTCATTAAGTGAATAATTAACAATTCATTGTTAAAGAGTTTTTTAAGAGGACAAGTGAATTCATTGTTTTAAAGTGAATCGCTAAAATCACTGTAAGCTTTCTTGGGTGCATTTTCGACCGTGTTCGACACCCTTTCTTTCAAGCAAAATCAAGTGAGTGCATGAGTTTTTAACTCTAAAGCAAACAAGCAACAAGTTCACATCTCCTGCAAGTGAGCGTGAGTATTCATTTAAGAAATTTGTGTCAAGACAGTACAAATTTCAAACTTTCAAGTGAGCCAGAGTGAAGTTCATCAAAGCAAACAAACAAGTTCAAGCAAATTGATATCGACATCAAGCGAGCGTGGCTATTCATTCAAGTGAGCGTGAAGTAATCAAGTAAGTCAAGTGAGCGTTCAAGCAAACGCGATCGTCATCAAGCGAGTGTGAATTCTAGAATTTAAGCAGGAAAGTTCTACAATTCTAGAAAGTGTTCCAAGCAAGCACAATAAGCAAAAAATCAAGCGAGCATGCCATTCAAGTCACATAGCAAGTGAGCTTGTCCTTAAAGTGCCAAAATCAAGTGAAACAGTTCAAAGAACGACATCTACAACAAGAGAGCCTGATTTCAAGAGCGCAAGTTAAAATGGTGCAACATATTCAGTTGTTAAACATTCTTCATAGTTTGATCATCTCCAGTGATGAAGACATGGTGCACATAAGCAAAGAAGCTCTTGCTGATCTTTCATGGCATCTACAACAAACACATGAAACCGTTGAGTTTCTTCAATTCGAGTCGCAACTTCAACGGAATGAATTGCAAGAAAAGAGTGATACTTTCAAGTCTTTGAACCATCCAGATGATGAGTCATTCATCCAAATAGCTTCAAGTGTCGAAGTTGTTCCAGTTCCAATTTCTTCCAAGCCCATCATCAAACCATCGGAAGAAATTCACAATAAAAAGAATCGACAAGGCTTAGGATATGTCAACAATGACACCAACCTGCATATCCCAGATTATTCCAAGCCAATTAAGTTCATCAGTGCATGATTTCTTGCACAACTCACCTTAGCAAGTTCTGAGAAAGTTGCAGACAACCACCAATGCACGCAACCCAAAGTTGCAGACAAACAGAATTGCATGCAACCTGAAGTTGAAGTCCAACCGAGATGTTCTCCTTGTCAAAGAACCGGTCATATGAAAGATCAGTGTTTTGATCTCCATCATTGTCGCCATTGTGGCAAACCAAATCATTCATCAGAAAGATGTCGCAACCAACAAAAATCAGCCAGATTGAAGATACATTATGAATGGATCGACCCTTGGAAATGGTCATCCATAGTCAAAAGATTGTCTCAGTTCTACAACCGAATACAATCACACATAGTGCAGCTAACAGTGAAAAGATGATAGTACTCTCATGCAATTGAACGGGGGAGTACATCAGTGTAAAACTCCTACACCTGAAGGGGGGGAGTTCAGGAAACTTTCCAGAGAAGTGTCTCTCCTTTCAACTGACAAAGGGGGGAAATGTTAATGAAATTGATGGTGGTTGTCAGACTGAAAGTCTTGACAAAACCAACAAAAGCAGCTAGTGGGCATCTTCAACAGCCAGTGGACATCAACAAATTTTCCAGTGGGAAGTCGACAACAAAGAAGCAGTGAGCAGTTTTCAACACAGCAAAAGCAATAGGGATTTTTTTTTTGACATCATCAGCCAGTGGGCAAAGCCAGTGGGCATTCAATAAATTTTGTCAGTGGACAAAGGATGCTGATTTCACGCAAAGGATAGATGGATCCTTTTGCAACTTGGCAAGTGATGGAGTTGTCAAGCAACATTCAGAGATGAATTCGACATACAACTGACTCATGGTCTCTTCAGATTGAAGATTTTTTTTCAGCATCAACTTGAGAACTTGGATGATGGTTCCTCGTTCTTATTTTGGATTTATCTTTGAAGGGGGGAATGTTAGCCTATTTCATAATCCAATTATAAATCCAAAATACATAAATTAAATAATGTAAAGTTAGGATAAATATATTTATTAAATTAGAATATTTAATAAATATTAGAGACACTTAGAAATAGATTATTGTTAGAAAAGATAGGTCTCTAGAATAGAGTCGTATCTTAGGCTCTAAAATAGGAATAAAGTTAATATATTGGATAGAAGATCATTTATTGTAAATGGACACTTGTTGGTTTACCAAGTGGTCCATAACTAAATTAAGTTAGTACATAGAGCTTATAAATAGGTTAGTTTCCTAATTTCATTGTAGCGAGAGTTTACGTTTGTAAACTCCTGCAATTTGTTATGTAATTTTTTTTCATGATCAATAAAGGTATGTGTCTGAGAACACTTCTGAATCTGCAATATTTTGGTTTTTTTTCGTTTTTGTTTTTTTGTTTTTTTTTTTTAAATTAATTTTATATGTTCGTTTTTGTTTTTGTTTTTGTTTTTTTTATTTTTTTTTTTTATTTTTAATTTTATTTAATTTTATTTTATTTAATGTTCATATTTTTTTAAAATTAATTTTATATGCTCATACTTAGGGCCCTTTTTTTATTTTTATTTTTATATGTTTTTAATTTTCTTTTTCTAAATTAATTTTATATGTTAGTATTTGTTTTTTAATTAATTTTATATGTTTTTTTTTGTTTTTTTTTTTTTTTTTTTTTTTTAAAATTAATTTTATATGTTCGTTTATATATATATATATATATATATATATATGTTCATATTTGGTTATTTTTTATTAATTTTATATATTTCATATCAATATGATTTTTTTTTAATTAATTTTAAATGTTTTTTTTTTTTAATTAATTAAATATGTTCACATTTGTTTTTTGTTTAAATGCTTTTTAATGAATTTCAAGAAAAAAATTTCTTGAAAAATTTCAATGAATTTCAAAATATTATTTCACATCAATATGAATTTCAGATTGCATTGGAAATTTTAAGAAAAATTTCAATGAAATTTCAAGAAATTGTTCATATATAATTATTTTTTATATGAATTTCAAAATATTATTTTTTAATTATTTTTTAAATGAATTTCAAAATATTATTTCACATCAATAAGAATTTCAGATTGGATTGGAAATTTCAATAAATTTTTCAATGAAATTTCAAGAAATTGTTCATATATAATTATTTTTAAAAATGAACTTCAAAATATTATTTCACATCAATATAAATGTATAATTATTTTTAAAATGAATTTCAAAATATTATATCACATGAGATTTGAAATTTCTTCATATATAATTATTTTTTCAAAATTTCAGAATATTATTTCACATTAGTCTCAATATAAAGAATATTGAGACATATATAATTATTTTTTCAAAATTTCAAAATATTATTTAACATCATTGTCAATATGAATATGAGACGTATATAATCATTTTTCAAAATTTCAAAATATTATTTCAGATCAATATGAAAAGGAAACTTTCAATGAAATTTCATATATGATCATTTTTTAAATGAATTTCAAAATATTATTCCACATCAATATAAATATGAGATTGGAAATTTCAAGAAAATCGATGATGGAAATTTCAAGAAAATTTTCGATAAAATTTCATGTATAATTAATTTTTCAAAATTTCAAAATATTATTTCACATCAATATGAATATGAGATTGGAAATTTAAAGAAAAATTATAAATTTTAAGAAAATTTTCAATGAAATTTCATATATAATTATTTTTTCAAAATTTCAAAATATTATTAAACAAGAAAAATTTCAATGAAATTTCATATATAGTTATTGTTTAAATAAATTTCAAAATATTATATCACCTCAATATGATTGAAATTTCATATATAATTATTTTTTAAATAAATTTCAAAATATTATTTCACATCAATATTGAATTGAAAATTTCAAGAAAAAAATAAATTTCAATGAATATCATATACAATATATTTCAATGAATTTCATATATAACTATTTCTTAAACGAATTTCATGAAACTTTCAAAAACAATATTTTGAAATGAATTTCATGAAATTTTTTGAAATGAATTTCAAGAAAAAATTCAATTAATTTCAAGAAATTTTCAGAAATAATATTTTGAAATGAATTTGAGAAACAATATTTTGAAAATTTTAATTTCAAGAAAAAAGTGAATTCCAATGAATTCCATATACAATTATTTTTTAAATGAATTTCAAGAAACTTCCAGAAACAATATTTTAAAAAATTTGAATTTTAGAAACGATATTTTGAAAAGTTTGAATTTTAGAAACAATATTTTGAAAAAATTGAATTTGAAGAAAAATTGAATTTCAATAAAAATTTCAATGAATTTCATATATAATTATTTTTTAAATGAATTTCAAGAAACAAACAATATTTTGAAATTAATTTCAAGAAAAATGTCAATGAATTTCATATATATTCTAAATAATGAATTTCAAGAAAAATTTCAATAAACTTTCATATATATTATAAATAAAGAATTTCAAGAAAATTTCAGAAACAATACTTTGAAATGAATTTCAAGAAAAAATTCAATGAATTTCAAATATAATTATTTTAAAAATGGATTTCAAGAAACTTTAAGAAATAATGTTTTGAAATTCTGGATTTCAAGAAACTTTCATATATATTCTAATTTCAAGAAAAATTTCAATGAATTTCATATATAATTATTTTTTAAATGAATTTGAATAAAAATTTCATAGAATTTCATATAGAATTATTTTTTAAATGAATTTCAAAAAAAAAAATCAAGAAACTTTCATATATATTCTAAATAATGAATATCAAAAAAATTTCATATATATTTTAAATAATGAAAACAATATTTTGAAATAAATTTCAAGAAACTTTCATATATATATTCTAAATAATGAATTTCAAGAAACTTTAGTAAAAAATATGTTGAAATGAATTTCCAGGAAAATTTCAATGAATTTCATATATAATTATTTTTTGAAATGAATTTCAAGAAATTTTCATATATATTTTACATAATGAATTTCAAGAAACTTTCATATATATTCAACATAATGAATTTCAAGAATTTTTTTAAGAAACTTTCATAAACAATATTTTGAAATGAATTTCATATATAATTAATTTTTAGATGAATTTCAAGAAAGTTTTATAAACAATATTTTGAAATGAATTTCAAGTAAAAATTCAATGAATTTCATATATAATTATTTTTTAAATGAATTTCAAGAAAATTTCAATGAATTTCAAAAAACTTTCAGAAATAATATTTTGAAATGAATTTCAGAAACAATATTTTGAAAATTTTGAATTTCAGTGAATTTCATATATAATTATTTTTTGAAATGAATTTCAAGAAACTTTAATATATATTCTACATAATGAATTTCAATTTTTTTTAAAAGAAAATTTCATAAACAATATTTTGAAATGAATTTAATACATAATTATTTTTAAAATGAATTTCAAGAAATTTTCATAAATAATATTTTGAAATAAATTTCAAGAAAAAATTCAATGAATTTCATATATAATTATTTTTTAAATGAATTTCAAGAAACATTTCAATGAATTTCAAGAAACTTTCAGAAATAATATTTTGAAATGAATTTCAGAAACAATATTTTGAAAATTTTGAATTTCAAGAAAAAATTGAATTTCAATAAATTTCATATATAATTATTTTTTGAAATGAATTTCAAGAAACTTTCATATATATTCTACTTAATGAATTTCAAAGAAAGCTAGAAGAAACTTTCATAAACAATATTTTGAAATGAATTTCATATATAACTATTTTTAAAATGAATTTCAAGAAACTTTCAGAAATAATAATTTGAAATGAATTTCAAAAAAATTATTTTGAAAATTTTGAATTTCAAGAAAAAATTGAATTTCATGAATTTCATATATAATTATTTTTTGAAATGAATTTCAAGAAAATTTCATATATATTCTACATAATGATTTTCAAGAAACTTTCATATACAATATTTTGAAATGAATTTTATATATAATTATTTTTTAAATGAATTTCAAGAAACTTTCATAAACAATATTTTGAAATGAATTTCAAGAAAAGTTTCAATGAATTTCATAGATAATTAATTTGTTAAATGAATTTCAATAAAAATTTCAATGAATTTCATAAATAATTATTTTTTAAATGAATCTCAAGAAACTTTCATATATATTCTAATTAATGAATTTCAAGAAAATTTCATATATATTTTAAAGAATGAAAACGATATTTTGAAATGAATTTCAAGAAACTTTCATGTATATTCTAAATAATGAATTTCAAGAAATATTTTAAGAAACTTTAATAAGCAATATTTTAAAATGAATTTCAAGGAGAATTTCAATGAATTTCATATATAATTATTTTTCGAAATAAATTTCAAGAAGCTTTCATATATATTTTACATAATTAATTTCAAATAATGAATTTCAAGAAACTTTCATAAACAATATTTTGAAATGAATTTCTTATACAATTATTTTTTAAATGAATTTCAAGAAACTCTCATAAACAATATTTTGAAATGAATTTCAAGACAAATTTCAATAAACATTAAGATATATTTTAAATAAACAATATTTTGAATTTAATCCCATATATATTCTAAATAATGAATTTCTAGAAAAATTTCAATAAACTTTCATATATATTCTAAATAAATAATGAATTTCAAGAAAAAATCATATATATTCTAAATAATGAATTTCAAGAAACTTTCATATATATTCTAAATAATGAATTTCAATATGAATTTTTAAAATGAATTTCAAGAAAAAATTCAAAAAACTTTTAGATACAAAAATTTCAAGAAACTTTCAAAAACAAAAATTTCAAGAAATTTTCATATATATTCTAAATAATCAATTTCAATATGAATTTTTAAAATAATTTTTAAGAAAAATTTCAAGAAACATATGAATTAATTTTTTAAATGAATTTCAAAATTGTAAATAATGAATTTAAATATGAATGTTTTAAAACAATTCAAGAAAAATAAGAATTATTTTTTAAATGAATTTCAATTTTTTTTTAAGAAATTTTGGGAAACAAAAAATTCAAGAAACTTTCATATATATTTTAAATAATGTTTTTCAATCTGAAATTTTTAAATGGATTTCAAGAAAAATATGAATTATATTTTAAATTAATTTCAAGAAACTTTCATATATATTTTAAATAATGAATTTCAATATGAATTTCAAGAAAAATTGTTATATATATATATATATATATATATATATATATATATATATTCTAAAAAATGAATTTCAATACGAATTTTTAAAATAAATTTCAAGAAAAATTTCAGGAAACATATGAGTTATTTTTTAAATTAATTTCAAGATTATAAATGAAGAATTTCAATTTGAATTTTTAAAATATGAATTATTTTTTAAGTGAATTTCAAGAAACTTTCATATACATATATGAGTTTTTTAAATGAATTTCAAGAAAATATATTTAATATATATTCTAAATAACTAATTTGAATATGAATTTTTGACTGAATTTTAAGAAAAAATTCAAGAAATATATGAATTATTTTTTTAATGAATTTAAAGAAAATTTTCAAGAAACTTTCAAAAACACTATTTTGAAATTTATTTCCAGAAAATTTCAATGAATTTCAAATATGAATTTTTTAAATGAATTTCAAGAAACATATGAATTATTTTTTAAATGAATTTCAAGAAAAATTTAAAGAAACTTTCAAAAACAATATTTTGAAATTCATTTCACGAAAAATTTCAATAAATTTCATATATATTCTAAATAATGAATTTCAATAAAAAGAATTTCATATATATTCTAAATAATGAATTTCAATAAAAAATTATGAAAACTTTCATATATATTCTAAATAATGAATTTCGAAAAAATTTCGAAGAACTTTAATATATAATCTAAATAATTAATTTATAGAAAAATTTCAAAAAACTTTCACATATTTTAACTTTTCATATATATTCTAAATAACGAATTTCAATAAGAAATTTTTAAATGAATTTCAAGAAACATATGAATTATTTTTTAAATGATTTTGAAGAAAAATTTAAAGAAACTTTCATATATATTTTAAATAATGAATTTAAAAAAGTTTTTCAAGAAACTTTCATATATATTCTAAATAATTAATTTTTTGAAAAATTTCAAGAAACTTTCATATATATTTTAAATAATGAATTTCAAGAAAATTTAATATATATTCTAAATAATAAATTTCAATATGAATTTTTTAAATGAATTTCAAGAATTTTTTTAAGAAACATATGAATTATCTTGTGACAGCTGCATTTAGTGTTAACTAGTTAAATGGCATTTTATTATTATTATTTTTTAAGAAAAGACTGAGACACTTAATGTTTTTTATGAAAGTTTATTTTTCTTTATTGTTAATTGTGAAAAAAATAAAATATGTTATGGAAAATGGTTCCATAAAAAGTATAAAGGCTCATGGTAAATGTTTTCCAATAAATGAAAGGTGGTTGGACAGTTTGAACAGTTACCTGCTCCTCTGGGGATAAGAGACTCATCCTAGTGAGGAAAGGGGGTTCTGTTCATGGGCTAAGGGAGGAGTGGAGATTTTCCTGAGCTGTTAGAGACCAGTGGAAATCACTCAGTAAGTCCTGAAGTTTTCTGGCACTGACTGGACTTAGAGTCCTAAGGTCACAACAGAAAAAACTACTGTCAACCTGTACCTCTTAAGGAGTGGAGTACGGGAGCAAGAGGAGGACGTCTTTGCCTCTCTTGAAGGCTGGGTGGACACCAAAGGCTGATTTCACTTTCAGATAAGTGAATGTTTTAAATTTGAAAATGTTTAGACATGAATGTTGATTTTAGGTTATTTGTACACAGGAATATGTCTTTCGTTTTAGGAAATATTATTTTCTTTTTTAAACAGTATACAAAGGAAAGAAGAATGAGTTTCAGATTTATGAACATCTTAACAATTATTTGGGAAATCTGGACTATTATGTTAAGTAATCCTGTAGAATATTCTTGTGGATTTTTAAATAAAGAAAATTAATGAATCTTGCTGGTATTGGTTAAAGAATACAATTGTCGAGCATTAAAGAATAAGAACTCTGCCATACCCTGTATTACACTTCAGTAAAAAGTAATTATAACCAGAGATTCTTTTATTTCTGTCGAGTACATTTGAAAAGAAAACATAGATCAAGAAGTATACCGATATAACAATTCGTATAAGAATTAATGTGCAAAGAAAAATAGAAGTAGAACGAAGATAGGCTTCTAAAGCTATGTCGGGGAAAACTGTTGATTCTGGGTACAGGGGGTAGACCCAACCCATAACTCATCGTCACCCCTAAACTACTGCTCACGGACAAGAAATGATGGTATGGTCATCTTATAAACTTGAGAATTAAAGAATGAATTAGACAGTACACTAATACATGACATATTCACAATAGTCAAGTGTAAACTTATTAAGCAGAAAAATAATAACACTGTCAGATTGGCAGACCAATGTATCTATTTCAAAAAATAGAGAATTTCTATTTCTAAAGATATGAACAAACAGAAAATGGAAAACCATTACGCACATTTTTGGAAGAAATTATAAGTAAATAAGCTTACAAAGTTTATGCCAGAAGAAGAGTATTACTTCACAAATTAGGCTTAAGTCAAATGCTAACAAAAAGAAGGATATGAGTTCTTGTAAATGTATACATGAGAAAAATAAGAACAGGAAGCTTGAAAGGCTTTAGAACAGTTCCATCATTATCTATAAACATGGAACTTCATAAAATGCTAAACTTACAATAGCACTGTAGTAATTGTTTATATCAATGTTTAAACAATACATATCAAAACCCAAAAATTACAAGAGTATATATATATATATATAATGCACGTCAAAAATTCCATTTTCAACAAGATAACAGTAAGAGGCTTGCTAGCCTTAGAGATTTAATGGAGCCAAACATAAGAAGTTTCGACCCCAAATTATTGCGTAGAGCTAGTCTAGCTGCTACCCATGGGTTCGCAGTATGAAATACCTGAAAATAAAATGAGCGTAAGTGGGTATTCACAACCATAGATGAGATTGAAGGAACTTTAAAGGAGCCGAAAAAGGTTACTAGCAAGCAAAACAACCTTGTATCTTTTAAATTAAGAAAAAAACTAGGAATTACAAATAAAAACAAGATGTACAGTGGATAGATTTAATGGGAAGAACTGGCGAAGGAATAAGTAAGAGTATACCTGTAATAAGAAAATACGGCCACCGGTTAACTGGTTGTGGAAGCGAACCAGAGATTACCCATTAGTTTCCTTAAGAGTGTATTAAAGAGAAATAACCTAAACACAATAACAAAAGAGTAGACCAAAACTGGGGAACGAATATACCTGGAGAAGGCCTTCTTTGTGAATGAAAATGCTAGCCATAACTCAGAATCTTGGCACGAAGCTGTGGAAAATAAATAAGTATTTTAAACCAAGACTGTAAAATAAATTCTGCCGCAAAAGAAAACCATAAACCCTTGCACAGTTCAAGGATTATTATAACCACTGAAGCAAATGGGAATGTCATTTTGGGTTACCTGAAGACGCAAAGGCAATACATGTTAATGCCCGGACTGGAACACCTGTGAGAGTAGAGTTCCCGGATGCGGAAGTTTGCAGAGCTCTCGGCAAGCACGGAGGCGGAGAAATGAAATCCAAATTCCGTTAGCGCGAAGGGGTAATACCCTAAGCGGTTTCAAAGTCATCTTCACCATTGATGTTAGGGTTTCCAAACGAAGGGCAAGGATCAAAACAGGTGTAGCACAAAGCCCAAACAAATATTTACCGTAGCCAGACTTAATGATATGCCGTATTAAACATAGATTAAAACAATCAATGCAGACAGGTTGTAGCATAAAGATTTGTGCGTGGTCAAACGTCAGATCATGGGCATCGCTAGGGTCGAGGACATTTATTCACTTCATCTAAACCACAATAAAACAACTGTGTTATGAGCTGGCGCTTCGGCATAACAAACCCACTTAAATATTTATGTGGAAATTAATTCAATTTTGTGTGACATAGTTACAATGTTATAGGTGGAGTAAGTAATTTAATTTATTTTTTATGATGGGTGTTACATATTTTTTAAATTAATTCCAAGAAAAATTTCAAGAAACATATGAATTATTTTTTAAATGAATTTTAAGAAAATTTCAAAACCAATATTCTGAAATTCATTTCAAGAAAAAATTCAATGGATTTCATATATATATTCTAAATAATGAATTTCAATAAAAATTTCAAGAAACTTTCATATATATTCTAAATAATGAATTTCAAGAAACTTTCATATATATTCTAAATAATAAATTTCAATATGGATTTTTAAATTAATTTCAAGAAATATTACAAGAAAATTTCATATATATTCTAAATAATGAATTTCAATATGAATTTTTTAAATGAATTTCATGAAAAATATGAATGATTTTTTAATTGAATTTCAAGAAACACTTCAAGAAACTTTCATATATATTCTAAATAATGAATTTCAATATGAATTTTTAAATAAATTTCAAGAAACTTTAAGAAACAAAAATTTCAAAAAACTTTCATATATATTCTAAAAATGAATTTTAAAAATGAATTTCAAGAAAACTTCTTTCATATATATTCAAAATAATGAATTTAAATATGAAATTTTAAAATGAATTTGGAGATTATAAATAATGAATTTCAATATGATTTTTTAAAATGAATTTCAAGAAACTTTCAGAAACAAAAAAAAATTCAAGAAACTTTCATATATATTCTAACTAATGAATTTTAATATGAATTTTTTAAATTAATTTCAAAAAAATAAAATATTTCAACGTGAATTTTTTAAATGAATTTCAAAAACAAAAATATTTCAATATGAGTTTTATAAATGAATTTCAAAAAAAAATCTTGCATATATATTCTAAATAATGAATTTCAATATGAATGTGAATTTTTAGATGGATTTCAAAAAGAAATTCAAGAAAAATATGAATTATTTTTTAAATGAATTTCAAGAAACATCAAAAACAATATGTTGAAATTGATTTCAAGAAAAATTTCAATGAATTTCAAATATGAATTTTTTAAATGAATTTCAAGAAAATCCTCAAGAAACTAATGAATTATTTTTAAAATTAATCTCAAGAAAAATTTCAAGAAACTTTCAGAAATAATATTTTGAAATTCATTTCGATAAAAAATTCAATGAATTTCATATATATTCTAAATAATGAGTTTCGATAAAAATTTCAAGAAAAATTTCAAATATATTCTAAATAATGAATTTCAAGAACAAGAAACTTTCATATATATTCTAAATAATAAATTTCAATATGAATTTTTTAAATTAATTTCAAGAAAATTTTCAAGAAACATATGAATTATTTTTTAAATGAATTTCAAGAAACTTTTAGAAACAATATTTTGAAATTCATTTCAAGAAAAAATTCTATAGTTTCATATATATTCTAAATACTGAATTTCAATATAATTTTCGTGAAACTTTCATATATATTTTAAATAATGAATTTCAATAAAAATTTCATATATATTCTAAATAATGAATTTTTAGAAAATTTTCAAGAAATAATATTTTGAAATGAATTTCATATATATTCTAAATAATGAATTTCAAGAAAAAATTCAATAAACATTCATATATATTCTAAATAAATAATATTTTGATTTGAATTTCAAGAAAAATTTCGATGAATTTCATTTATATTCTAAATAATGAATTTCAAGAAAATTTTCAATAAACTTTAATATATATTCTAAATAAATAATGAATTTCAAGAAAAATGTCAAGAAACTTTCATATATATTATAAATAATTAGTTTCAAGAAAGTTTTATATATATTCTAAATAATGAATTTTAATATGAAAATTTTAAATGAATATCAAGAAAAATTAAAAAAAAACTTTTAGAAACGAAAATTTCAAGAAACTTTCATATATATTCTAAATAATGAATTTCAATGTAAATTTTTTAAATGAATTTCAAGAAACTTTTAGAAAAAAAAAAAATTCAAGAAACTTTCATATATATTCTAACTAATGAATTTCAATATAAATTTTTTAAAAGAATTAAAAAAAAAAAATCTTTCAATATGAATTTTTTAAATGAATTTAAAAAAATAATCTTTCAATATGAATTTTTTAAATGAATTTCAAGAAAAATCTTAAGAAACATATAAATTATTTTTTTAACTTAATCCCAAAAAAAATGTCAAGAAACTTTCAGAAACAATATTTTGAAATTATTTTCAAAATTTTTTTCAAGAAACTTTAATATATATTCTAAATAATTAATTTCTAGAAAAAATTCAAGAAACTTTCATATATATTCTAAATAATGAATTTCAAGAAAAAATTCAAGAAACTTTCATATATATTCTAAATAATGAATTTCAATATGATTTTTTAAAATTAATTTCAATTTTTTTTTCAAGAAACATATGAATTATTTTTTAAATGAATTCTAAGAAAAATTTCAAGAAACAAATGAATGATTTTTTAAAGTGAATTTCAAGAAAAAATTCAAGAAACTTTCATATATATTTTAAATAATGAATTTCAAGAAAAATTATATATATATTCTAAATAATCAATTTCAAGTTGAATTTTTTAAATGAATTTCAAGAAAAATTTCAAGAAACATACGAATTATTTTTTAAATGAATTTCAAGAAAAAATTCAAGAAACTTTCAGAAACAATATTTTGAAATTCATTTAAAAAAAAATTCAATGAATTTCATATATATTCTAAATACTGAATTTCAATAAAAATTTCACGAAACTTTCATATATATTCTAAATAATGAATTTCAAGAAACTTTCATATATATTCTAAATAATGAATTTGTAGAAAAATTCAAGAAACAATATTTTGAAATGAATTTCATATATATTGTAAATAATGAATTTCAAGAAAAATTTCAATAAACTTTCATATATTTTATAAATAAACAATATTTTGATATGAATTTCAAGAAAAAATTTCAATGAATTTCATTTATATTCTAAATAATGAATTTCAAGAAAAATTTCAATAAACTTTCATACATATATTTTAAATAATTAAAGAAATTTCAAGAAACTTTCATATATATTCTAAATAATTATTTCGAAGAAAGTTTTATATATATTCTAAATAATGAATTTTTAAAATAAAATTTCAAGAAAAATTAAAAAAAACTTTTAGAAACAAAAATTTCAAGAAACTTTCATATATATTCTAAAGAATGAATTTCAATGTAAATTTTTTAAATGAATTTCAAGAAAAATATAAATTATTTTTTAAATGAATTTCAAGAAACTTTCAAAAGCAAAAATTTCAAGAAACTTTCATATATATTCTAAATAATCAATTTCAATATAAATTTTTAAGATGAATTTTAAGTAAAATTTCAAAAAACATATGAATTATTTTTTAAATGAATTTCAAAATTCAAAATAGCAAATTTCAATATGAAATTTTTAAATGAATTTCAAGAAAAATATGAATTATTGTTTAAATGAATTTCAAGAAAAATTCTTTCATATATATTCTAAATAATGAATTTTAAGAAAAATTCTTTCATATATATTCTAAATAATGAATTTAAATATGAATTTTTAAAAATGATTTCAAGAAAAATTTCAAGAAACATATGAATTATTTTTTAAATGAATTTCAAGGTTATAAATAATGAATTCAATTTGAACTTTTTAAATGAATTTCAAGAAAAATATGAATGATTTTTTAAATGAATTTCAAGAAAATTTCATATATATTCTAAATAATGAATTTCAATATGAATTTTTTAAATGAATTTCAAGAAAATTCTTTCATTTATATTCTAAATAATGAATTTCAATATGAAATTTTTAAATGAATTCCAAGAAAAATTTCAAGAAACATATGAATGATTTTTTAAATGAATTTCAAGAAACTTTCAAAAACAATATTTTGAAGTTCATTTCAAGAAAAATTTCAATGAATTTCAAATATTAATTCCAATGATATCATACTTAACTCTTTGTGCTGTAGAATTTCCAGAAATCGGGCAACTACACTCTCCTGAATTGCTCCATCGAGGACTCAATAGAAGGGCCTACTCGGGCTTCTGCCATGGAAGCGTTGAGAGTTTGCATTAAATTTTAGTATTCATCATATCTTTAAATTTACCACGCTGCAACAAAGAGACGAAATCCTTATTGCTCATTTTGCAGAAGTTCAAATCGCGGTCCTTCAACCAGATGTCGATTTGACTTCGAAGTTGATGAGTTTTTCAGAGTTTTCCACTTGGTCTTTGTAGAAACTCTTGAAGGCCTGTAATCTACAATCAAGAAAGCACATCGACTATAGCCATAATGGTATACAACATTACTTTGTGCTATCGGAGGCACCGAAGCTGATTTCTTGAATTGCTTATCAATGGAAAAATTAAATCCATCAGAATGTATGACCTTAATATTTTAACATGCCTTGCCATCATGGCGTATTGCAGGTAAATATCATGGTGTCATAACTATCAGAAGGCCTCATTGAGAATATTGTGGCTATTCGACTTAACCTATAAATGTCCTTATAGTTTCCATATAATTACAGTGTAGTGATTATGAAAATTTCTTTATTTGTACAGGAAATAAAGGGGATACTAAAAGAAGGCATAAGTACTAAAAAATGTCCATCATTACTTTCATGATCGTCAGCTACTCTGCTGAAATCTCTTCCACATTTTATCCAAAAGCAGGTAACTCGAATTTTTTGAATTTTTTATTTATGTTAGTTTCTACCATTCAAAAATGCTTTATAGAGGTGATGACGACTTTTGCAAATTTAGATTCTTAAGGAGATGGAGACAAAGGGATTGAATTACTTTGCAAATGTATGTACCATTTTTTTATTAAATTTTTGTTATTTCAGAGAACCTGATATTATTGATTTTTTGTTTTGGTAGTATGATAATAAGTGACAATACCCAGAATGCTTCTGGAGAGAACCCATTAAACCTATCTATATTTCATATTGCATTTTAACATTTTGATTGCTCATTATCATGTTTAAATTCAATCATTTGGCCTTTAAAGGAGGGCAAAATATTTTTTTTTTTTTATATTTAATGTTATTGGAAATATAGTTTCAATTAAAGCCAAATGCTTGATATTATTTACAATTCTAATAAAAATTTGTGTGGCATTACCCCATCAACATATTTTGTAAGTTAGACATCTACAACTTTTCACAAGAAACTTCAATGCAAGTTTAGAGTGTATCTGTAATGGGGGATTGTTTTCAAAAATTTATGTTTCTTGAAGTATCATCGTTTTTTATATATAGTTGATATTGCAAGATATGATTTCAAAGTTCGTACGAGTCTATGAGAAGACAATCATCAACATATTTCAATTTCTTCCTCAGATTTTTGTATCAAGTTAAGAGTGGTGTCAAAGTCATTTTGTTATGCAGACAAACTAAAATTGTCCTTTTTGTTGGATACTCAGATAGAAACTAAAAAACTTCTGGCAAAACTAGTGAGGGACAAGCTAACCAAGCAGAAGGTTTGATGTTATCTCTTACCTTGTACAATACTTAACAAAGTGGCATACTGTGATTATCTAAGTGGGATTTCATTTACCAGTTAAGAATTGGAACAATGTATGTTTTATGTAAACCAGTAGCCTAGGGATCTAGGCCTTTAATATTTTTAGGAGCTTCAACTTTTACCATGGTTTCCATTTTAGAGTTGTTTCAGTTTTTCTTGAACCAAATAAGTTTGTATAGAATCTGAAAAATGTAGATTCTTGTATGATATTGTAGCAAAAGTATCTCGATCTTAATGAGTGTTCTGTTTTGCAGAACGTTGATACTTACAAGACTAAGAAATTGGATAGTGTGTGTTATTTTTTGTGTTATCAATATCACGGATCTTTACCATCTATTTTTGATTGCAACTATGCATTTGTAAGTGCAGTTTACCATTTTAATTAGACGGGCCATTCAAATGTGTTTATGATTTAGTGACCTAATAAGCTGGGAAGCTAATAAGGAGTTTCAGAGTAATATGTACCTTTGAACAAGTTGATGCTTTTTTCATGCAAACTCTAGGTCAATTAACATTCTATCTTGCCATTCATTTGCTGAACAGTAACATGGCTACTGTCACAAACCTGATTAAGGCAGTTTCCAAGTGGAGGTGTGGGGAAGTTCCATTCACTGTATGTCACACTATGTCACACTATCTTTCAGATTAGACACAGTAATATTTCCCTTTATATAGATGGTTCTTTGTTAGCATAGTTTCGAAATATTCTTCTCTCCTTTAAAATTTTCTATCAAGAACATATATTTTTTGTTATGTTGTTCAACTCCCTTAGCCTAATGCCTCTTGGTGCCTATAGGCCATGATGACTCTTGACACGCGACCGAAAGACTGCAATGATGTTATATCTAGAGAGCTTGCAATTCATTCAGAGAAGGTCAAAATTAAGGGGAAGCCAAATAGGTATGGTCACACTCTCTAGCCTTCTATCAGTTATTTTGTGAAAAATATATTTGATATTTCACTACAGAACAATAAAAATGCAGATCAAGAATGATACATTATGAAGCCAAAAGACAGTTGCAAACTAGGTTCACCCTCCCTACATAAGCAAGGAGAGCTTGCATGTCCAGTTTGTCTTTGATCTCAAGAGCATCTATAGTATCCCTAAATATGTAAATCATAGCAGAGATCTACATAGCCAATTACAATATATTAATTTAAACTTTTCCCAAATGGAATAGATTAGAAGGTTGTTCCACATCGTTGTTTCCATAAGAAGAAGATGTAGGTTGTTCCACAAAGTTGTTTCCATAAGAAGAAGATGTTTTTTCGGTCTGATCTGGTTCCACATGGTCTACGTTCCTGGAGATTACCCATTTGTCACAAAAAATAACCTCTTTCTAATAAAGAGGAGCAACAAAGAGAATATTGCACTCTGCAACAAGCCATATCAAGAAGGCTTCGACAACCTTGCAGTTCCCCGAACCTGCTTAATAGTTTCAGGTTTTCGACAAACCATGCATTGCCCATTTGTAATGCTAGTACAATGAAGATTGTCATTACTGCTAAACTGTTATGAAGAACTAGTTACCCAAGTATTATAGTCTTGAGAAGAGTTTATCACCAAATTATCCCTTTTATAATTTTATTACATGCCAGGTTTAATCTGATTAGCGAGTTGTATTTACCAGTAATTTCATTGGAGATGGTCCATTATTTATGATTCAATTATGGTCAAAAGGTAAGCTCGTTGGTTGTAGAATGGGATAAATGAAATTTGTTCAACCCTAATGTTTCTCTACAATCGCATTATTTTGATACTCTTCCCTACTCGTGTGAGGTTGCAACTTCCAGTCATGGTTTAAGAGATGCATGGCAAATTATATGTGAATTTCTCATATTGTATTTTAAAATACTGAATAGTGAAGATTCTACATCTTGTGTTAGTGTTGAATTTTGAGTTCGAGAGACATTGACAATTCCCACTTTAATTTTATTATATTCAATTGTGTTAGTGTGGCATTGTTGCATCCAATATGAATGCTCAATCACATAATCTATTCAGTCTGGGCTTACTTGGAATGTCAACATTCATGTTTCTCACCATTGTATGGAGTATTGTTTAATAGCTGGAAGATGTGATCTTCAAGATGTTGGCAACGACAGAAATGAAATAACGATGAAACCTCTCACACTCACTAAAAAATTCAATCTTTATGGTATTTTTTTCATTTTGAACCTTGATTATAGGTTGTTGATATTTTGAATTTAATATTTTGAGTGTATGGTTTTCATTAGTTTCTAAAGCTATAAGAGAGAATATCGTTAATCTAGAATGATATATCCATTTACCATAATCAACAAAAAGCATACATAGGGGCCAATATTTCTTGGAGAGAAAAAATTCTTATTGCTTAATTAAGGACTAATTCTTATCAGCTCCATTGTGAAACAAGGCCCTAGAAAAGGCCAAAATAAGTTTGGGAGGAAAGAGTATGTATTTTTTTTCTCTTTTGGAAAAGTGGAAACAGAAAATCATTTCATTTTAGATTGTGAGGCCTCCAAAGACAACAGGGAAAGTTATGTAGATATTTTGGCAGCTAGCTCTTGGGATAATCTATTCAGAAAAGGGTTTGTCGAGAAGCTGGGAGAGTTTATTGTGAAAATTCACAGGAAAAGGGTCGAATACAAGAGCCCGATAAAGAAGAAATATGTCCCATAGGTTATATTTAGCCTCGTGGATGTTAAAATAACTTCTTCTTCTTCTTCTTCTTCTATGGCTTGGTCACATGAAGAAAAATTCCAAGTATTCTTCTTCTTTTATGGCTTGGTCACATGAAGAAAAATTCCAAGTCCAAGGGGCTACCTTGGTCAAGGCCTAGGCACATATAGTCATACGGTGGGTTGAAGGTTGACCCCATTTGAATCAACATCGATTCAATGAGAGCGCAAGTTGTCAAATTTAAGAGTGTTACAGAAGAAAAATATGCTAGTTGTGAAGCATTAATAAAATGTCCACATCTACCTAAGAACGTCAATATGCAAGTCAATAATTAAATCTTTGGTTGCAAATATTTCCATCTATGTTCCTATAAATAAATAGATTATACTATTTTACATAAAATTCTATAATTATTTAACAATCGTCATAATATCTAAGTTCAATAAAGTCTCACACAATCTTGAGTCAATCTTACTTGAGATCAAAGTAGTTGGAGAAAACACATAGCTTTAGCCATGAAATCTCTCTCTTCATCAAATGGCTATCAATATTGTGGAGCTATATCTTTATTAATGTACTTGGGCAATATATGCAACTCCTTGGATTCAACCAAATAAAAAATTAAATAGATAACATATACTACCTTGGTGCATTAATAGAGTTATAGCTCCACAAATATTAATTGCCTCATCAAACAATCTTAAAATATGAATACAGATCCATTTACATCATAAATAGTCGAGAAAGGAAATGAGAGTACGAAAACCAATATTTTTCCAATGCTATAGACTCAGTAATACACCTTGAGTCTATAACACACCTTCTAAGGACCTCGAGACATCGACACTCTAACATATATTCATTACATCTCGGATGAGATTTTACATGTCACTACTTTACATGGGAATGATTCAAGACATTTTATTTCCTCATGAATCTTCTTGTTTTCCTTTGCATCTTCATCCTTAACCATCCATCACTAAACACACACTCTGTTCCCTTTAGTGAAGCATATTGTTTATTTATATGTTTTAGTATTTATTTTTTCCTCTTCCTACAAGTACGACATGAGTTTCGACATCTACTGGTTTGCAGGCAACATTGAAGGTTTAATATTTAGAAAAGGTTTTAGTTTTGGTTCTTTATTTAGAGGTTACAAAAAAAAAAAAAGATATTTATTTCAAAATTCATGAGGCAAAGGGTTATTAATGTAATGAGATTTGGTTTCTATTAAATCACAATTTTAAATTTAATGGAAAGAAATTGAAAATTTGTGATTTAAGAACTATTTTATTAAACTCGACTCGATAACTTGTTAATATCTTTTAAATATAACAAGCATAACTTTTAATGGGCCAATTAGATTGTGAAATGGTTTGTGGAAGAGAATAACATGCAACATAATTATGATAAAAGTGGATTTTTTCCATCCAACAATGACTGAAAGATGTTTATATTACATAAATTTGTTACATAAAAATAATAAAGTCAAATTTAAAAATTTACAATCCTAAATTTTTTTTTTTAATTATTATTTTTTAAAAATTTATAGTAATAATATTTATTATTAAAATCTTAAGAAATCTATGATGAGTAATTTTTATAGTAAAACAATTTATTTTCTTTTATTCTCATACCTTAAAAAATTAAAAATATTATCACTATTAATTTTGTATTTTTTTTTTCAATTAAAAAATGTATTTTCTATTATAACTATTAATATGTTATTTTTTTAAATTAAAAATTGTATTATCTTTATAACAAGTAAATATAAGACAACTAACAAAATTGGATCGGTTAGTCCTAGGGGAAATCCAACCAAATCTAATATCAAAAAAAGAGCTAGCGTGAGATTACATGAAAAGTAAGGAATTTGGATTGGTTGGTCCCCAGAGAATCCAACAAAAAACTAACTCAAAAGACAAGTTAACTTAAAATTGACAATGCCAATACATTTACTACTATCTTTTTCATTGAGCCTAAGAACAATCATTGGTTTTTCTAAAGGTTTTCTTTTTTTATTTATTTCTTATTTTTTCTTACGAATATCAATTCATTATGAGTAGTTGTTAGGTATAGGTGTAAAGGAGACAATCATACATTTCCTTAAGACAATTCCACTTCTGGAGGGGTTCACAAGATTGGTTGCTTCCTTATCACTATCTAAATGATCTAGTTCATTGAAACATTTGTACCCTCTCATTGATGAAGCCAAGGTTGTGGTTGTGTATGTTTGCTGAAAATGCAACAATAAATTCCTAATGTAATTTTTCCTTTGATTAAATTAGGAGGAAAATCGAATTTCCATGTCATCAGACAAATTTTAAAAGTAAAATGAGTTATTTTCACTTAGTTAGATTAGTTGATTCGAGTTAGAGTAAGAACTTGCGTTGTGTACGATGATTCCTAAATTTTAGGAGCCTAGGTTGAGTTAATTTGAGTTGTAACAATTTAATTCAGTTAAATCCTAAATTTTAGGAGCCTAGCTTGAGTTAATTTGAGTTGTAACAATTTAATTCAGTTAAATTGAATTATGGTGAATTAAATTGAATAGAAACTAAAAAACTTCTATTAAAATATATCAATTATTATTTAGGAAACCAAAGAACATTTTTTTCAATTTACCAACTCTATCGCCCTCTTTTTGCACCTTTTTTTTATCAATTATTATTTAGAAAACTAAAGAACATTTTTTCTATTTAACAACTCTATCGGCCTCTTTTGCACCTTTTTGGGGCAATTGATAGTTTAAAACATATTATACTCCTTAAATATTTACAAACATCATTAACATCAAATTGAAATGACATCGAAACATCAACCATGGGTTTTTGTATATGATTTTCAGCATGTTGTGAAATGCTTTATTGTGTAGACTAGCACTTGGCTTTGTGTATTATATTATTTTCCCTAAGTTCACTAGGGATTTGTATATCATTTTTCTATAAGTTGTGAGAGGTGGAGTTTAAAAGTATGTTCATTGAGAGTTGTGAGTGGTGGAGTAGCGTTTATATATGAAAGTTGTGTGAGTTGTGAGTTGAAGTAATGGAGTACGAAAGTTGTGTGAAGTGAGGGAGTGAGTTGTGAGTGTGCGGCGGGGTGGGGGGGGGGAGGTTGTTACGTTTTTATGTTGTGTGGTTGTGATTTTAAGTGAGGGAGTGAGTTGTGAGGGGGGGTTACGTTTTTATGTTTTGTGTGTGTGTTTTTTTACATTTTGTAACATCCATGACAATACAACTAATTTTTTTTTTACCTTTACAAATCAGGAATGTTAATTTCTAAGATTCCAAGTCTTTACCTTGTATAGAAATGCCATTAATGAGTTTTTTCACCCTACATAAGTTATTACACCAATATTCGAACATGCAAATTACTATATTTCATTTACTTATATCATATTTAATTCATTAGTCGCATGCGATGTCCACATATGTGTCTCACGACTCATATTTACCCACACCATATATATATATATATATATATATATATTAACTCTGATTAAATGATACATGACTATGGTTAAATACTTTTCTCTACGTCACGCATAAATGTTTTCAGTAGTGACGATACCATTTATCATTTAAGCGATAGTTTAGATATGTAACACAGATCCAATTCTTTAATTGCGGATTTAATTATTATGAATAATGCATGTGATCATCGCAAATGTGGAAAACACCTGTTTTATCATGCACAGTTGGATTCTAGGGGTCTTGATCTACGACTGAGGGTTTTCGGGTCTTGGCTTAGGTTAATGACACCTACCAAAACCCTAACTGTTCTTTGATTCTCAAGCTGGCTCCATGGTGTTGCATCTTTGAAACCATTCCGTAACCTTAAACTATTCGGCTTTGCAGGTCTTGTGCTCGGAGCTAGCGATTTTGTTACCTCCACTGTGGTGATTTTTCATCACAACCTACCATGTAGTTTATCTCAGGCTTACTCAACTTCTTCGCCTCTATTTTGTGTGCTATAAAGTGTTTTCGCATGGTCCTTTCAGGACTTAAGCGGTTACTCTATGACATTTTGGGACTCTGCTCCTTGGATGAGTCTGACTCTGTAGTCATGGCTTTAGAGGTTTCGTCCGGTTGCTCCTGTGACTGGAAATGTAGCTACCCACATCTCTACTAATCGGTCACAGCTACCTCAACCTTGATAGGTAATTTTATCCATTTCAGTTCTTCCTCCGATCTACTCTCATAGTTTTCTTTTCCATTTTTCTCTATTATTTTTGATGAGAAAGTGTATGCTCGATGTTTTTGGTGCAGGAGTTTCCGCCGCTGTTGCAAGCCAACTCATTCAGGTATGTGAAACTCTTAAATTTGTTTTCTTTATCTCCATATCTTGTTTGGGCAGTTAGGGTTTTAACCTACTGATCATAGATGGTTGTTATGGCGCTGGTAACCCTTCGGTCTTAACATTGCAAGACACAAACACGGGTACACTTTGCTTTGGAGCTGCGAGGATTAAATTGACCCTTGGGTGACTTCTTTAACATGTATTTTGAGTCTCGCAGGAGGTCTTACAAAGTTTCCGGCATTTAGATGTTCGACTTGGTTCCATGGCTATTTTAATTATAGAATTCTCTATAGAAGTATTTTTTTTCGTTAATTTTATGAAGCACTATACTCTGGTTTACTTTGTAATCTTGAGTCTCCTTCATAGATATTGGTTGCATATTTGTATGTTTGTCGAGACTCTGTTCTATAATATTTAAGGGTTTCATGTCCAGTTTTTGAGTTGGTATGACCTATTTATGAGAAAGGGTGACATTAAACATTGTATAACATTACAGTGGATAGCTTGGTATTGTATCTTTGACGATAACCCTTTAGTTTTCGTTTTAAGCTTCAGTATTTCCCGCAACATTGAAAAGATATTTTGTTATAGTTCAAATATTTATATACATATGCATAATATACAGTACTATTTCCCTTTTTGTTGAAGGAATATTTTCAAATGAATGGTCGTGTAGAATGATTTACAATATCTTACTGTAACATAGTTCTAGCCCATTGTTTTAATTCAATAAATTTTACAGGAGAAATCTTCTTTATAGATATATGCATGTCACTCTGTTTTTCTGAGTCTTTTAGAGTTTACACATTCTTTGATATATGTTTCTATTTCCTGTTCTTCTTTTATTTAGGGATGTTTGGACCATCTACAGGGTGGAGTTTTTCCCTCCTATCCATTGTCTGTGTATAAAAAATATTTTCGGTCAACGACCTGCTCAGGGCTTGGGGTTTCGATCTTGGCCCCGAGCATACGGTTTACCAAGTCCATACCTTTTGGTCAATACTTCTTGTTTGGCGTTTAACTTAGTTTTTCCTGTACTATTCTCTCGATTGTCAGACTATAATTTTGCAGTTTAAGATTTCATTACATGGCCTATACTTATAATTATGCATATTCTTGTTCTACCATACATCTAAAGGAAATTACATAGAATATAGATTTTATTATTCCACCAAACTTCACAAAGTAAAATTACTCATTTCATATTTTTCTGAAATGATTAATACTAATTAACAGAGTTTTGTCTACCTAATACCATAATAAAGCAGTCTATCTAAATATTCCAGCATAGAAGAAATCTGTCCAAACATTTAAATTTACAACTCTTCTATTTTTCGGTAGTCTGTGTACTTATCTTATTTCCAGACTCGCTGATGATATCCACCCTACCATGAGAGAGGAGATAACGTCCTCTTCTCCTCCCGTGCTTCACATTGAGCCCAATAGGTTGACAGAATTACCAGAAGATAGCTCAAGACCCTTGGTCCAATACTTCTTCTTTTTTCAAGAAGATTTAGGAATGCTGAGTGTCTTCCACTGGTCACTACCAGCTCAGGAATTCTCCGCTCTCTCCCTTCCTTAGTTCCTGAATAGAACCCCTTTTCCTCATTGGGATGTACCTTTATCCCCAGAGAAAAGGTAACTGTCTGTTAACTGTTTTCTGTTCAACTACTTCTCAGTTCTTGGAATACTTTTACCATCACCCTTTTTCACTTTTATGGAACCACTTTTCCATAACTAAACTTATTTTCACAAAACATAATTAATTCAAGTTCCTAAAGTAATATTTATCAAAAGAAATAAATGTTTTAGTTTCTTTAAAAATAAAATGACATAACAACTAGTTACCATTTAAGCCAACTGTCCCAACTTCCTCCCTTGGATGTAAACACCGTCCTACTCATTTCACACTAGCTCATCAAACAATTCTGGATAAGCCTCACGAACAAAACCTTCATCTTCCCAGGTGGCCTCATCCGAGCTGAAGTGCTTCCACTGCACTTTAACCTGGGTGATGGCTCGCCTCCGAAGCATGATTTCTCTTCAATCGAGTATACTCTGAGGTTCGACCAGGAATTCGACGTCCGACTTGACCTACATTCAAAAAAGCTTTGAGTTAAGCACTCATAAAATTCACTATTTCAAAATATGATTTTTAATATTAACCTACCTGAATTATTTACTAGTGGATTACGTGCTTTGGGTCATGTATGTATCGTTTTATTAAGGATACATGGAACAAATTGTGCACCCGAATATGGCTGGGTAAAGCCAATCGGTACACCACAGGTCCCACCCTCTCTAAAATTTGGAAGGGTCCACAAAACCTGGGAGCTAACTTGGCACAGGAGGCCCACCTTAGTGTGCTCTTATTGGGTTTAATCCTTACATACGCATGATCGCCCACTTCAAATTCTCAATAAGTCCTCTTCTTATCGGCATATACATTCTGCCGATATTGAGCGGCTCTCAGATTTTTTCTGATCTTTCTTACCTATGATTCCATCTCAGCTGACATCTCTGGTCCAAGCATCAACTTGGTTTCAGGGTTGCTCCAATTGATGGGAGTATGACATTGTCATCCATACAGAGCTTCAAAGGGGCTTATGTTAAGAGACTCCTGATAGCCATTGTTGTAGTCAAATTATACTAAGTGAAAGTATTCCTCCCACTTCATTGGCTACTGCATTACGTACATGCGCAACATATACTCCAAGATTTGGTTTACCCGCTCAGTTTGTCCATCCGTCTAAGGATGATAAGCGGTGCTGAAGTTTATTTGGGTTCCCAACCTATAAAATAAGGTCTTCCAGAATGCTAAAGTAAACTTCACATCCCTATCTAATATGACCATTTTTGGAATACCATGCAGTCTAAAAATATCTCTCATAAAGATATCTTCTATTTGCACAGTTTTACAGGTAGACTGCACTGGTATGGAATGTGTTTCCTTGCTCAATATATCAACCACCACCATAATGGAGTCATTGTGCCTTTTTTATCTTGGTAAACCAGTAATAAAGTCTAGAGATATAACTTCCCATTTCCACTCAAGTACTATTATAGGTTGCAACAATCCAACTGGATGTTGATGCTCCACCTTAACCTGTTGAAACTCCAAGCATTTGTTCAAATATTCTGCAATATTTCTTCGCATAACGGGCCAGAAATAGACCTTTCTAATTGTTGTTAGCATTTTCTTGTATCCTAGGTGTCCTTAGTAATTTCTACGGTGATACTCATTCATGATTAGCTCCTTCAAACCCATTCGATTTGGAATATGTATCTTCTCTTTAAAGGTTAGCAATTGGTCCTTTCTAACTCCGTATTCAAAAGGTTTTTTTTGCATGCATTACTGCTGTCAGCTCCAAATCATAAGCTGAATATTGTTGTTCATGCTATTTTAGTTATCTTGATTCATAGGAAACAACCCTTCCTTATTGCGAAAGAATCACTCCAACTCCTTCTTTACAAGAATCGGTACAAACTTCAAATTCCTTATTGCAATCAGTTACCCTCAACACTGGGGTTGTGGTCAGATAATGTTTCAACTTATCGAAACTATTCTGACACTTAGTAGTCCATCTAAATATTTTTCCCATTATTTGCAAAGATGTAATTGGAAAAAAATAATCTTTGAGAATCCTTCAATGAATCATCGATAGTACCCATCTAACCCCATACAGGATTAGATATATGCCACATTTTGGGGTACTCACCATTCCATAATAGTTTTAATCTTCTCTAGGTCAACCACTTTTCCCTCAGCGAAAATGACATGGCCTAGATACTGTATCTCCTCTTTGAAGAAATCACATTTGCTGAACTTGGCGTACTACTGATGTTTCCGCACCATCTCCTATACTATCCTTAAATGTTCCTTGTGCTCCTCCATGATTTTTGAATAAATTAAAATTTCGTTAATGAATATCAGAACAAATCTGTCCAGAAAGGGATGAAATATGCCATGCATCAGCCTCATAAATGTAGTTGTTGGGGCCCTTGTTTTGAAATTAAACAACTTTCGAGTTGCGGCTAGTACATGGCGGAACGCAACCATGATAGGTAGAGAGATGTCAAGGTTGCAAAGGAGTAAAGGACAGGTGGCGCGGTTGTTGCGGGAGAAAGCACATGTGGCAGAAGAGCATGGCATAAAACAAGTAGTAGAACTCCCGATTAACAGAAAGAAACATAAGACAACCGAGCGAAGAGAAAGGAGGAATTGTCAGTCGCGTTGGCAGCAGATCAAATAGGCAGCCAGCTAGTGGAAAGAAAGGTTGGTGCAGACAGGGTCAGAAGACAAGAGCCGTAGGAGAGCCCTGGGATGTTGTTCTGTTCTCTATTCTTCTGTATCTATGTATTTCTCTCTGTCCAATAGGACCACTTGTATTCTGTTCCGTCAGAGCTCACGCTAAGGAGATTTTTAATGTTCTGTTGTTGATAGTTGCTTTATAATACAATCAGGAGTTGCTGTTATGAGTATATGTCGTGGTTTGGAATGAATGGTTTCAGCAGTGATTTTTAATTTTTTGTGTTATAAGTCTGAATGCACTCCCGAGAGATATCTTTGATGGAACATTGTGTTTTTTTAATACCTTTGTCACAGTTCTGATTTCTTCATACCGATGTCGTTATGTTGATACTGATCTATCCCCCATCTTAGTAAGGTCACGACACGCCTCGGGTGAGACTCTCGGCTCTTCGAAGAAGGGTGAAAATACCAGCGTGGTGTGAGACTACAGTGGACACCCTTGTTGGCCCTTAACCTGAACCCGAGTCTTCTCTGCGAGACTTGTTTTCTTGCCAACAATAGTTGGTGCATTAGTTAAACCAAATGGTAAAACCACAAACTCGTAATGCCCATATCGGGTACGGTAAGAAATCTTGTATATATCCTCGTCCTTAATTCAGATTTGGTGATATCCAGATGTTAAGTCTATATTTGAGAATACAGTGCCCCCCTTCACCTGTTCAAATAGGTCGTCAATCCGTGGTAATGGATATTTATTTGTAACGGTCAATTTTTTGAGATGTCTATAATCCATGCAAATTCGCATGGTTACATCCTTTTTATTTGCAAACAACACCGATGCTCCCCAAGGCGACACACTTGGTCGAATATATCCTTTATCCAAAAATTATTGCAACTGCATTTTTAGTTCAGTTAGCTCCGGTATGCTCATTCGATACGGTTCCCTTGAAACTGGTGATGCTCCTGGCATCAATTCGATAGTAAAATCAATGTCTCTTCTTGGGGGTAATCCTGGTACATCATTTGGGAATACATCCATAAAATATTGTACTACAGGTATGTTCCCCATCATAGGATTCTTCTCCTTAGAATTAGCAAAACCCACTTGGATGGCATACAACTGACATCCTTTCCTGATACACTTACTCATTTGAGAGGCTGTAATGGGATGCAGTTGTAGGGGTTTCTTGATTCCTTGTATCTCTGTACGAGTTCCATCTAGCATTTTTTAATATATAATATTTTCTTTACAATCTACCAGTGTCCAGTGTTTCTCCAACCAATCCATGCCCAATAGCACATCATAGGATCCCAAAGGAAACACATTCAGATCTACATTTAATTGCTGATTTCAAATTTCCAAAGTACAGTTTGGAATTTTGGCACAAAATTTTCTTTTTGCTCCAGTGGCTAGCTATACCAGCCAAGCGTTTTTGAATTTCTGACTTTGTGATTTACAAATTTCTACTATCTTGGAATTTATATAACTCAAACTTGCACCTGGGTCAACCAAAATAGAAATAGACTATGAAAGTAACTTACCATCCAGTTCTATCGTCGTTGGTTGATAATCTTCCTATCGGTCCTCCAAGGTTGCATTGATTCTGGGTATGTTCTGGGCTACATCCCCCACAGTCGAGGCTTCTTGTAGATTTGATATTGTATCATTTCTTCCCCACTGTGGGCAGTTCTTATAATAGTGAGCCTCACTGCATCCCCAACACTGTAGGGGTGGTTTCTGGCTTTGTCCTTGTTCAGGTTTGCTCGAAGCCTCTCTGGGCTTCTCTTTCGCAGGCCAATGGGTTCTTTGATGGTTCCTCCCAAACTGTCTGCTCACTGAATTCCTTGCAGAATTATTAAAGTTATTAGTTCTTGAACTCTTGAAATTTGAGCCTCCTTTCTTCCCTTTTCTTAGCTGCCAGTTTTTGCCCAGTTCTCCTTTTTCCTTGGACTGCTGGTAACACATCATCGCTTTTCGAATTTCTTTGTCCATGGTACTTGGATTCAAAAACTCAATTCGTTCTTTCATGTGGGTCGGAAAACTACTCAAAAATTGCTGAACCTTAGCCTTTTCATCCCTTAAATAAGGAACATATCTTAACAGGAAAGTAAACTTGGTTATGTATTCATCCATTGTCATTTGTCCCAACCTCAAGTCGTGGAATTCCCCGGAATTTTCATCATAGAAACGTTCTGTTAGATATTTGTACTTGAGGTATTGTTGAAATGTATCCCATGTCACATCCTAATCTTCAATATTGCAGACATTCTTGAGTTCCTCCCACCACAGGGTGGCCTTCTCTCTCAATTGATAGATGGCCAATCTTGCCTTAAGGTTACTCATGTACTCATAAACTTGGAAGTACTTGTTCATATTTATCATCCATGCTTCAGCCACCTCCTCTGCTTCTCCATCAAACGTAGGTGGCTTTATTTTTCTTTCATTGGTTTGATCCTTAGCTTGTCATTCATTTTCTTCTTGCATTTCTCTATCAGGACTGGGTTTTATCAGTCCTTGATTCTGCTTGTAAGAAAGGCTTTTGAGTATCCTTTCCTGCTCTTGCATCAAGTGCTTATTGTACTCCTAACCTGGACAATTTCTTCTTGTAGCTTATGTATAGTACTTAGCAGGATATTGGTTTGGTGCTGCTGTTCCTCCAACAGTCTACTAGTCTGCTGGTGTTGATCTATGCTCAACTGAATCCACATTTTAGGATTCATTTCTGTTTGGGGTTGGGATGTAGGTTCCCCTGAATTTCGAGGTGTTTTCTGTGACGATCCCCTCCTCATATCATTTGCTACAATTTTATTTCCTTGTTGTGCATCATTTACGCACACAATTTATCATGTTAGGTGACCCTTAGGGTCCCAGCGTATGAATGCTGCTCTGATACCACTTGTAACGACCATGACAAATCAGGAATGTTAATTTCTAAGATTCCAAGTCTTCAACTGTATAGAAATTCCATTAATGAGTTTTCTCACCCTACAAAAGTTATTACACCAATCTTCGAACATATAATTATATATTTCATTTCCATATCATATTTCAATTTCATTAGTCACATGCGATGTTCACGTATACGTGTCTCCAACTCATATTTACCCTCACCATATATATATATATATATATATATATTAAATTTGATTAAATGATACATAACTATGGTTATATTTTTCTCTGCGGCACACATAAATTTTTTCAGTACTGACGGTACCATTTATCATTTAAGCGATAATTTAGATATGTACCATAGATCCGATTCTTTAATTGAGGATTTAATTACTATGAATAATGCATGTGATCATGGAAAATGTGGAGGACACCTGTTTTGTCATGCGTGGTTGGATTCTAGGGGTCTTGATCTATGACTGAGGGTTTTCGGGTCTTGGCTTAGGTTAATGACCCCTACCAAAACCAGAACCGTCCTTTCATTCTCGAGATGGCTCTGCGGTGTTGCATATCTGCAACCATTCTGTAACCTCAAGCAGTTCGGCTCTACAGGTCTTCTGCTCGACGCTTTCGATTATGTTACCTCCACCTTTGTGAGTTTTCGTCACAACCTGCCATGTAGTTTATCTCAGGCTTACTCAAGTTCTTTAGCTCTTTTTTGTGTGCAATAAAGGGTTTCCGCATGGTCCTTTTAGGACCTAAGAAGTTATTATGTCACATTTTGGGACTCTGGTCCTTGGATGAGTCTAGCTCTACAGTCATGGCTTCAGAGGTTTCGTCCGGTTGCTCCTGTGACTGGAAATGTAGCTATCCACGTCTCTACTACTCGGTCACAGCTACCTCAACCTCGATAGGTAAGTTTACCCATTTCAGTTCTTCCTACGGTTTTCTCTCATAGTTTTCTTTTCCATTTTTCTCTGGTATTCTTGATGAGAAAGTCCCTCCTCAATGTTTTTGGTGCAGAAGTTGCCACCGCTACCACAAGCCAACTCGTTCAGGTATGTGAAACTCTTCAATATGTTATCCTTGTCTCCATATCTTGTTTGGGCAGTTAGGATTTTAACCTACTGATCAAATATGGTTGCTATGGCGCAGGTAACCCTTCGGTCTTAACACTGCAAGACACAAATGCAGGTACACTTTGCTTTGGAGCTGCGAGGATTAAGCTGACCCTCGGGTGATTTCTTTAACAGGTATTTTGAGTCTCGCAAGAGGTCTTACAAAGTTTCCGACATTTATATGTTCGGCTTGGTTCCATGGCTATTTGACTTATAGAATTCTCGATAACAGTATTTTTTTGTTAATTTAATGAAGCACTATCCTCTGATTTAGTTTGTAATATCGATTCTCCTTCAGAGATATTGGTTGCATACTTGTATATTTTTTGAGACTCTGCTCTATAATATTTAAGGGTTGCATGTCCAATTTTTGAGTCAATATGACCTATTTATGAGAAAGGGTGACATTAAACATTGTATAACATTACAGTGGACAGTTTGGTCTTGTATATTTGACGATAACCCTTCAGTTTTTGTTTTAAGCTTCAGTCTTTCCCGCAACATTGAAAAGCTATTTTGTTATAGTTCAAATATTTATATACATATGCATAATATACAGTACTATTTCCGTTCTTGTTAAAGGAATATTTTCAAATAAATGGTTATGTAGAATGATTTACAATATCTTACTGTAACATAGTTCTAGCCCATTTTTTTACTTTGAACAGTAATTTTTACAGGATAAATCTTCTTTATAGATATATGCATGTCACTCTGTTTTTTTGAGTCTTTTAGAGTTCACACATTATTTGATCTCTGTTTCTATTTCTCGTTCTTATTTTATTTAGGGATGTCTGGACCATCTATAGGTTGGAGTTTTTCCCTCCTATCTGCTGTCAGTGTATATAAAATATTTCTGGTCAACGACCTGATCAGAGCCTGGGGTTTATATCTTAGCCCTGAGCATACGGTTTACCGAGTCCATACCTTTTGGTCAATACTTTATGTTTAGTGTTTAATTTATTTTTTCCTGTACTATTCTCTTGACTGTCAGACTATAATTTTACAGTGTAAGCTTTCATTACACAATCTATACTTATAATTATGCATATTCTTGTTCTACCATACATTTGAAATAAATTACATAGAATATGGATTTTATTATTCCACCAAACTTCACAAAGTAAATTCCTCATTTCATATTTTCCTTAAACACTTACTACTAATTAACAAATTTTTGTCTACATAATACCATAATAAAGTAGTCTATCTAAATATTCCAGCACAGAAGAAATCTGTCCAAACATTTAAATTTACAACTCTTCTATTTTTCTATAGTTTACATGTACTTATCTTATTTCCAGACTCACTGATGATATCCAACATACCATGAGAGAGGCGATAACGTCCTCTTCTCCCCCCGTGCTCCACACTGAGCCCAGTAGGTTGATAGAATTACCAGAAGATACCTCAAGACCCTTGGTCCAATACTTATTCTTCTTTCAAGAAGATTTGGGAATGTTGAGTGTCTTCCACTGGTTACTGCCAGCTCAGGAATTCTCCACTTTCTCCCTTCTAGAACAGAACCCCTTTTCCTCACTGGTATGTACCTTTATCCCCAGAGGAAAGGTAACTGTCTATTAACTATTTTCTGTTCAACTACTTCTTAGTTCTTGGAATACTTTTACCATCAGCCTTTTTCACTTTTATGGAACCAATTTTCCATACCTAAATTTATTTTTACAAAACATAATTAATTCAAGTTCCTCAAGTAATCTTTCTAAAAAGAAATAAATGTTTTAGTTTCTTTAAAAATAAAAGGACATAAAAACTAGTTAGCATTTAAGCCAGCTCTGAAACGTTTTTAGTTTTTTAATTTTTTTAATTAATTGGTTTTATGTTTTGGTTTTCAATCCATTGGAATAAAATTTAGTTTAATTATATATATATTTTCAATGAGATTGAAATTTCACATAAATATGATTTTTTTGGGTTATTTATTTATTTTTTTAATATGAATTTTTTGGTTTAAAAAAAAAATAATTTTATAGGTTCGTATGGTTTTTTTCTTTAAAATTAATTTTATATCTTGTATTTGGTTTTCTTTAAATTAATTTTATATGTTCGTATTTGTTTTTTCTTAATTAGTTTTATATGTTTGTATTTTTTTTAAATTAATTTTATATGTTCGTATTTTTTTTAAAATTAATTTTATGTGTTTGTATTTGTTTTTTTTTTTCTTTTTGTTAAATACGATTTTTTTAAAATTAATTTTATATGTTTGTTTGTTTGTTTGTTTTTGTTTTTGTTTTTTTGTTGCTGTTTTTTTTTTAATATGAATTTTTTGGCTTTTTAAAAAAATAATTTTATATGCTTTTTTAAAAAAAAATTAATTTTATATATTCCTAATTTTCTTAAATTAATTTTATATGTTCATTTTTGTTTTTTTTTTGTTTTTGTTTGTTTGTTTGTTTTTTTTTTAAATATGAATTTTTTGGTTTTTTTAAAATTAATTTTATATGTTCATATTTGTTTTTTTGTTTTGTTTTGTTTTTTTTTAAATTTAAATTTTTATTTTTAAATTAATTTTTTATGTTCGTATTTTTTTAAAATTAATTTTGTATGCTCATATTTGTTTTTTGTTTTGTTTTTTTTAATATGTTTTGTTTTGTTTTTAAATTAATTTTATATGTTCGTATTTGTTTTTTTCTTTTTTTTAAAATTAATTTTATATGTTTGTATTTGTGCTTTTTAATTAATTTTATATGTTCGTATTTGGTTTTTTTTGTTTTTTTGTTTTTAAATTAATTTTATATGTTATTTTTTTGTTTTTAAATTTAATTTTATATCTTTAAATTAATTTAATATGTTTTCTTTGTTTTTTAAAATTAATTTTATATGTTCATACTAGTTTTTTTTAATTAATTTTATATATTTCACATCAATATTATTATTATTATTATTTTTATATGTTCATATTTGGTTTTTTTTTTTTTTAATTTTTTTTAAATGAATTTCAAGAAAAAAAAATCTTGAAAACTTCCAATGAATTTCAAAATATTATTTCACTTCAATATGAATTTCAGATTGGATTGGAAATTTCATGAAAAAATTCAATGAAATTTCAAGAAATTGTTTATATATAATTATTTTTTATATGAATTTAAAAATATTATTTTTTAACTAAATTTCAAAATATTATTTCACATCAATATGAATTTGAGATTGGATTGGAAATTATTTCACATCAATATGAATTTTAGATTGGATTGGAAATTTCCTGAAAAAATTATATGAAATTTCAAGAAATTGTTCATATATAATTATTTTTTAAATGAATTTCAAAATATTATTTCACATCAATATGAATATGAGATTGGAAATTTCAAAAAAATAATTTCTTGAAAACTTTCAATGAATTACATTAATATGAATATTTTAAATGAATTTCAAAATATTGTTTCACATCAATATTAATATGAGATTGGAAATTTCAAGAAAAATTTCAATGAATTTCGAGAAAAATTTCAATGAAATTTCAAGAAAACAATTTCTTGAAAACTTTCAATGAATTATATCAATATGAAATTTTTAAATGAATTTCAAGAAAAACATTTCTTGAAAACTTTCATTGAGTTTCATATATAATTATTTTTAAAATGAACTTTAAAATATTATTTCACATCAATATGATTATATAATTATTTTTAAAATGAATTTCAAAATATTATTTCACATATTGTTCTTCTTGCAAGGTGCCCATGTGATCTTGATAAGAAAATTAGACTTCTTAAGGATTTCTGCTCTACCATGAGTATGTCTGTTAACACTGACAAAACAAAAGTTATGATTATCAAATCCAAGAAGGATACTTACACTAATTTTATGTATGACAATAGTAACTGGGAGGAAGTATCTTCTTACAAGTACCTAGGAATTGATATTCATCACAAGATCAACTGGAACTATAGCATTCAGAAAAGGATTAATAGGGGGTGGAAAAAGCTTATTTTGGTTTTGAAAATAATTGTAAAATGACAAACCTCATAATGTGGGATAGAAATAAGTTCCTCTTTGAAATTTTAGTCACTCCTGTTATCTTATATAGATGTGAGGTTTGGGGTTGCAGCATCTCTAGAGAATCCTGGAGAAATATTGAGCAAATCCAAAAGCATTTTATAACGTATAACCTTAAAATTAAAAGCAATACACCCTATCCTATTCTCCTTATAGAAGTGGGTCTTTCCCCTATCAAGAGCCTAGCTATGACTAGGCTTCTGTTGTACAAGCACAAGCTCAATAACATAGGAGACCATAGACTTCCTAAGATAGCTTTAAATTCCAGCCAAAACCACCTAAGGCTTAAACGAGGTTGGTATAAAGACACCAGGGCCTAGTTAAACCATTGGGAGATCGACAAGAATGTTGCATTGCAAAACATTAATAACATTAAAAAAATTGTTACTTCTAAGTTCAAAGAAAAAATATGGTGTGAGAAAGATCTAGCAGCTAAAAGAAAATTAAGATATTATAAGGAGGTCATCAACCCCACCCTAGAAGATCAAAAGTATCTCTCTGTTTTAACTAGCTCAAAGAAGAAAATTAATATAGCCAAGATTAGAATGAACTCTCATGAGCTCCATAGTGAAACGGGTCGTTGGACAGTTCCTAAAACACCATGGATGGAAAGGATTTGTCATCTCTGTGAGAATATGAACATCGAGGATGAAAATCACTTCCTCTTAGAGTGCCCCACGTACAACCACATTAGAGCTCAATTTCATAATCTTTGTTGCAATACTGACCTTCCTAGCCTTTTAAGATGTCAAAATTATAGTGAGCTCGGGAGGCTTCTCTCCAAGCTTTTTGAGCATACGAATAAAATCTTAAATTAAACTAAATAACTCTTTTATTTAGGTCCGATAGACCAAAGATTGGTCTCAGTGGACGTTAACCACCACCATCATCATCATTTTTTCAAAATTTCAAAATATTATTTCACATCAGTCTCAATATAAAGAATATTGAGACATATATAATTCTTTTTTGAAAATTTCAAAATATTATTTCACATCAATATAAATATGAGATTGGAAATTTCAAGAAAAAATATGATGGAAATTTCAAGAAAATTTTCAATGAATTTTCATATATTATTATTTTTTCGAAATTTAAAAATATTATTTGAGATCAATTTGAAAAGAAAACTTTCAATGAAATTTCATATATAATTATTTTTTAAATGAATTTGAAAATATTATTTCACATCAATATGAATATAAGATGGGAAATTTCAAGAAAAAATTCAATAAAATTTTATATATAATTATTTTTCAAAATTTCAAAATATTATTTAACAAGAAAAATTTCAATGAAATTTCATATATAATTATTTCCTAAATAAATTTCAAAATATTATTTCACATCAATATTGAATTGAAAATTTCAAGAAAAATATAAATTTCAATCAATATCATATGCAATATTTTTCAATGAATTTCATATATAACTATTTTTTAACTGAATTTCAAGAAAATTTTAGAAACAATATTTTGAAATGAATTTCAAGAAAAATTTCAATGAATTTCAAGAAACTTTCAGAAATAATATTTTGAAATGAATTTCAGAAACAATATTTCCAAAATTTTGAATTCCAAGAAAAAATTGAATTTCAATGAATTTCAAGAAACTAATAGAAACAATATTTTGAAATGAATTTCAGAAACAATATTTTGAAAAATTTGAATTTCAGAAACAATATTTTAAACAAAATTTTGAATTTGAGAAACAATATTTTTAAACTTTTGAATTTCAGAAACAATATTTCGAAAAAATTGAATTTCAGAAATAATATTTTGAAAATTTTGAATTTCAAGAAAAAATTGAATTTCAAGAAAAATTTCAATGAATTTCATATTTAATTATTTTTTAAATGAATTTTTAGAAACTTTCAGAAACAATATTTTGAAATGAATTTCAAGAAAAATGTCAATGAATTTCATATGTATTCTAAATAATGAATTTCAAGAAAAATTTCAATAAAATTTCATATATATTATAAATAACAAATTTCAAGAATATTTGAGAAACAATATTTTGAAATGAATTTCAAAAAAAATTTCAATGAATTTCAAACATAATTATTTTTAAAATAAATTTCAAGAAAAAATTCAAGAAACTTTCAGAAGCAATATATTGAAATTCTAAATTTCAAGAAACTTTCATAAATATTTTAATTTCAAGAAAAATTTCAATGAATTTCATATATAATTTAAAAAAAAATAAATTTCAATAAAAATTTCAATGAATTTCATATATAATTATTTTTTAAATAAATTTAAAAAAATTCAAGAAACTTTCATATATATTCTAAATAATGAATTTCAAGAAAATTTTATATATATTTTAAATAATGAAAACAATATTTCAAAATGAATTTCAAGAAACTTTCATATATATTTTAAATAATGAATTTCAAGAAAATTTTCAAGAAACTTTAATAAAAAAATATTTTAAAATGAATTTCGAGGAGAATTTCAATGAATTTAATATATAATTATTTTTTGAAATGAATTTCAAGAAACTTTCATATATATTCTACGTAATGAAATTCAAGGAAAAATTAAAAAACTTTCATAAACAATATTTTGAAATGAATTTCATATATAATTATTTTTTAAATGAATTTTAAGAAACTTTCATAAACAATATTTTGAAATGAATTTCAATAAAAAATTCAATAAATTTTATATATAATTATTTTTTAATGAATTTCAATAAAAATTTCAATGAATTTCATAAATAATTATTTTTTTAAATGAATTAAAAGAAAAATTTCATATATATTCTAAATAATGAATTTCAAGAAAATTTCATATATATTTTAAATAATGAAAACAATATTTTGAAATGAATTTCAAGAAACTTTCATATATAATTATTTTTTGAAATAAATTTCAAGAAACATTTATATATAATCTACATAATGAATTTCAAGAAAAAATTCAAGAAACTTTGATAAACAATATTTTGAAATGAATTTAAAGAAAAAAATCAATGAATTTCATATATAATAAATTTTTAATTAAATTTCAAGAAACTTTTAGAAACAATATTTTGAAATGAATTTTAACAAAACATTCAATGAATTTTATATATATTCTAAATAATGAATTTAAAAAAAAATTTAAATAAACTTTCAAATATATTTTAAATAAACATTATTTATAAATGAATTTCAAGAAACTTTCAGAAACAAAAGTTTCAAGAAACTTTCATATATATTCCAAATAATGAATTTCAATATGAATTTTTTAAATGAATTTGAAAAAAATATGAATTATTTTTTAAATGAATTCAAGAAAAATTCATATATATTTCAAATAATGAATTTCAATATAAATTTTAAATGAATTTCAAGAAAAATGATTTAATATATATTCTAAATAATGAATTTCAAGAAAAAATATTTCATATATATTCTAAATAATGAATTTCAATATGAATTTCTAAAATAAATTTCAAGAAAAATTTCAAGAAACATATGAATCATTTTTTAAATGAATTTCAAGATTATAAATGAAGAATTTCAATTTGAATTTTTTAATTGAATTTTAAAAAAAATATGAATTATTTTTTAAATGATTTTCAAGAATAATTTGAAGAAAATTTGATATATATTCTGAATAATGAATTTCAATATTAATTTTTTAAATGAATTTCAAGAAAAATTCTAAATAATGAATTTTAATATGGATATTTTAATTGAATTTTAAGAAAAAATTCAAGAAATATATGAATTATTTTTTAAATGAATTTCAAAAAAAAATTCAAGAAACATTCAAAAACAATATTTTGAAATTCATTTCAAGAAAATTTCAATGAATTTCAAATATGAAATTTTAAAATGAATTTCAAGAAAATTTTCAAGAAATTTTCAATAAAAATATGTTAAAATTCATTTCAAGAAAAAATTCGATGAATTTCATATATATTCTAAATAATGAATTTCAATAAAAATTTCTATAAACTTTCACATATATTTTAAATAATGATTTTCTAAAAAAATTTCAAAAAACTTTCATATATATTCTAAATAATGAATTTCTAAGACAATTTCAATAAACTTTCATATATATTCTAAATAATGAATTTCAATAAGAATTTTTTAAATGAATTTCAAGAAATATTTCAAGAAACATAAGAATTATTTTTTAGATGAATTTCAAGAAAAAATTCAAGAAACATATGAATTATTTTTTAAATGAATTTAAAAAAACTTTCATATATATTATAAATAATGAGTTTCAAGAAAAATTCCAATAAACTCTGATATATATTGTAAATAATTAATTTCAATATGAATTTTTTAAATGAATTTCAAAAAACATTTCAAGAAACATATGAATTATTTTTTAAATGAATTTCAAAAACATTTCAAGAAACTTTCATATATATTCTAAATATTTAATTTCAATATGAAATTTTAAATGAATTTTAAGAAAAATTATTTTATAGATATTCTAAATAATGAATTTCAATTTGAATTTTTTAAATGAATTTCAAGAAACATATGAGTTATTTTTCAAATGAATTTCAAGATTCTAAATAATGAATTTTCAATATGAAATTTTAAAATGAATTTCAAGAAAAATATGAATTATTTTTGAAATGAATTTCAAGAAAAATTTCAAGAAACTTTCATAAACAAAAATTTCAAAAAACGTTCATATATATTCTAAATTATGAATTTCAATATGATTTTTTAAAATGAATTTCAAGAAAAATTCTTTCATATATATTCAAAATAATGAATTTCGATATGAATTTTTTAAATAAATTTGAAGAAAATTTTAGAGAAACATATGATTTCCTTTTTAAATGAATTTCAAGATTAAAAGTAATGAATTTCAATATGAATTTTTTAAATAAATTTCAAGAAACTTTCAGAAACGAAAAATTTAAGAAACTTTCATGTATATTCTAACTAATGAATTTCAATAAGAATTTTTTGAAATGAATTAAAAAAAATCTATTTGAAATTGATTTCAAAGAAAAATTTCAATAAATTTCAAATATGAAAATTTTAAATGAATTTCAAGAAAAATCTCAAGAAACATAAGCATTATTTTTTAAATGAATCTCAGAAATATTTTGAAATTAATTTCAAGAAAAATTTAAATGAATTTCTTATATATTCTAAATAATGAATTTCGATAAAAAATTCAAAAAATTTTCATATATAGTCTAAATAATTAATTTCTAGAAACAATTGAAGAAAATTTCATATATCTATTCTAAATAACGAATATCAAAAGAAATTCAATAAACTTTCATATTTATTCTAAATTTTCATATATATTCTAAATAGTGAATTTCAATATGACTTTTTAAAATGAATTTCAAGAAAATTTTCAAGAAACATGAATTGTTTTTAAAATGAATTCCAAGAAACATATGAATTATTTTTTAAATTAATTTAAAAATAAAATAAAGAAACTTTCATATATATTCTAAATAATGAATTTCAAGAAAAAATAAAGAAACTTTCATATATATATATTCTAAATAATGAATTTCTAGAAAAAATTCAAGAAACATTCGTATATATTTTAAATAATGAATTTCAAGAAAACTTTCATATATATTCTAAATAATCAATTTCAATATGATTTTTTCAACTAAACTTGAAGAAAAATTTCAAGAAACATATGAATTATTTTTTAAATGAATTTCAAGAAAAAATTCAAGAAACTTATGAAATTCATTTCAAGAAAAAATTCAATGAATTTCATATATATTCTAAATAATGAATTTCAATAAAAATTTAAATAAACTTTCAAATATATTCTAAATAATGAATTTCAAGAAAAAATTGAAGAAACTTTCATATATATTCTAAATAATGAATTTCTAGAAAAATTTCGAGAAACAATATTTTGAAATGAATTTCATATATACTAAAAAATAAATTTCAAGAAAAATTTCAATGAATTTCATTTATATTCTAAATAATGAATTTCAAGAAAAATTTCAATAAACTTTCATATATATTCTAAATAAATAATGAGTTTCAAGAAACTTTCATATATATTCTAAATAATGAATTTCAAGAAATGTTTATATTTAATATGAATTTTTTCAACGAATTTCAAAAAATGTTTCAAAAAGCTTTTAAAAACAAAATTTTCAAGAAACTTTCATATATATTCTAAATAATGAATTTCATGAAAAATATGAATTAATTTTTAAATGAATTTCAAGAAACATATGAATTATTTTTTAAAAGAATTTCAAAATTCTAAATAATTAATTTCAATATGAATTTTTTAGATGAATTTAAAAAAAAATATGAATTATTGTTTAAATGAATTTCAAGAAAAATATTTCATATATATTCTAAAAAATGAATTTCAATATGAAAATTTTAAATGAATTTCAAGAAAAATATGACTTATTGTTTGAATGAATTTCAAGAAAAAATCTTTCATAGATATTCTAAAAAATGAATTTCAAGAAAAATTTCAAGGAACATGTGAATTATTTTTTAAATGAATTTCAAGAAAAACATGAACTATTTTTTTAATGAATTTCAAGAAAAATTTTCAAGAAACTTTCAATATGTTCATTCATTAATTTGGTTTTTTAATTAATTTTATATATTTCACATCAATATGATTTTTTTTTGGTTTTTTTATTTTTTTATTTTTTTTATTTATTTTTTAATTTTTTTTTATATGTTCATATTTGGTTTTTTTCTTAAATGTTTTCTAAATGAATTTCAAGAAAAAATATTTCTTGAAAACTTTCAATGAATTTCAAAATATTATTTCACATCAATATGAATTTTAGATTGGATTGGAAATTTCAAGAAATTGTTCATATATAATTATTTTTTATATGAATTTCAAATATTATTTTTTAATTATTTTTTAAATGAATTTCAAAATATTATTTCACATCAATATGAATTTGAGATTGTATTGGAAATTATTTCACATCAATATGAATATGAGATTGAAAATTGCAAAAAAACAATTTCTTGAAAACTTTCAATGATTTTTTTTTTTTTTTACAAGAACGGTTATGTGTTTATATTATATATTTGGCAAAATGCCAGTGTATTATTTACATTTATGGGCTAGTACCCATATTTCTTCTTTTTCCAGCATTACATAGACCTTATTGTCTCCAGTTCCATATTTCTTACATACTGTAATTGCGTCTATTTCCGTGATTTTTCCTAATTTATGGATACAGACAAATTGCTTCAGCAGTATGCAATAGAACATAATATCAGATTTTTAAGGTATAGGATCCCAATCTTCATTCCTATCTCTTGATAGCACTCCGGCTGAAAGGAGGGCTGCTCTGTTAGCTTCCATGTATGCATCTTGATTATTCTCCCTCTTCACATGTCACGTTCACCAACATAATTATTTACTCAAAATAAAAGAAATTTACTTCTCATGACATAACCTAACTTATATAACAACTACCTTTGTTACCCAGCTAATAATGATTCAAAACACTTTACTACTGAAAAAAAAAATATCTGCACCAAACTCGAAATTCTGAGTTGGCATTGTTGCATCGTTTTTCCAAAGGTTTAAATTTATTGGTACGACGTATGTAATTTTTAATTTGTGATATAATCTCGTCCTCTACACTACAAGACAGGTCGATTAACGCGATTCATATATGTTTTGTATCAACGAGATCTTAGCCATTAACTAGGGTATTTATGAGGTTTGCATTGGATAATGGAAAGTCTCGCCAAATGGCATGAGATTCCTCTCTGCCAAGGCAAAGGTGTCAAATCCATTTACTTCCGAGACAGCTGTGCTGCTAGCCTCAAATTCCACAGAATTAGCGAGGGAAAGATCTAGAGTATACTGTCTGTGTGGTAGCTGTTGCAGTCTCAGCACCTCTTCATGGCGCGCTAGTTGGTTTCGGCTCCTCGTGGTTTTCTCCGTTGCGAACCGGTTTTAAGATGAGGTCTGTCCGTCGGCATAATCCCCACTAAACCCTGTTTGTTTTCAAACGCTAAGAAATCATTCTAGCTCTGATGTATTTCCGTTAATTATTTGTTAGTATTCTTATCGGGTTTTGGGTTTGCAGAGAAACTGAGCATTACCTCTTGCTCGAGGTGCTTACCCTTCTGGCTAGCCTGGAGACGGATCTATGGTAAGGTACCAGGTTTCTCGTCTAACCCTGCTTAGGGTTCCATGTATCTCTGTTAAAATTTTATTACCAGGCTATGATTTTTCTCTTTAACAAACCCTAGGGCCGACTTTACTAACCCAATGTGCTCATTCCAGGTTTTGCAGAGTTTTGTTTTTCGACTCTCTAACAGGTGAGTTCCTCCAAAGCTGTTCATACCCTATTCATATTGGTTCGACTCTCTTTCCCTTTTATGGGTAATGATTCTGCTACCAACACAAACTGTCAGATGGTGTACATTCTCTAACAGTGTCTGTGTTATTGGCAGGTTAGTAGTTCTTCGCCAAACCCTTACTCCAATCTTTCATAACTCGCTTGCCTGCCGTGGCTTATGATGCTCCTTCTGTTCATAGGTACTCTGTGTTGAATCAAACCATCGATAGCCATGCGTTCTTGGCATGTTTAGAAAGACAATTTGGGTTACTCCCTTCTCAGCTTAGGGTTTATAAACTCGTAGCAGACAATTTTCATTTTGTGTTTAGACTCTAGGTTTTTGATACTGATGTAATACATTTATTGATAATGTTGATCAAGTTACCTAGACTGTAATTCCATTTCTAGATACACAATTTTGGCCAAGGCCCTGGTGCCTATTTAGTTTATGCGTAAATCTGTGAACATGGTGCCTACTTGTTTCTTTTCATTAATATAAGCAAAGAACTTCGTCGAAGCTTATTCTTGTAGTTCTTACTGGTGCAAGATCTATGTGTTGCAATAAAGTAGTTTTTCCTCATTTTTCGTTGATACATTTGCTGTATGCTTATTTCTTTGTTACATGCTATCTGTTATGGCAATGTTTAAACATATTTCAATGGCAGATTGGTCCTTAATGATTTATTTCTTACTGTACAGGCTATACGCCTTATTCATTTAAGTTTTCCAAGCACTAACACTCAGATTTTATGTTTTCCATCGAGTTTTACCATTCCGATGGTTCTCCTGTGATTTTGTTTCCTCTGTTTACACCAAGGTTGTCGGTCTACCTCATGGCTTGTCAAAGCGTTGAGGGTTTTCTACATTAGTCTTTAAAGATTTCTCCATTCATCTTTGAACAGATTTTCTATGTTATACGATTCGTTTTTTACTTACAGGAATGCGTTTTCCCCCCTTAGGTTCTTTGGTGCCCGGTCCACCGTTACAAAGACTGTGTATAGAAATTTTTGTTGAAAAGGCAAGGAAAGGGGAAGGGTTTCGTCCCAAACCCTTCACCCCATGACCTAAGCCTTCTGCATTATCATTCCTAACAGATACAGTTTTCCAAAGTTTAAAGATTTTATGTAACCACCGTATACATGCTATATCAACAGGTGTTTCACGTTCTCAGCATTTGCCTCTTTACAGTATTTCAGTAATTTATTTAAATAATGTGCTCATTTTCAGTATGGAACTAATACTATAAGTTCCGATAGGACCAAGGATTCACCTTACTCATTCTTTTATAAACATGTAACCCTAGCAGAGTCTTTTTTTTAAACAAAAAACGTAGAACCAATTAAATACAATATAGTACATAAAGCTCCCTTTTTGCTACACCGGATATTACTCTGCTATTATGCATAGTCAAAACCACATTTAATCTGAGAAAACATGCCCAGTTTCTTAACATACCTACGATATTAAATCTTAACAGAAACTAAAATATTTCAGAAAAGAAAACCTGTACAGTCTATAATTTTTCTTTCAAACTCTGAAATTCGTTACACACAAATTCCGCATACTTATCTGGAAAAATAATCTCTTAAACTGTGGTCCTCCCAACCATCAAGGGAGGGTATGACGTCATCCTCTTGCCCCCCTAGCTCTAGAATTTTTGGATGGTGCCACGGGATAACAGTGGAATTTTCTGCTGCAACCTTTGGAGGGCCAATCCAGTCACAATCAGAAAACTTGGTTCATAAGGGTTGCAGAAGTTATTTTAAACTGGTCCTCTGCCAGCTCAGAAAATAATTCACCCTCCTTACCCAAAATTCACAGAACCCCTGCCCCTCTCTTGGGATTTCCTTTTATTCCTAGAGGGTAGGTAACTATTTTTCTAACTGTCCCCAACCACCTCCTATTCTTAGAAACTTTTACCAACAGCTTAAAATATTTTCTTTCCATTCATTTGTTCCTCTCATTAACTCAATAACCAAAGTAAAATGATACTTTTGTTTCATAACAATACAATTGAGTCTTTCTTGCCAGAATTAAAAAAAATAAATAAATAAGCAAATTGTCTTTTAACTTGTTAATGCTAGTTAACTCTTAATGAGGCTGTCACATCACATGAAAGAACTTCACTCCTTGAATGGAGTTTTGCAGAAATTTAATCCTAGCCACCACTCTAGCAAGTCTAAGATCCATTGGAGTGGTGTTCTCGACCATGGTTTGAATAATGATTTGTGAATCCCAATTATATTGACAGCTTCCAACCCCAGAGCCTTAACTTTCTTGAGACCTTGCAGGAGGGCAAGCACTTCAACTTGGATGCTTGTGTTATAAAATACTCCCTAGGCATATCTAGCAATGATTCTTCCGTATTTATTCTTGATTACTCCCCCTGATCCAGCACTTCCAGGGTTACCTTTTGCTGCCCCATCAAAGAATAACGTATGCCTGGATTTCTTGAGGTTCCAATATGCAAATTCTTTCTTGTTTCCTCTGATTTGCCAAGCTTTGTTCTGTTTTATGTGCCTCTGTTCTTTGGTAAATTGAAGATCCATTCTTGTGCCCCATTCTAAGTCTCGATGACTTAAATTTGTATCTTCAATCTGTTCATCGAGATATTCTTTCCATTGAATTTTGATTTTTACTTTGATGTGGTTCACATTGTTTTCTTCATCTCTGAAAACTCTGTTGTTTCTCTCAAGACAAATTTGCCAAAATATAAATTTTGGCAATGTTGACCAAGCTGCCTTGAATCTATCATTTTTGGGAAGTGATCCTGGATAAAGATTCATCCAATTTGCAAACAGCTCATTGATGGAAGAGAGAAAATCAAATTTTGATCGCCATAGGCTCAAGAGGTCCTTCCAGATTTCTGTGGCATATATACATTCCATCATAATGTGATTTTCTGTCTCTTCATTCACACAGCAGAGTCGGCATTTGGAAGGACCAGCAAATCCTTTTCTCGTTAGTCTATCCTCTGTTAGGATTCCTCTATGACAGAAAGCCCAGCAAAATATGTCTACTTTCGGGATTATTAGCTTTGTAAGCCCACAACCCTTTCCATGTTGCCAGATTAGGTGGGACGTGTGGTATTACTTTCAACTGAGCGTATCCCTGCGCTGCAGTATAAATCCCAATCTTAGCTCCACAACCCAAATGATCGCTCTTGCAAGCCTGCAACGGAGCCTTCCCTGCTAACTATTTGAGCAGTCTCTTGCAATCATTGTCCAGCGTGGCAGGGACACTAGGAAGATTCCACCCATGCCAGTCACTGCCACTCCACCTTGAAATATCCCAGAGCATATTTATCCCTGCGTTTGTGAAACAAGAACGCATCACATACAAAGAGGTGACTTCAACGATTGGAGGTTGACCCATAATACGATCTGTCCAAATATTGATACATTTATCGTTACCAGGAATCCAGAATACGTTCTCTTTTATGAGAGAGGCAAATTTAGCATACATTTTGAAGAGAATAGAACCATGAGTGGAGTTGGGATTATCTAAGCATATTTTTCTTGGATCTGTGAAATATTTTTTCCACAGTGCTTTCTTTGCCCAACATGCGTGAGGAGCTATCATTTGCCAAATTATCTTAGCTCCCATTGCCAGATTTTGAGTGCCTAGCTCTTTAAAATTCAATCCGCCTTCCATAATGGGTTTGCTTATCTTGTCCTAGCTAACGAGAGGAATTTTCCTTTCATTTTGATTGCCTCCATTCCAGAAAAAATTGCGGATTAGAGCCTCCATTTTCTTAAGAATGCCTGCAGGAGCAAGGATTACAAAAAATTGGAAAATAGGGAGGCTACAAAGAACAGCTTTTATAAGAACTGATTTTCCAACTAGATTTAACCATGTGAAGCCCCAGGATTGAATTTTGGCCTTGAACTTGTCGATTAAAGGGATCCAGTATTTGCTTGAGGCTAATCTCCGAAAAATGGGCAGGTCCAAATATTTAAAAAGAACCAATTGGAGGAAGCTTCGAAACCCGAGATTCTTGAAATGGTAGCAAGGTCGCTGGCTGAAGTATTCCAGCAGTAAATCTGGCATTTACCATAGTTTAAGGAGCTTCCCGTAGCTTCAAAAAATTCATCCAACACTTCCTTGAATTTTGAGGCTGAGAGAGCAGTAGCTGCCCCAAGAAATAGAGTATCGTCGGCAAATAAAGCATGGTTAACATTTTTTACTCCTCGGGCAATGTTGAGACCTAAAATCTCTTGCTCTGCCAACTTTTGATCCAAGTAGAAACTAAGAACAGAGGCTTGGAGAACAAAGAGAAGGGGGGAGAGGGGACATCCCTGCCTTAACCCTCTCGATGCTTTGAAAAAATCTGCCACTCTCCCATTTACAAGGGGTGAAATCCATGGTTCTGAAATACAAGCTTTTATCCAATTTATGAAATTTGACCCAAATAACTTCCAACAAAAAACTATGTTGAACCCGATAAAAAGCATTAGCTAAGTCAAGTTTTACCACCATACCTTTTTCTTTGCGCATTTGGCTTGAATGGATCGCCTCTTGGATGAGGATGAAGTTGTCCACGATCTGTCTCTTTTGAACAAAGCCCCCTTGGTTTTCTGGGATAATAGAGGGGAGGATTCCTTTTAATATGCTCGCTAGCACTTTGGTGATGATTTTGTAACCAGTGTTACAAAGAGAGATGGGACAAAATCTATTGAAGGCAATAGCACCCTTTTCCTTGGGGATAAGGGCAAGAAAGGCTGAATTAGTGCTGCCCCCTATTTTCTGACAATTCTGTGACTTTAGAACCATTTTGTGCAAATCCTTCTCTACTATCTGCTAGCAGGTTTGGAGAAACCTTGCCGTAAAACCATACGGCTCGGGGGCTTTATCTGGATCCATATCAAATAGAGCAGAATTTATCTCATTGCTGGTGATTTTTGCTTCCAACTGCTGATTCATTGAATTTGTGATCTTTAAAGGAACCACCCCCAGGAATTTAGAATTAGGATCCGTCTCACCATCTTCACTATAAATATTTTTGAAGTGAGCGGAAGATGCTCTCTTGATACTCATATTATCCTTGTGGGATAAAGTTCCTTCTTTAATTTCAACGATGCTATTGAAACATTTCCTTGCTTGGGCTTGTTTGTGGAAGAAGGAGGAATTCTGATCTCCTGCTTTAAGCCATAAACTACGAGATTTTTGTCTCCAATATTCCTCTTCCTGAAGATAGGTCTGATGATACTTTTTTTGGAGATATGCTTCCTTGTCCAAAACTTCTCTTGTGATTTCAGCTTCTTCATTTTGGATATGGTGTTGCTCAAGTCTTTCTTGTGCCATCTTCCTCTCCTTAGCTGGATGAGGGAGATATTTGGCCCACCCCTTCAATTTTATTTTTAATCTTCTTAGCTTTTCTTCCCATATGTAAAAGGGAGAGCCCTTCACTGACATCCTCCAGCATTATTTAACCAAACTTAAGAAATCGGGTTGCTTGACCCATAAAGGGCTGAATCTAAAGGGAATGGGGCCGAGATCCTGATGGGCAACTAGTTCCAGCATTATAGGCTTGTGATCTGATACGATGCATGAGAGGATTCTAATTCTTGCCTCCATTCCCAAGAGAAGAAATGAGCTTTGAACCAAAAACCTATCTAACCTTGCAGCAATATGCCCAGGACCAATTGTTTTATTAGACCAAGTAAACTTACCATTTGAGGGAGGGATATCGAGCAGATCCCACTCCTGCATGAGGTCCTCCGCCCATTCCCTTGCCGGATCCCTGATCAAGCTGCCTCCTCACTTTTCTTTTGCATGCAATGTAAGGTTGAGGTCACCGGAAACTATAAAATTTTCCATATTTTCTGATTCTGACAACATCCTGATGGAGTCCCAACATGCCTTTTTCTCCCCTGCATTTACCGGTGCATAGACATTGAAGAGGCAAAGAACCTCCATAGTGTCCACATGCTGAAGTTTTAAAAACAACCAGCGTTGATTAAGGATTTATATAATCTTTACAAACTTGGATTTATTCCAAAGGGATCCTAATCCCCTGGAGGCTCCCCGAGCAGAGATGGCCTGTCCCCTGCTTCCATTCCAAATTTTCTTGCTGATTGGAGAAACTCAATGTCCTCCATTTTTGTCTCCTGGACTAGAAGAATGTCTGGGGCTTCTATTCTTATTATACTTCTCATGGCTTCTTCTTTCACCTTGCTCCCCATTCCTCTGCAATTCCAGGAGATGACCTTCATCATTTACATTTTTGGGAGTGTTAAGCTCCCTTGGAGCTCTGCGTCTGGTTTCTAGTTGCCTTAGGAGTTTTGGCCAAGAGTTTTTCCAGGGTGGGCTGACTTCCCTGGATTTTATCTTTATAAGTTTCCTGTTCTCTTTTTTCCCGAGTGGACTTTTGCCCTCTTGTTGTTCTTCTTGATGAAACTTGTGATTCTCCTATTTCACCTTCCTCCTCTGAATCCTCCGAGCCTTGATCCTCCTTGACAACTTCTTCTTGGATATTTTTTTGCCTTTCGTTGGCACTTTCTTCTGGCCTAGATCCTGAAGGAGTGCCTTTTTCTAGGGTGCCTTTTTTTCGTGCTTCGTCCTCCTGAGTTTCCTCTGCAGCAGAGCTTAAAACCTCATATCTATTTTCTTGACTTTTCTGGGAAGGCCCTATGTGCATCTAGGGGCCCTGTCCATTTAAAACCCCTGATTTTTTGTGGGAGGTCTTGGATCTCTTGACCTGATTCCACCCTTCCTCCTTACCTTTCTCAGCTTCCCCTTTATTTGGACAACCTCTAGAAAAATGGCCATAGATATGGCATTTACGGCACTTGAATGGTATCTGCTCGTAGTCTAACTTTTACAGATGTGTCCAACTGCCCACTTTGATATTTATTGCCTCTGGGAGTCCTACTTCTAGATCAAACTCTACACAGATCTGTGCGCAGTCGTATTAATCCTTGTTATTTGCTCGATCAATGAATTTTCCCAGTGAATTTCCTATATGTTTCAGAGAGTCCCAGTTCCAACAATGAACTAGAAGATTCGGGAGCCGAACCCACATCAGGACTGTTGTGGGAACATCGACTGCCGAATCGAAGTCCGGCGTCCATTTATTGAGGTATAGGCCTTGTGGTCCCATGAAGTAGGGGCTGTTCCTGAAGACCAAATATTTATATTCCTTTGAATTGAATTCGAATAGGAAATAGCCTCTTCCCAAGAAGTAAGAGGTTACACCATTCTTGATTAGCGGCACCCAGTTCTTGATAACCCAGTTTTCTGTAGAGGCGGGAGAGGGCCATAGGCCCATAAACTGGCCCACAAGAGCCCGATCCGCCAAGGACAGAGCAACCTGAATCGGTCCTTATGGGGGAAGGGTAACCTCAAGGATATCATCTATTTTCTTGATGAACTTGGCGATTTCTGGTTTTTTCTTCTTTGGCAATGAAGCAAGCAACGAACTGAAGGCAGCTTCCGCTGAAGGAGGCGGAGTAGCAGCGTCGGGCATGCTCTGAGCATCCATGCAAACGATCTGATAGACCCAAGCCCCAAGAGGGGAGACTGCGGCATTGCTGCGCAGCGCGCAAGCATGCAACGGCGGCCAACCCTAGCGCACAACGATCAGAGTGAAAAAATTGATTATGTGTTAGTGAATTTAAAACTTTCAATGAATTAAATCAATATGAATTTTTAAAATATAATTAATTTTTAAATTACAGTTATTTTTTAAATTATAATTATTTTTTAAAATGAATTTCAAAATATTATTTCACATCAATATGAATATGAGATTGGAAATTTCAAGAAATTTCAAGAAAACAATTTCTTGAAAACTTTCAATGAATTACATCAATATGAATTTTTTAGATAAATTTCAAGAAAACAATTTCTTGAAAACTTTCAATGAGTTTCACATATAATTATTTTTAAAATGAACTTCATAATATTATTTCACATCAATATGAATATATAACTATTTTTTAAACTGAATTTCAAAATATTATTTCACATGAAATTGGAAATTTCTTCATATATACTTATTTTTCAAAATTTCAAAATATTATTTCACATTAGTCTCAATATAAAGAATATTGAGACATATATAATTATTTTTTCAAAATCTCAAAATATTATTTCACATCGTTGTCAATATGAATATGAGACATATATAATTATTTTTCAAAATTTCAAAATATTATTTCACATCAATATGATAAGAAAACTTTCAATGAAATTTCATATATAATCATTTTTTAAATGAATTTTAAAATATTATTTCACTTCAATATAAATATGAGATTGGAAATTTCAAGAAAAATTATGATGGAAATTTCAAGAAAGTTTTCGATGAAAATTCATATATAATTATTTTTTCAAAATTTCAAAATATTTTTTCACATCAATATGAAAAGAAAACTTTCAATGAAATTTCATATATAATTGTTTTTTAAATCAATTTCAAAATATTATTTCACATCAATATAAATATGAGATTGGAAATTTCAAGAAAAGTTATGAATTTCAAAAAAAAATTCAATGAAATTTCATATATAATTATTTTAAAAATAAATTTCAAAATATTATTTCACATCAATATGAATGAAATTTCATATATAATTATTTTGTAAATGAATTTCAAACTATTATTTCACATCAATATTGAATTGAAAATTTCAACAAAAATATAAATTTCATTGAATTTCATATACAATATCTTTCAATGAATTTCATATATAACTATTTTTTAAATGAATTTCAAGAAACTTTCAGAAACAATATTTTGAAATGAATTTCAACAAAATTTTTAAAGTGAATTTCAAGAAAAATTTCAATGAATTTCAAGAAACTTTCAAAAACAATATTTTGAAATAAATTTCAGAAAAAATATTTTGAAAATTTTGAATTTCAAGAAAAAATTGAATTTCAATGAATTTCACATATAATTATTTTTCAAATGAATTTCAAGAAACTTCCAGAAACAATATTTTGAAATGAATTTAAAAAACAGTATTTTGAAAAATATGAATTTTAGAAACAATATTTTGAAAAAATTCAATTTCACAAACAATATTTTGAAAATTTTGAATTTCGGTAACAATATGTTGAAAAAATTGAATTTCAGAAACAATATTTTGAAAAATTTGAATTTTAAGAAAATTTTTAATGAATTTCATATATAATTATTTTTAAATGAATTTTAAGAAACTTTTAGAACCAATATTTTGAAATGAATTTCAATAAAATGTCAATGAATTTCATATATATTCTAAATAATGAATTTCAAGAAAAATTTCAATAAACTTTCATATATATTCTAAATAACGAATTTCAAGAATATTTCAGAAACAATATTTTGAAATGAATTTCAAGAAAAATTTCAATGAATTTAAAATATAATTAATTTTAAAATTAATTTCAAGAAAAAATTCAAGAAACTTTCAGAAAAAATATTTTGAAATTCTGAATTTCAAGAAACTTTCATATATATTCTAATTTCAAGAAAAAAATCAATGAATTTCATATATAATTATTTTTTACATGAGTTTCAATAAAAGTTTCAATAAATTTCATATATAATTATTTTTTAAAAGAATTTCAAAAAAAAAAAACCAAGAAACTTTCATATATATATTCTAAATAATGAATTTCAAGAAAATTTCATATATATTTTAAGTAATGAAAACAATATTTTGAAATGAATTTCAAGAAACTTTCATATATATTCTAAATAATGAATTTCAAGAAACTTTAATAAAAAAAATGTTTTGAAATGAATTTTAGGAAAATTTCAATGAATTTCATATATAATTATTTTTCGAAATGAATTTCAAGAAACTTTCATATATATTTTACATAATGAATTTCAAGAAACTTTCATAGATAATATTTTGAAATGAATTTCATATATAATTATTTTTTAAATGAATTTCAAGAAACTTTCATAAAAAATATTTTTAAATGAATTTCAAGGAAAAATTCAATGAATTTCATATATAATTATTTTTTAATTAAATTTCAAGAAACTTTCAGAAACAATAATTTAAAATGAATTTCAACAAAAAATTTAATGAATTTGAGATATATTCTAAATAACGAATTTCAAGAAAAATTTCAATAAACTTTCATATATATTTTAAATAAACAATATTATGAAATGAATTTAATATATATTCTAAATAATGAAGTTCAATATGAATTTTTTAAATGAATTTCAACAAAAATTTCAAGAAACTTTCATATATATTGTAAATAATGAATTTCAATATGAATTTTTTATATGAATTTTAAGAAAAATATGAATTATTTTTTAAATGAATTTCAAGAAACTTTCATATATATATATATTCTAAATAGTCAATTTCAATATGAATTTTAAGAAAATTTTTAAGAAACATTTGAATTATTTTTTAAATGAATTTCAAAATTCTAAATAATTAATTTGAATATGATTTTTTTTAAACAATTCAAGAAAAATATGAATTATTTTTTAAATGAATTGCAAGAAAAAATTCAAGAAACTTTAAGAAACAAAAATTTCAAGAAAATTTCATATATATTAAATATTGAATTTCAATATGAATTTTTTAAATGAATTTTAAGAAAAAAATGAATATCAAGAAAAATTTCATGAAACTTTGAGAAACAAAAATTTCAAGAAACTTTCTTATATATTTTAAACAATTAATTTCAATATGAATTTTATAAATGAATTTCAAGAAAAATTCTTTCGTATATATTCTAAATAATGAATTTCAATATGAATTTTTAAAATAAATTCCAAGAAACATATGAATTATTTTTAAATGAGTTTCAAGATTATAAATGAAGAGTTTCAATTTGAATGTTTTAAATAAATTTCAAGAAAAATATGAATGATTTTTTAAATGAATTTCAAGAAAATTTTCCAGAAAATTTTAGAAACAAAAATTTCAAGAAACTTTTATATATATTCTAAAAAATGAATTTCAACATATATTTTTAAAATGAATTTCAAGAAAAAATATTTCATATATTTCCTAAATAATGAATTTCAATATGTAATATTTAAATAAATTGTAGGAAAAAATTCAAGGAACATATGAATTATTTTTTAAATGAATTTCAAGAAACTTTCAAAAACAATATTTTGAAATTCATTTCGAGAAAATTTCAATGAATTTCAAATATGAATTTTTTAAATGAATTTTAAGAAACATATGAATTATTTTTTAAATGAATTTCAAGAAAAATTTCAAGAAACTTTCAAAAACAATATTTTGAAATTCATTTCAAGAAAAATTTCGATGAATTTCATACATATATTCTAAATAATGAATTTCAATAAAAATTTCAAGAAACTTTCATGTATATTCTAAATAATGAATTTCAAGAAAAATTTCAAGAAACTTTCATAGATATTATAAATAATGAATTTCAAGAAACTTTTATCTATATTATAAATTTTCATATATATTATAAATCATGAATTTCAATATGGATTTTTGCCCTTTCCTTGGCTGCCAATTTTTGCCCAATTATCCTTTTGCCTTGGACTACTGGTAAGAAATTATCACTTTTCGAATTTCTTCGTCCATGGTCCTTAGGTTCACGAACTCAATTCGTTCTTTCATGTGGGTCGGCAAGCTACTCAAAAATCACTGAACCTTAGCCTTTTCATCCCTTAAATAAGGAACATATTTCAACAAGGAAGTAAACTTGGTTATGTATTCATCCATTGTCATTTGTCCCAACCTCAAGTCGTGGAATTCCCTTGAATTTTCATCATTGAAACATTTTGTCAGATACTTTTCGTTGAAGTATTGTTGAAATGTCTCCCATGTCACATCTTGATCTTCAATACTGCGGACATTATTGACTTCCTCCCACCACAGGGTGGCCTTCTCTCTCAACTTATAGATGGAAAATCTGGCCTTAAGGTTACTACTGTACTCATAAAATTGGAAGTACTTTTTCATATTTATCAGCCATGCTTCAGCCACCTCCTCTGCTTCTCCATCAAACGTAGGTGGCTTTATTTTTTAGAACTCACCTTGTAGCCCCAATTTTTGTTTCTTAATTTCCTATTGTTCTGACACATTTCCAAACTCGACTTCATTATAGTTTCTATTTTTGTTACTTTGCAAGGAATGACTTCTTTCCATTCTATTATTGGTTTGATCCTTAGCTTGTCATTCATTTTCTTCTTGCATTTCTCTATCAGGACTGGGTTGTAGCACTCCTTGATTCTTCTTGTAATAAATGCTTTTGAGTATCCTTTCTTGCTCTTACATCAAGTGCTCATTGTCACTCTTAACCCAGACCATTTCTTCCTGTAGCTTCCATACAGTGCTTAGCGGGATACTAGTTTGGTGCTGCTGTTCCTCCAGTAGTCTACTAGTCTGATGTTGCTGATCTACACTCAACTGAATCCACATTTTAGGATTCATTTCTATTTTGGGTTGGGGTGTAGGTTCCCTTGAATTTCGAGGTGTTTTCTGTGACGATCCCCTCCTCATATCGTCTGCTACAATTTTATTTCCTTGCTGTGCTTCATTTACACACACAATTTATCATGTTAGGTGACCCTTAGGGTCCCATCGTACGAACGCTGCTCTGATACCACTTGTAACATCCATGATAGTACAACTAAAAAAAAATTTACCTTTACAAATCAAGAATGTTAATTTCTAAGATTCCAAGTCTTTACCTTGTATACAAATTCCATTAATGAGTTTTTTCACCCTACAGAAGTTATTACACCAATCTTCGAACATATAATTATATATTTCATTTCCATTTCATATTTCAATTTCATTAGTCACATGCGATGTCCACATATACGTGTCTCCAACTCATATTTACCCTCACCACACACACACACACACACACACATATATATATATATTGATTAAACAATACATAACTATGGTTATACTTTGCTCTAAGGCACACATAAATGTTTTCAGTATTGACAGTACCATTTATCATTTAAGTGATAATTTAGATATGTACCACAGATTCGATTCTTTGATTGAGGATTTAATATTATGAATAATGCATGTGATCATTGCAAATGTGGATGACACTTATTTTGTCATGCGTCGTTGAATTCTAGGGGTCTTGATCTACGACTGAGGGTTTTCGGGTCTTGTCTTTGGTTAATGACCCCTACCAAAACCCTAAAATTTCTTTAATTCTCGAGTTAGCTCTGCAGCGTTGCATCTCTGCAACCAGTCTGAAACCTCAAACTGTTCAGCTCTGCAGATCTTCCGCTTGGTGCTGGCGATTATGTTACCTCCATCGTGGTGAGTTTTCACCACAGCCTGCCATGTAGTTTATCTCAGGCTTACTCGACTTCTTTGCCTCTGTTTTGTGTGTTATAAAGAGTTTAGGTGTGGTCCTTTCAGGACTTAAGCAGTTACTTTGTCACATTTTGGGACTCTTCTCCTTGGATGAGTCAGGCTCTGCAGTCATGGCTTCAGAGGTTTTGTCCGGTTGCTCCTGTGACTGGAAATGTAGCTACCCAAGTCTATACTACTCGGTCATAGCTACCTCAACCTCGATAGGTAATTTTACCCATTTCAGTTCTTCCTCCGGTCCGCTCTCATAGTTTTCTTTTCCATTTTTCTCTGGTATTTTTGATGAGAAAGTCTCTGCTCGATTTTTTTGGTGCAGGAGTTGTCGCCACTACCGCAAGCCAACTCGTTCAGGTATGTGAAACTCTTAAATATATTATCCTCGTCTCCATATCTTGTTTGGGAAGTTAGGGTTTTAGCCCACTGATTAGAGATGGTTTCTATGGCATAGGTAACCCTTCGGTATTAACACTGCAAAACACAAATACGGGTACACTTTGCTTTGGAGCTCCGAGGATTAAACTGACCCTCGGGTGATTTATTTAATAGGTATTTTGAGTCTCGCTAGAGGTCTTATAAATTTTCTGGCATTTAGAGGTTCGGCTTGGTTCCATGGCTATTTGACTTGTCGAATTCTCGATAGCAGTCTTTTTTTGTTAATTTAATGAAGCACTATCTCCTCGTTTACTTTGTAATCTCGAGTCTCCTTCAGAGATATTGGTTGCATACTTGTATATTTGTCGAGACTCTGGTCTGTAATATTTAAGGGTTTCATGTTCAGTTTTTGAGCTGGTATTACTTATTTATGAGAAAGGGCAACATTAAACATTGTATAACATTATAGTGGACAATTTTTTCTTGTATCTTTGATGATAACCCTTTAGTTTTCATTTTAAGCTTCAGTCTTTCTCGCAACATTGAAAAGCTATTTTGTTACAGTTCAAATATTTATATACATATGCATAATATATAGTACTATTTCCCTTTCTGTTGAAGGAATATTTTCCAATGAATGGTCGTGTAGAATGATTTACAATATCTTACTGTAACATAGTTCTAGCCCATTATTTTACTTCAGTAATTTTAACAGGAGAAATCTTCTTTATAGATAAATGCATGTCACTCTGTTTTTCTGAGTCTTTCAGAGTTTACACATTCTTTGATCTCTGTTTCTATTTCCTGTTCTTATTTTATTTAGGTATGTTCGGACCATATATAGTGTGGAGTTTTTCCCTCCTATCTGCTGTCTGTGTATATAAAATATTTCCAGTCAATGACCTGCTTAGAGCCCGGGGTTTCAATCTTGGCCCTGAGTATATGATTTACAGCGTCCATACCTCTTGGTCAATACTTTCTGTTTAGCGTTTAACTTAGTTTTTCCTGTATTATTCTCTTGATTTTCAGACTATAATTTTGCAGTGTAAGCTTTCATTACACAACCTATACTTATAATTATGCATATTCTTGTTCTACCATAAATTTGAAGGAAATTACATAGAATACAGATTTTATTATTCCACCAAACTTCACAAAGTAAAATTCCTCATTTCATATTTTCCTGAAACATTTACTACTAATTAACAGAGTTATATCTACATAATACCATAATAAAGCAGTCTATCTAAATATTCTAGCATAGAAGAAATCTGTTCAAACATTTAAATTTACAACTCTTTTATTTTTCGGCAGTCCGTGTACTTATCTTATATCCAAACTCACTGATGATATCCAACCTACCATGAGAGAGGTGATAACATCCTCTTCTCCCCCCATGCTCCACACTGAGCCCAATAGGTTGACAAAATTACCAGAAGATACCTCAAGACCCTTGGTCTAGTACTTCTTCTTTCAAGAAGATTTGGGAATGCTTAGTGTCTTCCACTGGTCACTACCAGTTCAGGAATTCTCCATTCTCTCCCTTCCTTTGTTCCAGAATAGAACTCCTTTTACTCACTGGGATGTACCTTTATCCCCAAAGGAAAGGTAACTGTCTGTTAACTTTTTTCTGTTCTATTACTTCTCAGCTCTTGGAATACTTTATCATCAGCCTTTTTCAGTTTTATGGAACCATTTTTCCATAACTAAACTTTATTTTCACAAAACATAATTAATTCAAGTTCCTCAAGTAATCTTTCTCAAAATAAATAACTGTTTTAGTTTCTTTAAAAATGAAGTGACATAACAACTAGTTAGCATTTAAGCCAACTTTCACACGTTTTTAGCTTTTTAATTTTTTAATTAATTAGTTTTATGTTTGGGTTTTTAATTAATTGGGATACAATTTAGTTTAATTTTATATATAGTTTAGTTATATATATATTTTCAATGGGATTATAATTTCACATAAATATGAATTTTTTGGTTATATATATATATATATTTTTTTTTTCATATTTAGGTTTTTATTCGTTTTTTTCTAAATATAATTTTTTTGGTTTAAAAAAAAAATTAATTTTATAGGTTCATATTTGTTTTTTTTTTTTTTTAAATTAATTTTATATGTTCGTATTTGGTTCTTTTTTAAAATTATTTTATTTCTTCGTATTTGTTTTTTTTTTTTTTAAATTAATTTTATAGGTTTGTATTTGTTTTTTTTTTTAACTAATTTTATATGTTCGTATTTTTTTAAAATTAATTTTATATGTTCGTATTTTTTTTTAAAATTAATTTTATATGTTTGTATTTTTCTTTTTCTTTTTGTTAAATATGAATATTTTTTTTAAATAATTTTATATGTCAGTGTTTGTTTGTTTTTTTTTAAAAATATAAACCTTTTGTTTTTGTTTTTGTTTTTTTTTTTAAAATTAGTTTTATATGTTTGTATTTGGTTTTTTTTAATTAATTTTATATATTCATATTTGTTCTTAAATTAATGTTATATGTTTTTTTTTTAATATGAATATTTTGGTTTTAAAAAAAAAAAATTTATATGTTGTTTTTTGGGGTTTGTTTTTTAAATTATTTTTATATGTTCATATTTTTTTTTTAAATTAATTTTATATGCTCATATTTAGTTTAGTTGTTGTTGTTGTTTTTTTTTTTTTTTTTTTTTTTTTGAACTTTTTGGTTTTTTTATAAATAAATTATATATGTTCGTATTTGGTTTTTTTTAGATTAATTTTATATGTTCGTATTAGTTGTTGTTGTTGTTTGTTTGTTTGTTTGTTTTTTTAAATTAATTTTATATGTTTGTTTTTGGTTTTTTTTTTTTTTAAGTTTAGTTTTTATGTTTTTTTGTTTTTAATTTAATTTTATAGCTTTAAATTAATTTTATATGTTTTTTTTGTTTTTTTTTTTTAAATTAATTCTATATGTTCGTATTTGGTTTTTTTTTATTAATTTTATATATTTCATATCAATATGATTTTATTTATTTATTTATAAATTATTTTTATATGTTCGTATTTTTTTTTAAAAATTAATTTTATATGTTCACATTTGTTTTTTTTTTTTTTTAAATGAATTTCAAGAAAAAATTTTCTTGAAAAATTTCAATGAATTTCAAAATATTATTTCACATTAATATGAATTTCAGACTGCATTGGAAATTTCAAGAAAAATTTCAATGAAATTTCAAGAAATTGTTCATATATAATTATTTTTTATATGAATTTCAAAATACTATTTTTCAACTATTTTTAAAATGAATTTCAAAATATTATTTCACATCAATAAGATTGGATTGGAAATTTCAAGAAAATTTTCATTGAAATTTCAAGAAATTATTCATATATAATTATTTTTTAAAATGAACTTCAAAATATTATTTCACATCAATATAAATATATAATTAGTTTTAAAATGAATTTCAAAATATTATATCACATGAGATTTAAAATTTCTTCATATATCATTATTTTTTCAAAATTTCAAAATATTATTTCACATCAGTCTCAATATAAAGAATATTGAGACATGTATAATTATTTTTTCAAAATTTCAAAATATTATTTCACATCATTGTCAATATGAATAAGAAACATATAATTATTTTTCAAAATTTCAAAATATTATTTCACATCAATATGAAAAGGAAACTTTCAATGAAATTTCATACATAATCATTTTTTAAATGAATTTCAAAATATTATTCCACATCAATATAAATATGAGATTGGAAATTTCAAGAAAAATTATGATGGAAATTTCAAGAAAATTTTCAATAAAATTTCATGTATAATTATTTTTTCAAAATTTCAAAATATTATTTCACATCAATATGAATATGAGATTGGAAATTTCAAGAAAAATTATGAATTTCAAGAAAATTTTCAATGAAATTTCATATATAATTATTTTTTCAATATATATATATATATATATATATATATATATATATATATATATATATATATATATATATATATATATATTGTTTTTATTTTTTATTTTATTATTATTATTATTATTATTTTGAATTAGTTTAATCTATTAAAAAAGGAAAAATATTTTACATCTTGGCTGCAGCCTTGACTTTGCCCATAAGAGTGGCATATTCAGTGTATAATGCACAAAAAATACTGCCCACTAGGGGAAACCATTCAAAACCAAGCAGAGTTCTACCCTACTGCCTGCGCAGGGGCGTCAATAAGTATTTCCACTGTAATGTGCCAGGTTGATAAACTATTAGACTTAGACTGCTAGAATCAATAACAGGAAAGACAAGAAAAATCCCATCCCAGTGGGAATCGTGAAGCAAATAATAGATACTAAAGGAATGACTAAGCATCATGCTGAGGAGAAGGTTCCTCTAGGATAAAGCACCTGTAAGCCTCCATATCATCTTCATCCTTTTGCTTGTCTGCACCTGGGGCATCACTTTGCTTGGAGCGCTCACCACAGACCTTCTCCTCGCCTTCAAGAACTTTGCCTTTATCCTTGGTCGCCTGCTACTGTTGCTTGTCCATTTCCTGAGCTAAAGCTGAAGAAGCTCCATTCTGAAGCATACTGAGATCATCCTGCTGGGTTTCTTTCTTGAAGACCACCGAAATTGAGGCAATAATACGGGGTCTGTTCAGTGAACAATTGAAGAAAAATTGGGTAGTCTGGGGAGTGTTGGAGGACAAATTGAGAGGGGGGTTTTGAACAGGGTTAACATGGTGATGTCTACCTTGCCCACTGCGAGTGTTCGGATATCTACTAGAAAAATATTCTGAGGAGGGCGAGGAGGAATCCGAATTGGAAGTGGAAGGAGTGTGTTGGGAACGACCTCTTGAACTGCCTCTTCAACATCTCATGAGATGTCTCAGATGCAGCATGGTGGAGGGCAGAGATGCAGGCGAGGAGGGAGGCGTAGAGACAGAATTGGGCTGGGAGAGGAGAAAATCCAGAGTGATAGAAGATTGATTGCAAAGGCCTATGCGGGAGAGGTGGAGTCCTTCCCCAAAGTCGATACAACAACTGAGATGGCTATGCTTACCAGTGGCAGTGCGATGGCATGGAGGCACTGCCAAGGGCGAGCAGATTCGTTTCAGCGGTGGAGTGGGAATGTCTGTGCCCCGACTATCAGTGTCCATCTTTAAGGATTGAGTTACTCTGTTTTGATTCCCTCCCGTCTTTAAAACCTCATTAATGTGCAGAATTGGTGTGTGCAGAGAATTCCTTACGACGAATTGAGCAAGCATTGTGGATGGATCTCGACCTCGGCTTTGAATTAATGCTACATGGTTAAATGCACTGGCTTGAATGCTGGTTTGATGGATGGTCCGACTGTAACTAATGTCAAAAGCTTGGGTGGCCAAGTGGCTCCCCCACTTGCCATACCCAAGTCCCATCATCACCCTAACCATGATTTGCACCCGCATCCAGGAAAAATTTCAAAATATTATTTAACAAGAAACATTTCAATGAAATTTCATATATAATTATTGTTTAAATAAATTTCAAAATATTATTTCACCTCAATATGAATGAAATTTCATATATAATAATTTTTTAAATGAATTTCAAAATATTATTTCACATCAACATTGAATTGAAAATTTCAAGAAAAAAATAAATTTCAATGAATATCATATACAATATCTTTCAATGAATTTCATATATAACTATTTCTTAAATGAATTTCATGAAACTTTCAAAAACAATATTTTGAAATGAATTTCATGAAAAATTTTGAAATGAATTTCAAGAAAAATTTCAATTAATTTTAAGAAACTTTCAAAAATAATATTTTGAAATAAATTTCAGAAACAATATTTTGAAAATTTTTAATTTCAAGAAAAAAATGAATTCCAATGAATTTCATATACAATTGTTTTTTAAATGAATTACAAGAAACTTCCAGAAACAATATTTTAAAAAATTTGAATTTCAGAAACAATAGTTTGAAAATTTTGAATTTCAGAAACAATATTTTGAAAAAATTGAATTTCAGAAACAATATTTTGAAAATTTTGAATTTCAAGAAAAAAATTGATTTCAATAAAAATTTCAATGAATTTCATATATAGTTATTTTTTAAATGAATTTCAAGAAACTTTCAAAAACAATATTTTGAAATTAATTTCAAGAAAAATGTCAATGAATTTCATATATATTCTAAATAATGAATTTCAAGAAAAATTTCAATAAATTTTCATATATATTATAAATAAAGAATTTCAAGAAAATTTCAGAAACAATAATTTGAAATGAATTTCAAGAAAAATTTCAATGAATTTCAAATATAATTATTTTTTAAATGAATTTCAAGAAACTTTCAGAAACATTGTTTTGAAATTATGAATTTCAAGAAATACCTTGGGCTTCCTATCTTCCTCAAGAGGGCCTATAGCAAGGATTGGCTCTCCCAAGTGGAAAAATTCAAAAATAAGCTCCAGGCTTGGGGATTCACTTGGCTCAATATTTCAGGCAAGTCAGTTCTCATCAAAGCTGTCCTTTGCAGTCTTCCCCTATTTCAGTTTTCTGTTCTCTTGGCCCCAATTGGCATCCTTCAGAAAATGGACCAGCACATTCGAAACTTCTTTTGGAAGGGGGGCAAACAAAACGAGAGGAAATTCCCATTGGTTAACTGGGATATTGTCTCCAAACCTCTGAGGGAGGGGGGGCTTAACTTCAAGAATCTTTCTCTTTAGAACACGGCCATGGGAGCCAAGCTGCTCTGGAGAATCATTGCGCCCAAGCCGGGCTGGGCCCAATTAGCTCTCTGGAAGAAATATTTTAAAGGCAAGAGACTCAGATGCCTCGAAGGTCCTCTCCCTCAAGGCGTCTCTCCCTTCACTAGACTCTGCCCCAAAGCTGCCCCCATGATCAGCTCCAACGCCTATTGGATTCCTGGAAACGGTAAGAAGATAAATTTCTGGACAGATCGTGTTCTGGGTCGTGATCCGATTGGTGACTGTTCCTCATTGAACGCGCTGCGCTATTGGTTGACTTCTGTTGGGAAAACCACTCTATGGGATATCTCCACTTGGGATGGGACGCGTTGGGCAGGTTGGAATTTCTTTGATGTGCCTCCGGAGCTTTTCCAGGAATGCAACTGTCTTCGCTCCATGCTGAACGGTATTGCCCCCATGCATTTGCGCAGAAGAGATTCCTGTGGTTGGGGATTGTTGTCTGCAGGTTACACTGTAGCCCAAGGCTACACAAAACTCATCATGAGGCCGCATGCCCCCCCGGACCCTGCTCCTTGGACTGTGATCTGGCGTCTTCACTCTCTGCCTAAAATCGACATGTTCTGTTGGCTTCTATGCCACAAGAAAATCGTACAGATGACAAACTGCAGAAACACGGATTTCATGGTCCGTCCAGGTGCTCTTTGTGCAGAGAGAATGTGGAATGTGCCACACACTTGATCTTGAATTGTAAATTCGCAGTGCAAGTTTGGAGCGAGCTGATGGATTACTGAAACCCCAATTTTGTTCTTCCCACCTCTATATCTGATCTTTTTGCAAATTGGCAGAACAGTTACCTCAGTCCTCCTCCCAAAAACAAAGTGATAAAAAAGGCATGGTCTTCCCTCCCCAAAATCTGCTGCTGGCAGATTTGGCTTGAGCGAAACAGCAGAATCTTTAGAGATACTAAGCATGATGTCAAGGTGGTGGCGGCCAAGATAAAATTCCAGTTAAAAGAGAGCTTGGAAAATAAAAAATATGCCTCAAATCTTAATCAACTAGACTCAGTCTGGGGTGCCTCCCTAAATCTGCAATTTCATCAAGCTATCAACCACATATCCCCCATTAAAGATTGGCAAATAAGGGGGAAGAACAATGCTGAATTTCAAGACTGGATCTCCAAACATCAGGTGCACTCTCTCTTCTTTGATGGAGCATCAAAGGGTAACCCGGGAAGGGCTGGGGCAGGAGGTATTGTAAAGAATGCTGAAGGTATTTTGACCCACAGATTTTCTTGGGGTCTGGGGATCAACTCCAACATTCAAGCTGAGGCTTTGGCCCTCCTTCAAGGTCTTAAATTTCTCTTGAATCTAGAAATCAAGGAGGTTAATATTTTTAGGGATTCCCAAGTGATAATCAAAATTATGGTGACAAATTCTTCCCCTCGGGATCTTAGATTGGCAAGGCTGATATCCAGAATTAGAAGCTTGGGGAAATTGTTCCAAAAGCTGAGCTACTACCATGTGTTGAGAGACAACAACAAAGATGTAGACCTTGAAGCAAATAAAGCTGCCCTCCTCTCTGCAAGCAATAATTCGAGACGGGGACGAAACATGGGATCCAATTCCATAATCTGCCAATTGAAATGTTTTACTGCTTGCTATTGAATCAGTTTGTTTGTATTTTTAAGCTAGGGGAAATCACAAATTCCTGGGTTCTACCCCCTCTCAATGTAATCCAAAATTTGGCATTTAGGCATAGCAGTTAATATATCTCATAACCGTTTCTGTTAAAAAAAAAAAAATTTCTGAATTTCAAGAAACTTTCATATATATTCTAATTTCAAGAAAAATTTCAATGAATTTCATATATAATTATTTTTTAAATGAATTTCAATAAAAATTTCAATGAATTTCATCTAGAATTATTTTTTAAATGATTTAAAAAAAAAATCAAGAAACTTTCATATATATTCTAAATAATGAATATCAAGAAAAATTCATATATATTTTAAATAATGAAAACAATATTTTGAAATAAATTTCAAGAAACTTTCATATATATTCTACATAATGAATTTCAAGAAACTTTAATAAAAAATATTTTGAAATGAATTTCAAGGAAAATTTCAATGAATTTCATATATAATTATTTTTTGAAATGAATTTCAAGAAACTTTCAAATATATTTTACATAATGAATTTCAAGAAACTTTCATATATATTCTACATAATGAATTTCAAGAAACTTTCATATATATTCTACATAATGAATTTCAAGAAACTTTCATAAACAATATTTTGAAATGAAGTTCATATATAATTAATTTTTAGATGAATTTCAAGAAAATTTCATGAACAATATTTTGAAATGAATTTCAAGTAAAAATTCAATGAATTTCATATATAATTATTTTTTAAATGAATTTAAAGAAAAAATTCAATGAATTGCAAAAAAATTTCAGAAATAATAATTTGAAATGAATTTCAGAAACAATATTTTGAAAATTTTGAATTTCGATGAATTTCATATATAATTATTTTTTGAAATGAATTTCAAGAAACTTTCATATATATTCTACATAAGTAATTTCAAGAAATTTTTTAAGAAACTTTCATAAACAATATTTTGAAATGAATTTAATATATAATTATTTTTAAAATGAATTTCAAGAAACTTTCGTAAACAATATTTTGAAATGAATTTCAAGTAAAAAGTCAATGAATTTCATATATAATTATTTTTTAAATGAATTTTAGGAAACTTTCAGAAATAATATTTTGAAATGAATTTTAGAAACAATATTTTGGAAATTTTGAATTTCAAGAAAAAATTGAATTTTAATGAATTTCATATATAATTATTTTTTGAAATGAATTTCAAGAAACATTCATATATATTCTACTTAATGAATTTCAAGAAAAAATTCAAGAAACTTTCATAAACAATATTTTGAAATGAATATCATATATAATTATTTTTTAAATGAATTTCAAGAAACTTTCATAAACAATATTTTGAAATGAATTTCAAGAAAATATTCAATGAATTTCATATATAATTATTTTTCAAATGAATTTCAAAAAAAAAATTCAATGAATTTCAAGAAACTTTCCCAAATAATAATTTGAAATGAATTTCAAAAAAGTTATTTTGAAAATTTTGAATTTCAAGAAAAAATTGAGTTTCAATGAATTTCATATATAATTATTTTTTGAAATGAATTTCAAGAAAATTTCATATATATTCTACATAATGAATTTCAAATAGTGAATTTCGAGAAACTTTCTTAAACAATATTTTGAAATGAATTTCATATATAATTATTTTTTAAATGAATTTCAAGAAACTTTCATAAACAATATTTTGAAATGAATTTCAAGAAAAAATTCAATGAATTTCATATATAATTATTTTTTAAATGAATTTCAATAAAAATTTCAATGAATTTCATATATAATTATTTTTTAAATGAATTTCAAGAAACTTTCATATAGATTCTAATTAATGAATTTCAAGAAAATTTCATATATATTTTAAATAATGAAAACAATATTTTGAAATAAATTTCAAGAAACTTTCATATATATTCTAAATAAAGAATTTCAAGAAACTTTCATATATATTCTAAATAATTAATTTATAGAAATATTTCAACAAACTTTAAAAAACAATATTCTGAAATGAATTTCAAGGAAAATTTCAATGAATTTCATATATAATTATTTTTTGAAATGAATTTCAAGAAACTTTCATAAACAATATTTTGAAATGAATTTCATAAACAATATTTTGAAATGAATTTCATATATAATTATTTTTTAAATGAATTTCAAGAAACTCTCATAAACAATATTTTGAAATGAATTTCAAGAAAAAATTCAAGGAATTTCATATATAATTATTTTTTAATTAAATTTCAAGAAACAATATACTGAAATGAATTTCAACAAAAAATTCAATGAATTTCATATATATTCTAAATAATGAATTTCAAGAAAAATTTCAATAAACATTCATATATATTTTAAATAAACAATATTTTGAATTTAATTCCATATATATTCTAAATAATGAATTTCTAGAAAAAATTCAATAAACTTTCATATATATTCTTATAAATAATGAATTTCAAGAAAAAATTCAAGAAAATTTCATATATATTCTAAATAATGAATTTCAAGAATTTTTTTTTTTTTTTAGTAATGCTAAATCTATTAATATGTAACATATAAGTACAAAACTGCCGCTGCCTCAGCTGAAAGAGCCTAAGCGCACGGCTTGACTGCTACAAAAAACAAGAGTTTGGATTGCCCACAGAGGGGAAACCAGTCCCTGAATATTAAGAGTTGCTGCCCTCATAGGGGAAACCAGCCCTTCAACCAAGTAGTTTATCAAAAATACAGATAATAAGACTAACCACTCTGCAAGTAGACGGTGAATAAACAGAAAAGCCAAAATTAACCTAGGAACATTGTGCATAAGAAACAAAAACCTCTGAGGGACTTTCAGACTACTGATCATTAGCTGGAGAAGGCAGTTCCTCCACGATTCTGCATTTGTACTCATCGCTGCTTCCGCCTTTATCAGTTGAGGGAAGCACTTTGTCTTTGTTCTCGCCTTCCTTTGTCTAATCCTGCATTAAAACGCCGTAGGCAATGTTCAACTGAGCCAAGGAGACCTTGGCGTTTTCGGCAGAAGCGGGGTCAGGAGCAGCACTGGGGCCATGGAATGCGACAGAGGGACCAGGGAAAGCGGCTGAAGGGGGAGCATGATGAACAGACTCTTCACGAATGGTGATCGTGACATACGCCGTGAGAACCGGCCTTTCAAAAGAATAATCGAATCTGAACTCCGCTCGTTGGGAAGTTTGGCGCAGGGTTGTGGAGGAAGGCGGAGGGGGAGCGGGAGGAGCATCGAAGTGGTCGACTTGAGGCGCAGAGGAGAGCACATGAGGAGGCGGAGAACATGGAATTGGATGAGAAAATTCAGAGGAGCGAAGCCGACCTCTACGACTCCTAGTTTTCGGAATGTGGTCGCAGAGGAAATCCTCAGAGGAGGAGTCCGAATTGGGAGAGGACCGAGATTGAATGACACAGCCATGGCTAGAACCGCGATGACATCGCATGCGATGGCGCAATCTAGGCATGGTGAAAGGGAGAGGCTGATGGAAAGGGTAGAGGAGAAGCGACGATGGAGGGCTGGAAGAAACAAACAAAGAATTCGAACAACAAAACTTACTATGCGTGAAATGAAACTCAGGAACAATCTCCAAGCAGCAAAGAAGCTCACATCGCCTGCCAATCTGCGTTCGAGCGCTAGGCTCAGCGCAGGTGGGCGGGCAAGAACTTCGGCGTTGAGCAATGGTGGTGCAGGCAGAGAAATCGCCATACAAGAGACCAAAATCCATATCATAAGCCAAAGTGAACCAGGTGAAATGCACTGAGCGTTGACGGTTCCAGATGACTGCGTTAATGGCTCGCGGGGTGGCATATTGAATGCCTTCGTAAATGCGCTTTTGGGAGGCCAGATGGCCAGCCCATATCGACGGCCTCGGGAGGCGGCAAGGGACGAGCGTCCCATCAAACGCTGGTGGCATCCGCATCCGGAAAAGAAACTTTTATATATATTCTAAATAATGAATTTCAATATGAATTTTTTAAATGAATTTCAAGAAAATTTTCAAAAAAATTTTAGATACAAAATTTTCAAGAAACTTTCAAAGACAAAATTTTCAAGAAATTTTCATATATATTGTAAATAATCAATTTCAATATGAATTTTTTAAATGAATTTTAAGAAAAATTTCAAGAAACATATGAATTAATTTTTTAAATGAATTTCAAAATTGCAAGTAATGAATTTCAATATGAATATTTTAAAACGACTCAAGAAAAATAGGAATTATTTTTTAAATGAATTGCAAGAAATTTTTTAAGAAACTTTCAGAAACAAAAATTTCAAGAAACTTTCATATATATTCTAAATAATGAATTTCAATCTGAATTTTTAAAATAAATTTCAAGAAAAATATGAATTATATTTTAAATGAATTTCAAGAAACTTTCATATATATTTTAAATAATGAATTTCAATTTGAATTTTTAAAATGAATTTCAAGAAAAAATCTTTTATATATATTCTAAATAATGAATTTTAGTACCAGTTTTTAAAATAAATTTCAAGAAAAATTTCAAGAAACATATGAATTATTTTTAAAATTAATTTTAAGATTATAAATGAAGAATTTCAATTCGAATTTTTAAAATATGAATTATTTTTTAAGTGAATTTCAAGAAACTTTTATATACATCTATGAATTTTTTAAATGAATTTCAAGAAAAAATATTTCATATATATTCTAAATAACTAATTTCAATATGAAAATTTTAATTGAATTTTAAGAAAAAACTTCAAAAAATATATGAATTATTTTTTTAATGAATTTCAAGAAAATTTTCAATAAACTTTCAAAAACACTATTTTGAATTTAATTTCAAGAAAATTTCAATGAATTTCAAATATGACATTTTTAAATGAATTTCAAAAAACATATGAATTATTTTTTAAATGAATTTCAAGAAACTTTCAAAAACAATATTTTGAAATTCATTTCACTAAAAATTTCAATGAATTTCATATATATTCTAAATAATGAATTTCAATAAAAAAGATTTCATATATATTCTAAACAATGAATTTCAATAAAAAATTCTGAAAACTTTCATATATATTCTAAATAACGAATTTCTAAATATTTTAAAGAAAATTTAATATATATTCTTTATAATTAATTTCTAGGAAAATTTCAAGAAAATTTCACATGTAGTTTAAATTTTCATATATATTCTAAATAACGAATTTCAATAAGAAATTTTTAAATGAATTTCAAGAAACATATGAATTATTTTTTAAATGAATTTGAAGAAAAATTTAAAGAAACTTTCATATATATTTTAAATAATGAATTTCAAAAAAAATTTCAAGAAACTTTCATATATATTTTAAATCACTAATTTCTAGAAAAATTTCAAGAAACTTTCATATATATTCTAAATAATGAATTTCACGAAAATTTTCAAGAAAATTTAATATATATTCTAAATTTTCATATATATTCTAAATAATGAATTTAAATATGAGTTTTTTAAATGAATTTCAAGAATTTTTTGAAGAAACATATGAATTATTTTGTGACAGCTGCATTTAGTGTTAACTAGTTAAATGACATATTATTATTTTTTTTAAGAAAAGACTGAGACACTTAATGTTTTTTTCTGAAATTTTATTTTTCTTTATTGTTAATAGTGAAAAAAATAAAATTGGTTATGGAAAGTGGTTCCATAAAAAGTAAAAAGGCTGATGGTAAATGTTTATCCCCAGAGGAGCTACCTGCTCCTCTGGGGATAAGAGACTCATCCCAGTGAGGAAAGGGGGTTCTTTTCATGGGCTAAGGGAGTAGTGGAGATTTTTCTGAGCTATTAGAGACCAGTGTAAATCACTTAGTAAGTCTTGAATTTTTCTGGCACTGACTGAACTTAGAGTCCTGAGGTCACAGTAGAAAAAACTACTGTCAACCTGTACCTCTTAAGGCGTGGAGCACGAGGGCAAGAGGAGGACGTCTTTTCCTCTCTTGAAGGTTTGGTGGACACCAAAGGCTGATTTCACTTTCAGATAAGTGAATGTTTTAAATTTGAAAATGTTTAGACATGAATGTTGATTTCAGGTTATTTGTACACAGGAATATGTCTCTAGTTTTAGGAAATATTATTTTCTTTTGTAAACAGTATAAAAAGGAAAGAAGAATGAGTTTCAGATTTATGAATGTCTTAATAGTTATTTGGGCAATCTGGGACTATTATGTTAAGTAATCCTGTAGAATATTCTTGTGGATTTTTAAATAAAGAAAATTAATGAATCTTGCTGCTAGTGGTTAAAGAATACAATTGTCGAGCATTAAAGAATAAGAAATCTGCCATACCCTGTATTACACTTCAGTAAAAAGTAATTATAACTAGAGTTTCTTTTATTTCTGTCGAGTACATATGAAAAGAAAACATAGATCAAGAATTATACCGATAGAACAATTTGTATAAGAATTACTGTGCAAAGAAAAATAGAAGTAGAATGAAGACATGCTTCTAAAGCTATGTCGGGGAAAACTATTGATTCTGGGTACAGGGGGTAAACCCAACCCATAACTCATCGTCACCCCTAAACTACTGCTCACAGACAAGAAATGATGGTATGGTCATCTTCTAAACTTGAGAATTAAAGAATGAATTAAACAGTTCCACTAATACATGACATATTCACAATAGTCAAGAGTAAACTTATTAAGCAGAAAAACAATAGCACTATTAGATTGGCAGACCAATGTATCTATTTGGAAAAATAGAGAATTGTTGTAACTAAAGATATGAACAAACAGGATATGGAAAACCATTACGCACATTTCAAGAAGAAATTATAAGTAAATAAGCTTATAAAGATTATTCCAGAAGAAGAGTATTACTTCACAAATTAGGCTTAAGCCGAATGCTAACAAAAGGAAGGATATAATTTCTTGTAAACGTATACATGAGAAAAATAAGAACATCAAGCTTGAAAGCCTTTAGAACAGTTCCATCATTATCTATAAACATGGAACTTCATAAAATACTGAACTTACGATAGCACTGTAGTAATTGTTTATATCAATGTTTAAACAGTACATATCAAAACCCAAAAATTACAGGAGTATATATATATATACAATGCACATAAAAAATGCCATTTTCAATAAGAGAACAGTAAGAGGCTTGATAGCCTTAGAGATTTAATGGAGCCAAAAAGAAGAAGTTCCGACCCCGAATTATTGTGTAGAGCTAGTCTAGCTGCTACCCGTGGGTTCACAGTATGAAATACCTGACAATAAAATGAGCGTAAGCGGTTATTCGCAGCCATAGATGAGACTGAAGGAACTTGAAAGGAGCCGAAAAAGGTTACCTGCAAGCAAAACAACCTTGTATCTTTTAAATCAAGAAAAGAAATGGGAATTACAAATAAAAACAAGATGTACAGTGGATAGATTTAATGGGAAGAACTGGCAAAGGAATAAGTAAGAGTATACCTGTAATAAGAAAATCCGGCCACCGGTTAACTGGTTGTGGAAGCGAACTAGAGATTACCCATTAGTTTTCTTAAGAGTGTATTAAAGAGAAATAACCTAAACGCAATAAAAAAAGAGTAGACCAAAACTGGGGAACGAATATACTTGGAGAAAGTCTTATCTGTGAACGAAAATGCTAGGCATAACTCAGAATCTTGGCATGAAGCTGTGGAAAATAAATAAGTATTTTAAACCAAGAATGCAAAATAAATTCTGTCGCAAAAGAAAACCATAAACCCTTGCACAGTTCAAGGATTATTATAACCACTGAAGCAAATGGGAATGTCGTTTTGGGTTACCTGAAGAGGCAAAGGCAAATACATGTTAATGCCTGGACTGGAACACCTGTGAGAGCAGAGTTTTAGGATGCAGAAGTTTACAGAGCTCTCAGTGAGCATGGAGGCGGAGAAACAAAATCCAAATTCCGTTAGCATGAAGGGGTAATACCCTAAGCGGTTTCAAAGTCATCTTCACCATCGATGTTAGGGTTTCCAAATGAAGGGCGAGGATCAAAACAGGTGTATCAAAAATCCCAAACAAATATTTACCGTAGCCAGACTTAATGATATGCCGTATTAAACATAGATTAAAACAAACAATGCAGACAGGTTGTAGAATAAATATTTGTGCGTGGTCAGAAAACGTTAGATCATGGGCATCGCTAGGGTCGAGGGCATTTATTCACTTCAACTAAACCACAATAAAACAACTGTGTTATGAGCTAGCGCTTCAGTATAACAAACCCACTTAAATATTTATGTGGAAATTAATTCAATTTTTTGTGACATAGTTACAATGTTAGAGGTGGAGTAACTAATTTAATTTATTTTTTATGATGGGTGTTACATATTTTTTAAATGAATTCCAAGAAAAAATTCAAGAAACATATGAATTATTTTTTAAATGAATTTCAAGAAAAATTTCAAGAAAATTTCAAAACCAATATTCTGAAATTCATTTCAAGAAAAAATTCAATGGATTTCATATATATATTATAAATAATGAATTTCAATAAAAATTTTAAGAAACTTTCATATATATTCAAATTAATGACTTTCTAGAAAAAATTCAAGAAACTTTCATATATATTCTAAATAATGAATTTCAAGAAACTTTCATATATATTCTAATTAAATAAATTTCAATATGCATTTTTTAAATTAATTTCAAGAAATATTTTAATAAATATTACAAGAAAATTTCATATATATTCTAAATAATGAATTTCAATATGAATTTTTTAAATGAATTTCCAGAAAAGTATGAATTATTTTTTTAAATGAATTTCAAGAAACACTTTAAGAAATTTCAAGAAAATTTCATATATATTCTAAACAATGAATTTCAATATGAATTTTTAAACAAATTTCAAAAAAAATTTCAAGAAACTTTAAGAAACAAAAATTTCAAAAAACTTTCATATATACTCTAAAAATGAATTTTAATATGAATTTTTTAAATGAATTTCAAGAAAACTTCTTTCATATATATTCAAAATAATGAATTTCAATCTGAAATTTTTAAATGAAATTTGAGATTATAAATAATAAATTTCAATATGAAAATTTTAAATGAATTTCAAGAAACTTTCAGAAACAAAAAAAATTCAAGAAAATTTTATATATATTCTAACTAATGAATTTTAATATGAATTTTTTAAATTAATTTCAAAAAAAAATATTTCAATATGAATTTTTTAAATGAATTTCAAAAAAAAAATCTTTCAATATGATTTTTTGAAAATTTCAAAAAAAAAAATCTTTCATATATATTCTAAATAATGAATTTCAATATGAATTTTTAGATGGATTTCAAAAAAAAATTCAAGAAAAATATGAATTATTTTTTAAATGAATTTCAAGAAACATCAAAAACAATATTTTGAAACTAATTTAAAGAAAAATTTCAATGAATTTCAAGAAAAATCTCAAGAAACATATGAATTATTTTTTAAATTAACCTCAAGAAAAATTTCAAGAAAATTTAAAAAAAAATATTTTGAAATTCATTTCGAGAAAAAATTCAGTGAATTTCACATATATTCTAAATAATGAGTTTCCGTAAAAATTTCAAGAAAAATTTCAAGAAACTTTCATATATATTCTAAATAATGAATATCTAGAAAAAATTCAAGAAACTTTCATATATATTCTAAATAATGAATTTCAAGAAACTTTTATATATATTCTAAATAACAAATTTCAATAAGAATTTTTTAAATTAATTTCAAGATAATTTTCAAGAAACATATGAATTATTTTTTAAATGAATTTCAAGAAACTTTCAGAAAAAATATTTTGAAATTCATTTCAAGAAAAAATTCAAGAGTTTCATATATATTCTAAATACTTAATTTCAAATTTTGGATACGTACTGGAGCTGCTGCGCGCGCGCCCTTGGTAGCTCTGCAGCTGCCCTAGCTGCGCCTGATCGGCGTCTTTCTTCGAGCGGTCTCCTCCATGGATCCTGGAGGGGGCCCTGCGGCTTCTTCCCCTCCGCCTCCGGAGCTGGCGGCGTTCAACTCTCTCGTTGCAGCTTCGGGTAACCGGCCCTCAAATGGTTCTCAGCAGAAATTCGTGAAAAAGCTGGCTAACATTCCCTCGGTCTCTTTGCCAGTGGAAGAGACATGCAAATCCGCGCTGAACCTGGCAGAAAGGGGCCTTATAGGCCAGTTCACAGGGTTATGGCCTTCCCCGAAGGCAGTCGATGAATGGGTAAAAAGGAACTGGATTCCTCTGGTAAAGGAAAGCATCAAGAGCCACTTTGTGGGGAAAGGTTTTTTTGTTTTCGTCTTCGACAATGTGGAAGACAGAAGCTTGATATTTCGAAATGGGCCATACTTTATGGGCCCTCAAGGTCTCTATTTGAATAAATGGTCGCCAGACTTCGACCCTGCACAGGATGTTCCCACGGCGGTGCCAGTATGGGTGCGACTGCCCCACCTTCCCCTCCACTGCTGGAATCAGAGATCTCTGCAGTCTATTGGCAACGCCCTAGGAAGATATATCGACCAAGCACCAAGGAAGGATTAGTTTTCCTGTGCTCGCATTTGCGTAGAGGTGGATCTAGAAATCGGGCTGCCTGAAGCAATCAATCTCACAGTAGCAGATTGGTCACACGTCCAGGAACTTGATTACGAGCAGCTTCCCTTCAAATGCCGTCACTGCCACGAATACGGACACTTTGCAAGGTACTGCAAGAGAAAAAACGAGGAGCTAACAGAAAAAGAAAAAAGTGAACAGTGGAATCAAGTCAAGAAGCCATCAAACAGCAGACAGAATAACAAAAACAAAGGTAAAGGAGTGGAGAAAAAAGCAGGGCAAGAAAATTCAAACACTCAAACCTCAGGAAGTAAGGATAAAGATAGCATAGAAGCGGACAAAAACCCCTTCGAAGCTCTAGATCTCTAGCCAGGCCCTCCAGAAGTCGAGCCAGATGGGACAATCCCGAAGGACAACATCTCCGCTCCAGAACCTGGCATCATTCCAATCCCCTCTCAAGGTAATACCTCTTCCCCCTCTTATGCAGACATCATTAAGTCTAAAAAGAAGAATGCAGAAAGCATTGGATCCTCGGATGATGAGACCTTCGAGAGGCCATCAAAGAAAGCTGGTAGGAAGTCAAATAGAGAAACCAGGGAAGAAGAATCAGAAAGACAAAAAACCCTAGGCAGCCAAGCTACCATTGAAATGGCACTAGGCAGAAATACCAGATTAAGGACTCCCAAGGGAGGTGGACCTACCCCTTCTAGTTTTAAATGATGCAGATGATCTCTTGGAACTGCAGGGGTCTGGGGAATCCCATTAAGGCAGAAGCAATTAAAGACCTATTGAAATCGGAACCCGCAGACATTCTAATGCTCCAAGAAACAAAAATAGAGGGGGAGCTCCTTCTAAACACAAGCAACACCAAGTGGAAATTTGACGAAGGCAAGGCAATCAGTGCAAGAGGCACAGCAGGAGGAATAGGTACTTTTTGGTCTCAAAAACTCTTTTCATTAGAAAGATTTCATGAATCTCAACATTGGATTTTCACTGAACTCCGTCATAAAGCAAGCAATCTAGTGTTGGCACTGTTTAACCTATATGTTCCTGTACATTATGATGAAAAGAAAGAGTGCTGGAAAACACTCTCAGATTATCTAGAGCTGCATAATCCTCAGAATGTAATTCTAGGAGGTGATTTGAACATAGTATTGGATCCAAAAGAGAAGAAAGGAGGGAGTTCCTCGAGGGACCCCTTTCTCCATATTGTGGAAGACCTTATTCTTCAGTGGGATCTTGTAGATTTCAAACCAGTCAAAGGAGAATATACCTGGTCCAATAACAGAACTGGAGGAGATCACATTGCAGCAAGGCTGGATAGGTTCCTCATCAGCAGCTCCATTATGCTGGACAATAGAATAGTTTTATCTAAGATCCTCCCTAAACTCACCTCTGACCACAAACCAATCCTGCTATGTATTAAGGATGAAGAAGATTTAGGCCCTTTACCATTCCGATTCAATCCTCTCTGGGCAGGAATAGAAGGGTTCCACGAAACAGTTCAATCTGCCTGGAGAATAGAGGTCACGGGCTCTCCAAGTTACGTGTGGGAGCAAAAGATAAAAAGCACAAAAAAATCCTTAAAAGACTGGATCAAGAAAGCCATTAAGACTCCCACCAGCCAGAGAAAAGAGGTTGTTCTACAGCTGGTAGATCTACAATTTGATATGGAAAAAAAAGACATCTCCTCAGCAGATCTTACAGAAGAAAACGCTGCTCAAAGGAGAACATACAACTCATTTAGAAATGAAGAGGAGCACTGGAGATTGAAGTCACGCAGCCTCTGGCTTAAAGCTGGAGATCGAAACACTGCTTACTTTCATAAACAGTACAGGGCAAGATTATCAAAAAACCATATTGCAGAAATCACCTTAGCCAATGGACAGGTATGTAAAGGTTTTGAACATGTCAAGACTACTGCTGAGGATCACTTCCATAGACTTCTCTCTGCAGAAAGGAATGGAAGCGAGGAGGACATCAATGCATTTCTGTCAAACATTCCAAAGCTAGTCAACGTTGATGACAATAACTCCCTCTTGGAGTTGGTCTCGGAGGAAGAAATCTACAGGATTGTGTGGTCGATGGAGCCGGATAAAGCACCAGGACCAGACGGATTTTCAATCCATTTTTACAAAATATGCTGGGCGCTAATCAAATCTGACCTTCTCAAAATGATTCAAGGTATCATGAGAAAGGCCAAGGTGGGCGGTGGAATTAACTCAACATTTCTTGCACTAATCCCCAAGGAAGCAAACCCGGGGTCGTTTGACAGATACAGGCCAATCTCCCTATGTAACGCCTCCTACAAGATTATGGCCAAACTGCTGGCAAATAGACTAAAACCCCTTCTGCAAAAATTGATCTCTCCAGCACAAGGAGGATTCGTGAAAGGCCGTCACATCCTGGACAATGTCATTCAAGTTCAGGAAGCTCTGCATTCCAGCCATGCCCGGAAAGAACAAGGTATGCTTATTAAACTAGACATGTGTAATGCTTTTGATAGAGTTAACAGATCATTCCTGTACAGGGTTCTCTCCTCCTTTGGGTTCTGTCATGACTTTATAAAACTGATCAGAGCCTGTATAGAAAGGACTTGGATTGCTCCTTTGGTTAATGGCAGACCGGCGAACTTCTTTCTGGCTACCAGAGGGTTGAGGCAGGGCTGCCCTCTCTCCCCATTCCTATATATTATCATGGCAGATTCCTTGAGCAGAAAGCTCACCAAAGAAAAAATCGATGGAAATATCCCTGGCATTAGAATTGCAAATGGCATCGATCCAGTGAATCATGCCTTCTTCGCTGATGATTCGATCCTGCTTGGGGGCGCCTCTGCTAGAGTGGCAAACTTCTTCAAAAACACTCTTCAGAAGTATTGCAGTGTTTCAGGAGCGCTTATAAGTGAAAAAAAAGAGTGCTGTATATGGTTGGAATTCTGACAAACACACTATTGAGAAAATAGCCAACGATTTGGGCTTCACTGGCTATGCAGAGTGGGATAAGTTGAAATACCTGGGGCTCCCAATCACGATAAGAACCAACAGGAACCATCTATGGGAGGAAGTCATCTCGAAATTCAAGAAGAAGATCAGTGGGTGGGGAGGATTCTGGCTCACCACCGGGGGAAAACTCATTCTTATCAAGGCTGTCCTCTCAGCTCTGCCCACATACGAGGCAGCTCTGATGTTAGCTCCAAAAGCTATCTCTGATCAGATATCTAGACTAATGCGAAATTTCATGTGGAAGGGCGGTCGAGGCAATCAAAGCAAGTTTCATTTAATCAATTGGGAAATAGTGAAACGCCCCCTTCTGGAAGGTGGTCTGCAAATTCGTGACCCACAGAATGCCAATCTGGCTTTGGGTTGCAAACTACTGTGGCAATTAATCGACAATCCTCTACATCCTGTCAGTCGAATCTTCAAGATTAAATATTTAGAGAACCGGCCCCTTACCTCCTTCACAGTTGACAACGCACCAAAAGGCACGAATGTTTGGAAGCTTTGCAGCAAAGGCATAAATTTTTTCAAAATGCATCTGTACAGAGTACCAGGAAATGGGAAAAATACAAGGATCTGGAGAGACAGCATTATGGGTCATTCCCCGCTTGAAGACTCCAACGACATCAAAGAATTAAGAGAATGGTTTAAAGTGCAAGGAATAAAGAGAATCGAAGACATATCAGAATGGGACGCCAATGGCAATTGGCAACAATGGAAATTACCCAAGCCACCAGCGCATCTTGAGATTCAGCTTGCTGCTTTTAAAAGCGCTATCTCAGACTTCGCTCCGGTGCATAAAGATGAAGCAGATCACTGGGGATGGGGGAAAACAGGGACCTACACAGCAAAGCAGGGATATCTTCAAATCCAAAGTAAAAAAGAATCGCCTTATCCAGTGACTGTTTGGAAGCTAATTTGGGACAGATTCAGTATACCCAAAGTCAATTTTTTCTTCTGGATCTTGTTCCAAAACAAAATTTTGACGGGAGAAAACCTGAGCAAGAGGAACATCGTTGGCCCTCATCGCTGTGCTCTATGCAAAGCAGCGCTGGAAACCTCAGGGCATTTGTTTCTGGAATGTGATTTCGCGAAGGAGGTTTGGTCCTACTTTCTGGTAGGACTGAATGTGCATCCACCGTCTCAAGGAGAAATCAACTCCATGTTTCTCTCTTAGATCTCTGCCTATCCTCATAAAACTGCCAGCAATTCCATATGGCACAAGGTGTGGACAGTAGCCCCCAAATATGTGTGCTGGAAGTTATGGCTGGCCCGTAACGAACTCATATTCAGCAACAAAGAAACTACAGCAGATAAAGTGGCAGACCAGGCCAAATCCCTCCTAATTGAGACCTTGATTCACTCTCAGAACAAAGAAGACAGCACTCTCCGACCTGATGAAAGGTCGTGGTTGGCTCCTTTCACCGGCTCGCCCATCACTCCTGCAATGCTCCGACCGGCCTATGTGGAACATTGGCAGATTCGTATGCCTGAGGACAAATTTCACCAATGGTGGAAAGCTCAAGGTAAGACTTCAGTGTTCTTTGATGGTGCCTCAAAAGGCAACCCGGGTAGATCCGGAGCTGGTGGGGTGATTTACTACCCAAATGGGACTAAAGAGGAATTCAGTTGGGGACTGGGGCTGAAATCCAATAATCAAGAAGAAATTCTAAGTTTATGGAAAGCATGTCAAACCGTCAGAAAAGAAAATCCAAGCGAGATAATGGTCTTTGGAGACTCAGAGGTGTTGATAAAAGCTATTGTCAGCAAGAAGGGATTCATGAATCCGGTGCTCAACAAACAATTAGTAAGAGTAAACAGAATGCTGAAGATCTTCCCCTCAGTAAAAGTCTTTCATATTCTCAGAGATCTCAACAAGGAAGCTGATAAATTGGCCAACATAGGCTGCACACTCCAAGAAGGGATGATAAGCTTGAATGCAGAAGCCCCGCATTTGTCCACTATTCCTTAAAAGGTTAATGGAGGCTTAGATGTAATGACTGTTGTAATGTCTGCTATGGTAGAGAATCTGATTGTACTGGCTGCTTAGGCTCTGTCCTAACAGCGCTTTTCTTCAATATAATATAACCGTTCTAGTTAAAAAAA